>OZ024922.1:32859410-33239410 GCA_964017225.1 Netelia inedita | reverse complement strand
CCGACGGAACTCTATGTATATATATATATATGTATAATGACAGTAGACGGAGTGACTGCGAGTCTCGTGACGCGTCGACGCTCCGCCATACGAGACATATCCGATCTTGGTACACGAGAGATCGGAACTTTGCAGCATCATCAACGAACGAGACCAGAGATCTTCATTCTTCTCATCTCGTACGTCGCGATGGAATGGTCCGCGACTTTCGAAATTCTGAAATAAATCGATCTATCTTTCGTGGATCATGAACTCGATACTACGATCTCCGACTTACCGGTATATACATATACCCGTACTTCCGGGAGAAATTCGTTCTAAATTTTTGTAAATCCCCATAAATCATCGACTAGAAACCTCGATAGGTCGGTAAACGAAAAAAAGTCTCGTACGATCGATCTGTCCTACGTGTCGAAAGAGAACTCGTTAAAATCTTCGAGATAAATTACTTTTTTTCTCCTTGATTCGTTATTATTATGGCATTTAGCGAAGGAAGTTTAAATTTTCGAAAGGCAACGATAGCGTTACGTGAAAAAATGATCGTATTCGTGGTTCGACGAATACGGAATATTAATCGTTCGTGATAATCCCGGAAGCTGGAATCTTTCGTCATTCACTGGCTTCGGTACCAACGTTGAAACGCTCGCTGCGAGAAAAAGAACGATATACGATCGGACAAAGTCGTACTTTAGCTGTACGCGAGAATTATCCCCAAGATGAATTGGACACGGTCTTTCTCCCGACGGAGATACTACTTCGCTTTACGTTTTAACGTATAAAACATATACGTATGTCCGAAGTATAGCGAGTCCCAATCTCGACAGTTTTACCGTAGAGGCATTTTTGCTATAGCCCGATGATATACGCGTATATCGCTTGCGCGAGGCTGAATAATAGCCGACGGTAAGTGGAACGCAGCCAGTGGAAACGGGCCGTACGTGGTCGGACGAACTCGGCCACCGCGAGGAGCGAGGAAGAAATAAAATACGATGGTACTGTTCTCGCTACACGCTACGCTCTCTTCGTTCTTTTTTTCCTATGGTACGTGGTACATTCGTCGATTGAAAATAAATATAAATATATATATATATACATATAATTATTTATTTATGACATCGATACGTCCTGAATAAGTAGAAACGTATGTGTCGAATATAGTTCGATATAAATTCCTCGACCTGTGCATCGATTATGCGTGAGCGACGCTAATCTGCGATTATTGAACGTATCAATGAAAAGCCTGCGTTCGTAATGCGAGAAGAGTAGATAAGCGCGAGGGTGTAGATACGTCGAAACAGCGTACGATCGAGAGTTGCGAGCGCGTGTACATCGCTCTCGTGCGTTACTCGATAATTTATGTTAAATGCCGATCGACCTTGGATGGTCGAAACCGATTACGAACGATGAGTCATTCGGGAAAAAATAATTTCTTTCAGCACGGTTAATAAATGTATCGTACGTTTTATTATCAACGTTATTTATTTTTTTCGTCACGATCGATCATTTTCGTGATTAACGATTTTTCGTCTACTTTAAAAAATAAACAGATCTCTCACGTTTTCGAGAAATCTTATTAAACAAATTTCAAAGTCTTCTTTTAATTCGAAATATCATATTTTTGTTATCAATACGAATTCTTTCGTAAAATATTACTCTGATAAAGTTTCTCACGAAAATGTCACGACGATAAGTTACGATATTTTCGTAGAATTCAACAACGTGTTCGAGGCGAGAACACAATTTTTCGTTTCATCGTATTCGCAAATTTTCATCGTATTTTTTCCATCGTCATCTCGTCGTCTCGCTTTTACAAGCACCGACCAAGCGACTTTCCGTGTTAGATTTTAATTAAATATCCACGTGGCGAATACGAAAACTTGGTCAAATTTCGCGAGTACGTATACATTTACGCGTGCTTCTTTCAATTTGATTTCTTTCTACGATTATTTTATTTTATTTTCTCGCATTTAATACGTCGCGCGATTGAGTTTCTCGTTTCACTAGAAATTTCTTGCATTTCACTATTCTCCGATTCATCGACCGCGAGGACACACACGAGCACGTATACGAGTCTCGAGATGTCACGAAGGGCGAGAGTTTGGGACGAAAATATGCGGGTGGAGGAAAGCGAGATCCGGCCAGGACAGTTAGGTACAGAGTGAAGGGTAGGGGTGCACGGTGGCGGGGGTGAGAGACGCGCGAAGAGCGAGGGTCGTAGAGAAGGATCAATATGCACCCCGTACCTCTCCGCGCCACCCGCTAGGGTGAAAGGGCGCCGGTGGGAGCGCGGTACCGGATGTTGGAAAAGCCAGATTCAGCAGCCAGGCTGTACGATCCACCCCTACGGCAGTAGATTCCTCGCTCGAAAACTCTATAATTTAATAAAGTCGAAATAGAAATTAGGCGGATAGCGCGATGCATCGCTATAAAACGGGTTGACCCTTCGAATTGATTCTTCATTTTAATCGAATTACTCGACGAATTTATATCAATTTATCAATTAACTCAATTAAACATTGAATTCTTTAATAAATTATTGCCACGTAGCGTGAAAAATCGCAATGATTTTTGGGACGTAAATAAAATATTAAAATATATCGAAATATTTATGTTCGATAGCGTTCGTAATATTTTCGAATCTTTGCGATTGATTTTTCCGATGCTGAAAATAATTTTATACGCGCTTGGTATTTTATTCGCATGTGTAATTTTAATTCATTCCCAACGTTGATCGTCGACCAAGGAAGATCCTCGTGTTCGTCCTGTTGCAGAACGAACGCTCATGAAAGATTCAAATATGATTTGCAGTCACCGGGCATTTTTTTCGACATCCGGTAATCAACTTCCGGTCGACCACGTTGTTCACTACAGTCCGGGTTTTTTTTTGCATCGAGCAATTTTCGTGTCGGACTGAAATCTCTCTTCGAGCTTAATCGATCTTTAAATATCGCCTCGCGCGAAGAATTTCTTTTTTTCGTCTCGCCACTGCGCGAATATCGACGCGCGAATAAATACGCGTGAGATCGTAAAATTCCACTGTCAATAACGGTATCTTTTCTCGGCCGCTTGAGAACCGATCTCTCGCCCGAGTTTCTCGACGACCTTCGCAAGCGTAACGCCTTTGAATGAACACGACGATGACGATCGAGCTACGATTATTAATAATAATGTATCTCTATCAACGCGGTGTTCCGAGACGTTATAAATTATCAATGCGAAATCCAATATTCCACGGCTCGTGTCCTTGCTCCGATTCTATCGTCCTATCTCTCGAGCTAACGCGCCTACGTGTGTACGGGTTATTAGCTTAACGTGAAAGGCAAGGAGATTGATTCAATAGTGGCAAATTGGCTCTAGGGTAATAGCGGACGTGTCGAGGAGCGTGAATTATATATTCGTCGAGGTGCTCGAGAGATGGATGGAGAGAGAGATCGTTGCTCGAGAAATTTGGCCACAATTAAGAGGTCAATGCGCGAGATCGAGTACGCAAGGTCAGCTTTCGATGCGATCGATGCGTTTGTGGGACGTCTATATGAATCGACGAAAACACGTACACGTTTGAGCGCCTTTCGATATTTAAAAGATATCAAACATATCGCGTAATGTTATTAATTAATCTCGGATACTAAAGCTTAATTAATGACATTTAATTTTAGTTAATAAGATGACATTTTTTTTAATTGCTCTTTTTCATAAGATAATTATCATTTCATTTTTAGGAATTAAAAATGTCGATAAGAAAAAAATTCAGGCAAAATATTTTTAGCACACTGGGATGATTAGACGATAAAACATGTTTACGTGAAGTAAGAATTGACTATATATTTACCTATATATTTTTTTATTATCTTGTGTCAGGTCACGTACTCGGCCGACCTGGCAATAGAGATCCCAGGGAATTTAAGTCAAGGCGGCTCGTGGTACCGTCTCGACTACAGCCCCGGAGTCGGTTATCCACGCCCCAACACTACCATAGCAGCCACGGATATCGGGGACGTTATAAAATTTCGCGACGGTCTTGCCGGTACGAAATACGAGTTCTGGCTTTACTACAGCAACGGAACGCTGCACGACTGGCTTACATGGACCGCGTCGATCTCGACAGGTACAACACCCATGGGTCTAATTATATATGTATATACGTATATTCTATGATACGCGTTACGTCTATACAGGAAAAATAACCCAACAAAATAATGTTAAAATATATCGCCACGGGCCGGTCTCTCGTTTCACGTAATCCACCGAAGATAATGCGATACACTAACATCAGTTGGACTTATATAAAATCTCGTTACTCGAACGATAAGTCACATATATTTATCGATATCGATTGGTCTGATCTAATAAAATATCAATGATAATAATAATAATAATAATAAATGAAAATAATAATTGTCATTGTTATTATTGTTATTATTACTATTATTATTATTATGAAATATCGTACTAGGTCCTTGCAAAATTGATACGACTCTCCGAGATATAATGATCGTCTTAAAAAAATAATTTATGCAAATCTTTCAGCTCCCGATCCACCGTCGAATCTAACGGTCTCGGTGCGTCAAGGCAAGACCGCGATAGTTTCCTGGGCACCGCCGTCCCAGGGCAACTATTCCGGCTTCCGACTGAGGGTACAGAGCTTCAGCGATGCCGGAAATCCGAGAACGAGCGTCATACCCGCGGACGCGGTACAGTACACCCTACGAGATCTCACGCCCGGAGCGACATACTCGTTGCAACTTTTCACCGTTCTCGATGCGAAAGAGAGCGTCGCTTATACGAGCAGGAACTTCACGACGAGTAATATTGTTATGCCTCGCACTATTATTTAGTTTGTTCAGCCGAAGTAAAAGTTGCGAATTATATAAGAATGAATGATAGGTAATCGATCGTATATCGTGGATGATTGATCGTTTTTGACCGTTTTTTTTTCTTTTTCTTTTCATAACTTTTTTTGTAGAACCGAATACTCCCGGCAAATTTATCGTTTGGTTTCGTAACGAGACGACGCTCTTGGTGCTATGGCAACCGCCTTATCCAGCTGGCATTTATACGCATTACAAAGTCAGCATAGATCCTCCGGATGCGATCGAATCGGTATTTTACGTCGAGAAGGAGGGTGAACCACCCGGCCCCGCACAGGCTGCTTTCAAGGGTCTCGTACCAGGTAAATGAAAGAAAAATCATTGAGATTAATTTTATCGAAATAAAAGATTAATTACGAAAGTTTAATTACAGGCAGAGCTTACAATATTTCGGTGCAAACGGTCTCGGAAGACGAGACTTCGGAACCAACGACCGCTCAATATCGAACAGTTCCGTTACGACCGTTGAACGTAACCTTCGACAAGTCTTCGGTGACATCGAGCACTTTCACGGTATATTGGAATCCACCGAACGGTACATCGGAATTCGACAAGTATCAGGTGTCGTTGGGTGGGAATCGTCGTCTCGCCCCGGTAACGAGAAATCGCGACGACGAGAGCCAGTGGGAATTCAAGGACCTCGAACCGGGTAAAACTTATCAAGTTGTGGTGAAAACGGTCTCGGGAAAGGTCACGAGTTGGCCAGCGAGTGGTGATATTACGTTGAGTGAGTATAATTCAGGATCGATGCATCGATCGATACATTTATCGTGATTCGATATTTATAATCGAATACAAATTTTTTTTTCTTCGATTATTTATTGGAATATCGTTCGTTCTCTTGTCAGAACCGTTGCCGGTACGAGATCTTCGTGCGGACATCGACGAGAAAAGTGGAATGCTCGATGTGTCCTGGAGGCCGGACAATGGAAGTACCCAGGATAGTTACAAGCTTCAATATCACGAGGTCGAGACTACCATCGGAGGCGACAGCAACACTCTCACGACCAACAAAACAAGGGTCATTATTTCACCGTTTTATTTCATCGTTCGAATAAATTGATCGAACAATCGGCAAAAATTCAATGAAATAATGTTAATTCGAGTATCAAATATTATCAATCGATTATTATTTAACGAATCTAATTCAAAATAATTTGTTTTCTTTTTCATCTTGATCGAAATTTTAATCGAATCAACCAATTAAACATCGCCTTTGGTGTTTATCTTCAGGTGACCCTGGAAGCTCTTTTGCCCGGTCGCAATTACTCGATAATCGTACAAGCGATAAGCAACAAAATCGAGTCGAACGAGACAATATTGTTTCAAGTGACGAGACCCTCGAGTCCGATAATCGAGGATCTCAAATCGATCGAGAAAGGTTTGAATATATCGTGGAAGAGCGACGTTAATTCGCGTCAGGAAAAATTCGAGGTAACTCACAATAGGAACGATACGGGCGAGAGCGCGACCACTTTAACGACCGAGTCGCACATCGTTCTCGAGGATCTTTATCCTGGCGCTGGTTACGAGGTGAAGGTATTCGCGATAAGTCACGGACTCAGAAGCGAGCCTCATGATTATTTCCAAGCAGTTCGTGAGTAACTCCAAATATTTTCCAAACAATTGTAAATAAAAAAAGAAAACGATAGCGAATTCTTTTTACAAACGTGTGCTTTTTATTTTTCAGTACCACATCCGCCTCAACACTTGAGAATAGAGAAAGTCACGAGCAATACCGTAGTCGTTCACTGGGCTGCTCCCGCGGACTCATTGTTCTCGGAATACACGATAAGATATCGAACCGAGGACGATCCAAGATGGGTCAAACTTCCGAGTGTCAAGGTAACCGAAGCCGAGGTCGCGGATATGACACCTGGCGAGAAATCTACGATTCAAGTTAACACGGTCAGTTTCGGAGTCGAGAGTCTCTATCCTCTCCAAGTTAATCACACCGTCCGTAAGTACTTCGAGAATCTTTCGAAAATTTCATTCTTTTTAATCTATTTAAAAATGTCATCACAATCTCGTACCGTTGTTGATTGAATTTTTTGTTGTTGATATTTTCTCTAGGACCGAATCCCGTGCTGAACGTAACGCCGATCGCGGATTCAACGAACGTCACTCTCGAGTATCCACGACCGGAGGGTCGAATCGAGACTTACGTTATCAAATGGTGGCCCGTCGAGAATCCGGACGATTCGCGAATGAAAAATGTGACGGAAAGCAGCGATCTCTCGGACACGAGTTACGACGAGAATTCAGTTCGTACGGAGAGAATACTCGTGGGTGATCTGATGCCAGGTGTCGAATATACGTTCACCATTTACACCGTCTCGTACGATCTCGTGAGCGACACGATTAATCTTACGACAAGGACAAGTGAGTATCCTTAGATCGTACTTTATCACGTCTGCCTTCAATTTATCCCTCGGCGTATTGTTTTGTTTGTTTCTCACTATCTTCGTTATGCGGTAGAAAATAAAGAATTTTTGTTGCATGATCGATTTTGTTTTTATATCGCTTTTGATTTGATAAAATTAATAATGCGAATGAAATAAAGTATTCGCGAGTATCGGGATCTCGGTCTTTGATGAAAAATTCAAAGTTCTCGAAGGGCTTCAACGAAATGGATACGGTAGAGAAATGTTTTTGGTAAAGAGGAAAATATGAAAAAAAAACGAAATCACGATTGAATCCAGTGCCTCTCATACAATCGGAAGTGGTGGTCGTCGTGGATCGCGATCTTCCGGATTCGCTGACTCTTCGTTATACCCCAACGCCGATACTCTCGTCGAGATTCGATCTCTATCGTTTTCGCATTAGCGATGACGCCAACACGACGAAGGAACGTCTCGTCGACGAGAGCGACACGAAGGTCACGTTTATTGGTCTAACGCCTGGAAGACTTTACAACGTAACTATGTGGACGGTCAGTTCTAATGTGGAAAGCCGACCGCTCGTCAGACAGGACAGGCTTTGTGAGTTATTTACCGTGCGAATGCCGAGCATGATTTTACTTTTATTTATTTGCATTAATTTCATATTTTCATTTCGTTATTTATGAGTCGATTCGTCATTCGTTATAAATCATCGTATCGCAGGGTTTCACGTATGTATTTTCATATAATCGAAACTGAAAGAAATTTATTTATCTAATTACCATTGGACAGTGGTAGCAAATATTTCGTTGAATTATAAAAAAAAACATCGTCGTTTTTAATTAAATATTTTTCTTTCAGTGATCGAAATGATTTTGTGATTTTTATTGAAATGTGATTTGTTATGGTATGAATCGTTCACGTAATCGCACGTTGTTATCGTCATCTTACCGATCATCCCTTAAAAATTCATAATATCGAGCCAATTTTAAAACGGGCATAATTTTGCACGATAGAATATTTTCCTTGGGACAATCGATTTGGAATTTTACAGATCCGGAGCCTATAACAGAGATTCACGCGATCGATGTTAACGATACGAGAATAACGCTGACCTGGGACGTACCACGAGGAGAGTACGACGCTTTCGAAGTTCAATACATCAACAGCGACGGTGGTTACGTGCAGAATATAACTTCTCTCAACGCTATAACGATATCGGAGCTAAAACCTCATAGAAATTACACGTTTACCTTGGTCGTTCGTTCGGGTTCGGAATCGAATTATTTGAGACGATCGAATCCCCTCAGCGCGAGTTTTACCACGAGCGAATCGTATCCTGGCAGAGTTGAAAAATTTCATCCTACGGATATTCAACCCAGTGACATAAGCTTCGAGTGGTCGTTACCCAGTCAGGAACAAAACGGTGTAATCAGACGATTCAGTATAACTTATGGATTGGAGGTAAATTATAAATCATACATTTTTATTCTTTAGAAATTTAATGGAAATTTTATTGGAGGATTAGTAGTCGAAATATCGTCCGGTATTTTGGTGAATTAAATTTAGATCAATGAAATTTAGTTATCGAGTTCATATTATAATTTTCAACAGTGAATCAGATCTTACATAATTCATTCATTGCAGGGCTCGACGCATACTCAAGTTCGAAACTTTACTCCGAACGAGCTTCGAGGTATCATCAAGTCTCTAATACCCGGCAAGACATACGTTTTTCGTATTCAGGCCGAGACGAAAATAGGCTTCGGTCCGGAGGCCGTGTGGAAGCAAAAAATGCCGATTCTCGCACCGCCGAAACCACCGACTCAGGTCGTACCGACCGAGGTCTGTCGAAGCAGTACGACGATACAGATACGCTTTAGAAAGAATTATTTCAGCGAGCAAAACGGTGGTGTCACGTCTTACACGATTATCGTTGCCGAGGATGACAGCAAGAACGCTTCGGGTCTCGAGATGCCAAGCTGGCGCGATGTTCAAGCTTATAGCGTGTGGCCACCGTATCAGGTGAGATAAAAATAAATTATCTTTTCAAAATAAGAAAAACAATTTGATGAAGAATAATCGGTAAATGTAGAAAGTCGTTCGTTCGACGATATCAAACAGCACACTAGTCGTATCCTCGTTGAGTCTTCTACGACGTTAAAAAACTTTAGACGATTTCTATTTCGCAACTCGAATGGCTGTAGAACGAGAAAAAAATCCGTCGCTATCAAGTTTGCGATGCATAAATCATCGAATTAAACATATATAGGAGAATCGCGTTGTTACGAAACATTGCCGTCCGGAACAAACGAGAAGAGAAGAAAAATAATGCGCTAAATAATTAATGCAACGAATTATTCCGAGCAACTCGTTAAGTCGCGCGATCACGTCCGTATTGCGTACGCAACGCATTTACACTCGAATCATCGATAGCATTTGTGTCTGTGTTTGTGTTTTTCTCTTATACCTTTCAATCGTTACGTTGGACTTCCTCGAAGTCAGTACCAACAATATCTTAGACGCGATATGTTTTAATATCTTTCATCGGTTTGAAAACGAATTCTGTTTCTCTTTCCGTTAATTAATCTTCATCACGCTTGTATAGTCAATGATGGATACATTGAGTGAGATTATTTCGAAAACTGGCAGTTTGATAAGAACGGTGAATAAGAAAGAGAAAAAAAAACATTTTAAAAACACAATGGAGTTTTTAATATTCACTATTTTCACACATCGATCGCACGATTAATCGAGAAGCTTAATCAAATAAACTAAACTGGTTTGTTTCGTCTGTTTATCATTCACCAGGTGATGGAGCCTTATTATCCATTTAAGAACGGCTCGGTCGAGGATTTCACGATAGGCTCGGAAAATTGTGACAACAAGATCGGTTATTGCAACGGCCCATTGAAATCGGGATCGACGTATCGCGTCAAAGTTCGCGCCTTCACAGCACCGGACAAATTCACCGATACGAGTTACAGCTTTCCAATTCAGACAGGTGAGCGAGATCGTCGAAGAAAAAGATGTGATAATTGTCCTTGACACTCGTTATCGCGAGTTCATTAATTAAATGCCTTCGGCTTTGAGACGATGACGACAAGAATCGAACGAAAAATATCAAAATATCGCACGCTTATAAATATACAAGAATCGATTGTATTAAACGTCTCTCTAAATTCATACCTCGTTTCGTGTACATGCCTGGCCTAAGGATTGCTGCTGGCAGGTGAGAAAATTAGTGCCAGCAGGTTGTGGAATTCGCTCACACGATCTTAGCAAGATATTCTTTTATGAGAAAAAAGTTTTTTTTTATCACTACGAATCGATCGATGTTCAAATGGTAATTGAATTTTCCACGGGTAGATAAGGACAACACGGCTATTATAGTCGGAGTCACGGTGCCATTGGTTTTGCTGCTGACGTTGCTCGGTATCGGTTTGCTAATCAGACGGCGACGAAGCCAGGGAAGAAAAACGACAGAAACGAGAGCTACGGATAATTTGTCATTACCCGATAGCGTTATCGAAACGAGGCGAGTAATAGATAAAGTGTCAAAATCAATTTTAACAAGAGCGTTCGTATTCATCAAGTCGAATAATAATGAATTATTATTTTTTAATTATAGCCGACCAATCAGAGTCGACACTTTTGCCGAGCACTACAGAATAATGTCGGCAGACTCGGATTTCCGTTTTTCGGAAGAATTCGAGGAGCTAAAGCACGTTGGCAGAGATCAGGCTTGTACGGCCGCCGATTTGCCGTGCAACCGACCGAAGAATCGTTTCACGAATATTCTTCCCTACGATCACAGTAGGTTCAAGCTTCAGCCGGTCGACGACGAGGAAGGCTCGGACTATATAAATGCAAATTACGTTCCGGTAAGCCTTCGATCCTTGCTCTAATTTCCCCAAAATCCCAGAGATCTACTGGAAGCGAAGTCAAATGTTTTTATGCTTAAATTTCAATCTCTGTTTCGCAGGGTCACAATTCTCCTAGAGAGTTCATCGTTACCCAGGGTCCGCTCCATTCGACCCGAGACGATTTCTGGCGAATGGTTTGGGAGAGTAACAGCCGAGCTATCGTTATGCTGACGAGGTGCTTCGAAAAAGGCCGCGACAAGTGCGACCATTACTGGCCTGAAGCTACTTTGCCGGTTTACTACGGCGATATAAGTGTTACGATACTCAACGAAGCGCGATATCCGGATTGGAGTATCACGGAATTCATGCTTTGCAGGGTAACGATACCATCGGTCTCTCAAATTTAATCCAATTTTGGTCATTTCGATTTTATGGTCAAAGCTTCCAACTTACTCGATATCATCGTAACCCTGTTTCTGGAAAACCTGGATTATGATATGTCCATGAAAAATATAAACTTTCCTAGTATCTCTAAAAAATTAATTCCAAAAGCATAGAAGGTTCATGAACGTAGAAACGAAATTCGTCCGGAATCCGATTGAAGGGTCATTTTATCTATCACAAGTGTCGTACCCCGTTAATTCTATTTTTTGTTCATTTAGGGTGACGTAAAACGCGTCATACAGCATTTCCACTTTACAACGTGGCCGGACTTTGGTGTCCCAAGCCCACCGCAGACTCTGGCTCGTTTTGTGAGAGCCTTCAGGGAACGGGTGAGGCCGGATCAAAGGCCAATCGTCGTTCATTGCAGCGCTGGTGTAGGACGAAGTGGAACGTTCATCACACTCGACAGGATATTACAGCAGATACTCGTGTCCGATTACGTGGATATATTCGGCATCGTGTGGGCTATGCGTAAAGAACGCGTCTGGATGGTTCAGACCGAACAGCAGTACATCTGCATTCATCAGTGTCTGCTGGCAGTTCTAGAGGGTCAAGACACGACAGGACCGCCGCGAGAGATTCATGACAATCAAGGCTTCGAAGGTGGGTCATTAAAAACAGTTTACCACTATTTAAAATTCTATAATTATACACACAAGATGGAGGAAATGTCGATAAAGCACAGTACCTACGTGTCGTTTGTGCCTCACTTGTGTCCTTTTAAGATCTGTGCCTCTTCGCATCAGATAGCATACTTATTTAGTCCTCGGATTGGTGATAGACGCTGGTTTTGGATGGGAGTGGTGGTTTACTGATAGAGCCAAAAAACACCCAACCACGATAATAATTAACGTCACGTTCAATTGGAAAATCGATAAATTTAGTCGAGTCAATTTGCTTTTGGTTCCGAAACGATGATCTTTTCTCATGGATTTTCCGACTGATCAATGGCGAAATATCCCTCTGTCCCTCACTGCAAACTCATCGAACCTCTGAATTAATCCAGGCAAGAATCGAAGCTCGGTCGAAAGCGCCAAGAGCCCAGCTGAGGATGAGAAGGAGAGGTGACCTTCGAACTCCGATGGCTCCGACGACGGTAATTTCGATCGTTGCCTTCGTTCCGTTGCACGTTTGGATTTTGTCGAATGTGCACCCCCGTGCAAAATTTCATCGCGTGCATGCGCATTAACGTCGGTCGATCTACGGGGTCGATTTATTCAGCTTTCAATGAACGAACGAATAAACATTATATTTTGTTTTATTGATTATCTTGATTAGCTTACGGCAAAAGCTATTTGTTGCGTTACTGAAAGTTTTGCTGGACTGTCAAATAGTTTATTAGCATATTGATCCTTTCAATAATGCAACAAAACACGTTTTTTTCCGTGTTTCCGCTCGTAGGCTTGGAGAAAATTATGACTGAATTTCCGCACATTGCTATTGTCTTCGTTAGAATCTCTAGGAGATGCTAGAGAACATAAATCATCGCCAGCTTTGAAAGTGCATTCGCAGGAGCATGTCGATCAAACGGCTTAGCGAGATCGTGTTTGACCAACACGAAAGTTTTGTTGGCAATAAACAAAAATTAATATTTCTATTTCAGATGACGAGGGCATAGCCGAGTCGGGGATGTGAGGATGAGGATCCGATATCGTGGCTATCTTTGAACGCGATACGTGAAAAACGCGAAACGTTTGAATCGAGATACAGATATCGCAATCTCGCTGGTCGAGGAGAGAAAACTTTTCGAAGAAAATTCGCGACAAAATCGTGCTTTGAGCAGGTTGGATTCTTCGAAAGATCTCAATACTCATCGGATCGAAATATGTCTTTTCGACCTCGAACACGTCAATTTCCATATAGTATTCGAAAGATCGCCGAAAGGATAATGAAGACTCGTGCAAGTATTGAAAAAAAAACTGACAAACAAAATTGCCAGCCGCAATTTTGTGAGCGCGAGACTCATCAGCTTTCGATTAGTGACAAAAACTTGTCCGTCCAAGAGCCGTTCTAGACGTGCCAAGATCGTTGATTCATTCATACAAAAAAGAACAAATCCTAGACACATCTATGTAAACTAAGAACGTAATTCGCGTCATCGAACATATTCTCAACTCGAGCTAAAAGTGGGAACAAGGAACTCGCAGAAAGAGTAATATAGAGCCATATCACGTCGTTTCTTCTTTTTTTTGTAATAAATATATATATATATTTTTTTCACTCGGGACCACTCGGCTCGTATCGTTCGAATTATATTTTGTTTCGCGGATGCAAAAGCCAAATGAACGCTTGGGACGACGACGCTGACGAGTGAGTGTACTTAACTTTTTTAATTTAATATAACGCGAACGAATCATCGTGACGTTGTGTAAAAAAATGAAGGGACAACTTCGCATGAGAAATATGCTAACGTGAACGTTTAAGCCATTCCAGGAGACTCGTGAGCGATTAATTAACGAGATTTGATTAATTTAAAAAACATAGTCCCCAGCCTTTGGAAGAATCTCACAGATATGTTTTTAGTGATTGTTTTTCGTGATGAAACGACGATAATCTTGATGAGAGATTCACGCATTCGAATCTCCTGCTCGAATGGACCACTTTGTACATATCTTCCGACTTGTCTAAGGTCTAATCTAATCTAAGGTCTCAAAAAACAAACAAAACTTGTATTTTAGCGAAATTTTATTATTGTTATTGTTACCGTATTATTATTATTAACGTTTAATTAATTGATATTATAACGACACTGTATTGATTTCCGTCGCCATTCTAGTTTCTCGCCGTCCTCGTAATAGAATTTCGTTGCGGTAATCATTGTACCGCACGGCTTGTTGTCTTTTGTTTTTTTTTATTTTGGCGCGACTCGTTAGAATGTCCAAAAAAACGAAGAAAAAAAACGTATCGTTATACTTTTGCTGGGTCAGGAACGTATTCCATATTAGTATTAAGGCATTAACGTTAAGTTTGCATGTAAGACCGTAAAGAGAAAGAAAAGAAAGAAAGTCGCATGTGTGACAGTGGCGAAAACGCATAGTCAGTGATTAAGAATAATAAGAAGAAAACATATCATCGAGCACCCGAAGCTTTCTGTCGCGCGTCTCTCTGTTTTTTCCTTTCCTCCGAGCGTAAATGGACCGAAGGAATGGAAAAAATTGAAGAAAAAGTCGAGTTCTCGCGATACGTCGGATAACAAGATAACCGAGCAATCCATCGGGATTTTTCTCGAAGCACGACTTTACGTTAATTATGTGATAAAAAGTACGATCGTTTGAATGACGGAGAACTCAGCGATATCGAGATAAAACTAAACAAAGCGAATAAGACGCTGACAAAAAAAACACATATTTTATTCCCTTCTTCACATTGTAGCAAATCGCTGGTCTTCCCCTATCTCTCCGCCAGCTTGAGCTTGTGCCAACGAAATTGATATGCCAGTAAAAAAAAATTAATCCGGTTGTTTCTTTTTTCGAAAACGCGTGTAAGATCGCGAAGAAAAAGAAAATTTATATAT
The DNA here is from genome assembly GCA_964017225.1 of Netelia inedita. Classification (NCBI taxonomy): domain Eukaryota; kingdom Metazoa; phylum Arthropoda; class Insecta; order Hymenoptera; family Ichneumonidae; genus Netelia; species Netelia inedita. Next base: position 33,224,337 of record OZ024922.1, on the reverse strand, counting down.
AAGAAATATATATTTATGTGTAAGTAGGCTTTCTGTAATATCACCGGCGTACAAACGATCGTTATGCGACGACTTATGCTCCGTCGTTTTTGAACCAGCGAGTAAGATATTATTTGTCACGAGATCGCGTCAATCGTGAAAGAAAAGGCTTACAGCGGTGTGACACGGTTTCGGTAATAAAACAAAATATAATCTATTTTTTTCATGGATACTTCGACCTTTTTGGAGAATGCAAATTCGTTCGGTCAAATGGATCGATGGACGACAATTTTTGGCCAAAATCGCGATGTACCCTTGAGAAAAATTGGTCCGAAAAATGTTGTGTGGAGAGAACGACTCGGAATGGAGATTTTACATCGCCTTGGGGGTTCGCGGGGAGACGAGGCTAGTCTCGATCTAAAACTCGAGTGTGCGCGCGAGAGAACGAGCAGAGGTTGAAAAGCTCTCGGTTAAGAGATTGTTCTGGTCAGGGCCGAAAGATAGCCGAGATTGCAAAAAAATGAATAAAAAATGATTTTCTGGACCGGCTGGACCATAACACTCTTTTAACCGTACGCAAAAGACACAAATAAAAAACAGACCATGGCGAGGAAAACTCATCGGTTAGAGATTTTCTGCGTGCTGTATACACACAGACGCACACACACGCATAATAAACGTGATTCTTGAATAAAATATTTGAAGAGAAAGAAAGAAAGGAAAACAAAGACATAACAGTCTCTTACAATTTATTGCACGAAATCTGGTCCCTCTTCCGTCTTATCTCACGAGTGAAATATATATATTTTTCTTGGCTCCGCAGTTAAACGGCCGTTACAATTTTATTCGATTCACTGATTTAGTAGTTCCAAGGTCAGGGAATAAATTCAGTAATTTTATGAAGACACGGTTGCGACGTTTATGACTTTTAGTATAATTGCTTTTTTTCTTGCTGTGTTTCCTTTCTTCAAGATGAATACTAGACGTCACTGGTCGTTTCGACCGGACATATCGACGTCGAATTAACGATAGATGGAACTGTGCAGGCCGACGAAAAATTTAACTTCGCCGTTGATGACGGCTTTGACGATAAGGATTTATTTTCTTGCGTAATGGACGAGCGCAAATCTGGCTCGGTAGACGTATTTTCACTTCCCGAACGATCTAGAATTACAGGATTAAATCTTCAATCGCATTTCTTTTCCATTTCTTTTTGAAAGCTCAAGAAATAATAGTTTGTTAACTAGAAAATTAACAAAATATTTTTCGGCAATTGAGAACTGTAAAAAATTCATGGAATTTTCAATATTCCGGCGTTGTATATCAAAAATCATAAAATTCACAGACGTTTTCGTTGTATAATTGGATTTTCGTTATCATGTCAAAGGACGTTTTAACTGTTGCAAAATGTAAAAATTTCGCTCACTCTTCCATTGGTTGAACATTCTCGAAAAGACTCCGATATTATTGGAATTTGTGCTGGTATTCTCCTCGTCGTCGGCCCCGGTCGATTTTCTGCGGAACATTCGCCTAAGGGAACCAGTTCGAGATTGATTGAAGAGCCTTCTCCGGTCGCCGGTCTTGTCAACGAGGTTCAACATTCTTCCCAAAGAATTCGTTTTCTCCCTTCTCGACTGCTGGTCACCTCGGGAGTTATCGGTATTTTCCAAAGTCTTGGTACGATGGAATAACCACGGATTTTGTTAAAAATAGTAAAAAATTAAGCGAATTAACGATATAATTAACGATATAAATCCGTTTTTTTCAACGATCATTACAGGTTCGTTGGTCGAATCGTTGGCTCGAGCAGAATGAAGCTTGAACATTTTTCCCATTCTGTCGAGAGTGGCGGTTTTAAATCTTCTAGCGTCCTCGCGCACAGCGAGCGTCCTCGAGAACTTTCTTCTTAATTCCGGCGATCCTTGAGCCTCGGCAATAACAATTTTCTCCTCGATCTGTGAATCTGCTATTACGTTTATGTTTTCGGTCAATTTTCTTCGTTCGCCTATAATATCACCGGTCATAAGAATTTCATTAGTTCGACATAAACGCTATCGCGTATGTTATTATCGACCTGACGAGAACGGTCGAACATCGAAAATATTGCTTTCCCGTCTTTTTATTTCGCGGTCGGTATAATCGATGAAAACGGAGAATATTGCATTCGACATGAATGATGGATAGCCACGGAAAAGCTTAATGAAACGTCACAAATATTTGATCCTTCGGTGCACGATAGGAAAAAAAACCCGATAAAAGAAAAAAATGTATAAATAGACCAACGAGACGCGATACAAATAATGGTAAATTCTTTTTTCTTTTTGTTTTAATCACTAACTGCGATTCTCCGGATCCTCGTGGTGCTTGTTCATTGGAAGTTCCGACATTCCGCTGACTGAAGAATGCAAAAAATAAAAACAGAAAACGAAATAAATCGGCGAGGCGATAGAGCGAATAACGAGGTACGCTCGGTGAACGTATAGTTATTTTTTTCTCTTTTTTTTTCTTTCTTTTTTTGTCGTTCATCGCTCACCCCGACTCTCCCGGTTCTCTTGACGTTTATCCATCGACAGGTTCGACTTTTCGTCCGGCGCACATTGGGACTCGACGGTTATCTACGATCATAAATCAAAGCTTCGACAAGCCGGAAACACGATGCTCGGTGAGTAAAGGATATATATTTTTATATATATATTTCATAGATGACAAAAACGTGATTCGCCGAAAAATTATACATTCCACGTGTATTTATGATGAAAAACATGATTAAATGGGATAAAAAGCAGAAGTAAGCTACGAGTCGCACGTCGTTAAGATAGATCGATAATTTACTAGAAGTGAAAATCACTGACTGACTTCATAGATTTCTCCATCGTTGACTACGAGAAAGAGCGAGAAAGTCGACTCTTCCGTTGTCGAAGTCCACCTCTCGTCGTTAAGTTAATCTCCCTTTCTTTCTCTCTCTCTCTGTCTCTTTCTCTCTCTCCCTCTCTTTGTGACCTGGTTCTCGTATCTTCGTCGACCTCGGTCGGGATGAATTTATCGCCCTTTTCTGTCTGCCCCAACGCGTACCTGCTCCCGTGATGAATCGGCTCCCTCGAATAAGTCTCGACTCCTTCGCCTCTCTCTCTTTCTACGTCGGGTTATGGTCTTCCTCTTCCTGGCTTTCACGGCGCGCACGTTTACGGAAATCTGTCTTTTTACCCGGTTTTTTTGTTACTTTTTTTTCAACCCACCCGTACCAGGAAATTTATTTTTCCTACGAACGATCAAGCTCCCACGTTTTTTTTTATTATTTTTTCGTAACTTGATATAAATAAAACAAAAAGTTTAATTCGTAACGCGACGAGATAAATCTCCGTGGGTACAGTTGCTGTTGGGTTCTTTTTTTCTAGTAAAGATGTTTTTTGACGAAACGTCGTCTAATTTACGATCCAAATCCGGGCCAAATCACGCGTCTTTGTCCATATTCCCTTTCGGACAAATATCGATCGTCCGATACCTTGTTAGAGGGGTTATGCGTTTCGTGCGTGTTGCGCGATACACGAGACAATTGTAAAAGGAATATTGATTTTTCATGTGTGGGCCCGGTGTCGTTTGTTTGAATATTTTAAATTGATACGCGAATATAGCGACGTACATGGCCGAATGTACGATACGAGAATAGATGTATGTGTCAAACTCGCACAGGAGCGAATATTTATTCTTCACTCGCACATACGCGAAAATACAAATTGCTTCGGTATCGATCCATCAATCGAATGGCGAGCCAACGAGTTTTTACATTGGTAAATTAATCGTTAAAAAAATATTACGTCGATAACCGATGTATTTTTATCAAATGTTTACGATTGAATTCTTCAAAACCCGATTTCAATTGTACGACCCAATCAACCAAAATTTATTTTCAATTTAATTAAATTGAAATCTAATCGGTTACGTAATTTTTCTCTTAAATTATAATTTAACTCGAACGAACAAATTTTCTTCGCAATCTCCGATATTTGTTTACGTGATATACATTGTATGAAGGAATTAATGTTTTTTAACCAGCCGAACGCTTTCAATGAGTGCATTCAGCTTGATCCGGATTAATTAAGCTTATTTTCCGATACGCGAACATCGCGGGTTCCGCAAAACTTCGAAAAATCGATTTTTTGAAATGATCTACCTCCATTCTTGATCGTTTTACAGAAAATTTCACGAGGAACTTTTTGAAGAACTCGCCAAGACGCGAAGAATGAGCCGAGGAACATCCGGATAACTCAATTTTTGTGGCCGTGGCGGCACTTCAAAAATCGCCATTTTCAGGACCCACAGGGTCGGATATGTGAACAAAATGGTCCACGATGGGGTCAAATTCTTTTTTGCTCCAGATCGTCTTCAAATTATCATATTCGTGTTACGCGGGAAATTTCCGATTCCGAAATGACCCAACAAAGTGTTTTTGGACGAAAACATATTTTGACCCCCTCCAGACTCCCCAAAGTCAGAAAAGTAAATCACGAATATCGATATCGGCACGTGACCAGGGTCAACAAATTTTTTCGTCCAAAAAGGCTTCAGTTGGAGGTTACGGAATCGGAAATTGGCCACGCAACAAGAATATCACCATCGTAATCTTGATATATTACAATTTACGGAAATATTCACTTTCTCAATCTTTTTATCTCCCAATTCGAAAATAAAGGCAAAGGCTCCAATAGAGAACAAATAGTTATTCTGTTTGAAAAAAAGTAAAACGTAGAAGTAGTATTATACATTACCGTGTACAATATTACATAATGGTCCTTGCTTTATTTTAAGAGATGATTGAATAGGCCTATTACTGAAACACAACAAATATACATATGTAACATATCGTATCAATAAAGAACGAGAATGTTTCATGTTGAATAAAATATGAGCCCGATACGATACAATTCATATTTTTCCATGTTTCCCGGGATTTATACCGACCGTTACTTTGTTTTGTGTTCAAATTAGCTGGCACTGATGGTCGTTATATGCGACGATAGACTACGATTTTAAATCCATCAAAATCGCGGAAAAAAATTGGTCGAGAAGTAGAAACGCTGCTTATCTCTGGTAATAAAACTTGGCTGTGCATGACCACTGCTCTTCCATTACCGCGGCAAACCACGTTTTAACGCGTCAGTGATATGCATGGAATGTTCAACCACCATTTTTTTACGGCGGTTACGAAATTTTGTTGCAGAATCCCAAGCTTTTGGCCGCTACGGTATTTAAACTATTTCAATGCTTTGTGAAAAAAAACGAAAATAATGAACCTTTTTTTATCTCTAAGCTATTCGTAGCGCTTTATTATATCCTATTGAAGAAAAATAATATTTTTTGATGATTATTCTACTTACTGGCTGATTTATCCGCGTGCACCAACGCTTAAAAGAATAGTAGAATGTTTCAGTTTCATCGTTATTTTGAAGTTAATTTTTCGGACCACCCTCCGTCTTCACATTTAATTAAAAATCTCGACGAAATACTTTCGTTGCGATTCGCCAAAAAACGCTGAGAATTAATTGTGCAGTGTCGCGAGAGAGTAGCTTTCATTAAATTGTCAATCGACGACAAAAAGTGTGACAAATCTTATCTCTCATTGCGTTCTCTACCGTCTCTTATATTTCTCTTCTTCGTCGCATCTTGATCCATAATTGCGGCCACTTGTGCCGTCGACAAAAACCCGTAAAGACAAAGTGCTTCAATGAAAACCAGACTCTTGAGCAATTATTTTTTTCATTTGGAAAGTGACTGATGTCATGGTTGTAGTTAGAAGTTGGCGAGAAAGCGAGGGAAAGAGAGAGAGCGAGAGAGAGAGAGAGAGAGAGAGTGAGCGAGCAAGGGAGGAAGGGGGGGGGGGGAGGGAAGCTTTTCTCCTGGGACATCGAACTCCTCGGAGACTCGTAGTGATCTCATTACTCAAGGTCGTCTCGCGTCGTTCCGAAATCTTTGTCTCAATCTTCTTGAGAAACCGCATACGAATAACCCTGGAAGCCCTACATGAGTCTCTTTGAGCCTCGAGTGACTCTTCGTCACAGCCGACGAGCCTCCTAGATGTTATTCCGTTATAACGGCAATTCTCTTTTGTTTTAAGGGACGTTCATTCTCCAGTAAGGAAATCTCCGAGTTTTTGGCTGTATGGGAGTTTCTTTTTCAATTTTATTTTCGTTTATTATCTCGAAAGTTCAGATATTTCGGTAGTAACGACCTTTAATTTTTCGACAAACTAGTCGAAAGATAGAAGTTTCACGTTGTAATAGGGAAAACTTGCGTAGCTTCGAAAGTTTCTAGGGTCGCCAGACATCTCGCTAAATTCATTGCACGTTTCGATATGTATCTTCGTGGCAATTTCGTTCGTATGCGCTATCGGATCCGAAATTTAATTCTCCAGATGTTACATTACCCCTCGAGGCATTACCAACGATATCTGCATATTTATCACGTAGTACCTACGTACGTATATATATATACGCGAGATTCTCGCAAGGAAATTCTTTCACGGTTTCATCCTCGCTCGAAAGAGGAAAAACGAAATTATCTCGTACATTCTTCTATTCTCTTTTCGGACACGTGCTTTTCTCGTTTTGTTTGTACGGCCTCGGCTCTTTGGCTGTTGGTCTCGGTCGAAGAAACGACGTTTCCTCCAAAACGTCGATCTTTATCCCAAGCGCCACTTTTTCCACCCTCCTATCATTCTCACAGCCGTAAACGGTATGCCTGTACATAAATCTGTCCGCGCGCCAGCGCGAGTTTCCTACTGCAAAATAAAGAGAAGAAAAAAAAACGTCTGCGTTTTTTCTAACGCTTGGCAACTCCTCCGTCTGATCCTTCGTACGTTGCGAGCTTCGTCGAACTAATTGAACTTTGTCGTTCGCGCTCTTTCGGCTTCTTGGATATTATAACGCGAAGAGGTCGGCGGGACCCCAAGACTCGGAGATAGCGCGTCAACGCTCTTATCGCTGTAAACTTTTCCATTCGCGAGAAAGAACTCTCCCGTATTCTCGTTAATGTTTTACGAGATAAGATTCGCATTTCACGCTTCCACGACGGTGCAACATCGCACGGTGCCCGCATCGCATTAAACATTCTCCGGCTCTCGACAGGCTTTCGTCATTTGTATTTTAAAGACATTACCTCGCACTCGGGGTTTCTATGTCGCATCAACGATGATTTTATATATTTATAGGAAAACGTCGTACGAAGGTTTTGAATAAAATTTGTTATCGTAACTGAAATAGTTAGTACGGTCGTCGCTATTTTTTCCGAAGTCGCTCACTTTCTACGTATGCATCTCCGACGATATTTATAACTCTCGACGAAAAGATGGAGAACATAAAGGACGGGGCATCTATATTTTACCTCGCGATCCTTTCTCGATCTGTTCTTTTTATCTTCTATTTTCCTTGGTAATTCTGTCAAGAACGCGCCGAGTCACTCTTCACGGTTCGTATACCCACGTTCCGGCTAAGGGTATTACATCGGAAAAGTCGTCACGTTGGAAAACGTCTGTGACAGTCGTCACGTTCGAAATACATTTTTTCGAGATCATCCTCGTACGTAACTCACTAACCTCTTCCACACGTTATTCCCTCGTGATTCTTCTATCTTATCATATCTTCCAGCTCGAGTCCGGAGATGGCTATATATATTTGGACAGATTTTGACCTGAAATCCCGTATAATTTGCTACTCTTCGAGGATATATTTTTTTTCTTTCTTCTTTCGTGTCCTTACGTTCAGCACGCTTCTTTCTTTAATCCTCCTGCACAACAAAGCATAATGTCCTGTCATCTTTCTTAACAGAAATATCCAAGCCAGTATCAATTAATAAAATTTATAAGGATACAAACTAGCGATGATAAAATAATCATTTTATTAATTTAAAGCTGTTTCCAATTTTTTTAAAGTATTTACTTACGCGTTACAGCATCTGTAATGTCGTATTATATATATTACCGTCATCGTCGTATTGACAATTTCAGTTTCCGAGTAATCATGCTGGTATTATATTCCAAATTCTGGGAATTCCGGTTTGAGTCATCCTTCAACAGATGCATGGTTCATTTTCCAACAAGATATTGCATTCCCTCCGTAATTCTCGATATTATTCGGCAGAGCCCTGTCAAGGATGCGAAATTTGCGATATGAGAGGGATCAATGGATTTACCGGCGAGTCGAGCTTCGAACGGTTTACGTATACGAAGGAGGTCGAGTTTTAAGGATTATTGAAAATTTAACGATGCCTCTGTTATAACGACCGGTTAACCCAGGCGGGTCCGATCCTTAAGGTACGTGTTTCTTGTACATACACTTTCCCCGAATGAACGGGACTGTGCTTGAATCAAGTAAAACGAAATGAAACGAGGCATTCTTATAAATATGTAAAAGAGAATTAAACAAAAAAGCTGAAAAAAATGAGGGCATGTCCAACGCAACGGCGGAGAATTTTTGCGGATGAATGGTGGGCCAAGGACCGAGAGCCGTGGGCTCTTGTGAAAGAGAGAACGGTAGTAGTCAGGCAGGAGTGGGGGGAGATAGGAGTATACGAGACTCGGTTGGAGGCACAGTTCGGTACGCGCGCGCGTCACGAACGGCCGACCTAACGTCGACCGTAACCACTTGATATAACGCAGAATCAACCGGTTTGTGCATCGAAAGGATTATCGAGCTGATCGATTGTGCTTTTTTTTAAATCTTAAAATACAAAACATCCTCTCAAAATTCACTCCATTTTTTTTCTTTCTTTAATCAAGGAATAAGCAAGAAAATCTAAAGAAAACGGAAAAAATATTATTTGCAAACCCAATATTTTGATCAATTATATCGAGATATGACGGTGATTTAAAGTTTATCGTTCCATTTATAATTTTGTTACTTAAAAATTTCGTGATTTCTTGTAAAATTATAATTAGCGCAAATTTGAATTATGGTGTCTTCGTTAAAAATCGGTAAAATCGAAATTCGTAACGATGTTTTATCGTCCGAAGGACGCGGTTATGACACTCTTCTTACGGATTAAGACTGAGATGAACTCGATCTTTTCATATTCGCGAGCGAATAGGGGCACTTGTCGTAAAGTTCGCGCGAAGTCTTTAACGGGTAATGTGACGATCGGGCTACCCCCGTCGAAGAAACGCGGGATATATTCTTGTGGGATAAAGTTTCACGCTTCTGTGCTGCTGTGACTTTATGAATTTATCGACAAAGATTTCTCTTGAATGAAAAATCGAGATTTCAACTTACGCATATTTCGCATATTTGGTGAGTAGGTAAATAGGATTTTTTACCATCGAAATTTCGGCGATTTGAACATACGGTTGACCAGAAAGCCCGACAGATAAATACCCCGACGTCAGTAAAGTTAAACTTGTTCAACTTCCTTCTTCGAGGAAAACACGGAAATGAAAATCCCTGTATGGGTTTAGAGTTATGTACTTTACGCTTCAAAGCATCGAATTCGAATTAAAGTTCGCTGTACGTGATATCGAATATATCCTTGTGTTTGTAAATTCCATCGGTGCAAGACAACGTGAAAACAACGTTGATTGATTTCATTTCGAGGAATTTAATCCAAATTCAATCTATTAAAATAAACATTTTTTTTTTAAATTTCAATCCTCGTTCGTTCGATAACATGGGATTGATTTTAATTCCAGAAAATAAAGTTCGTTCGTTCGTTCGGAAGAATATGTCGGTTAATTGATTGAAATGAATTTCGTTCGATAGCAACTCATTTTACAGAATCAAAATAAATTAAATGTTTCTCGAAGCAAAACGAGTACGAATCGCCATAGAATTAATTAGAAATCGGAATATTCCGTTATTTTAGATTTTGGAAATGTTGGCGAACCAATTTTTGTTCATATATTTATATACTTCTATAAATATACATTATACTAAACGGTTCGATGTTATTATGTGTATAGAGCTGTCCAATATACAGCCCAACCCTTCGTAAGTTATTGATTTTTGCATAACTCGTATGTGTCGCGGTCCTAAATTGTATTAACGGCTATCTTAGTAGATATTGGTGTCTACATTAGGCTCACCCTGGACCTAAACTTTTGGCGGCACGTAGATCATAAAATTCTTGTGCATACGGTTCGATGCGTTAAGTACTTTTTTTACGACCGAACCTAACGTTATTGCATTCCTCGTCGTTCTCACGTCGTTACATTAATTATATAATAATGGGTTGAGATGTGTTATCATTTTGAAATTCCGGATCGTAACGCGTTCGAAAGTGACGATACATCAATTGCTCATTAGTGACAAATTGACGATCGATCAAGGGTGCCTTGTTGAAATATAATTTCCTCGTGAAACTTTGAAGCGAGTACTTAGAGTAGTACTTATCGTAGTACCTTTACCCTGCCTATATCGATATCCTTCTCAGTTCCTCCTCGAAGCAGCGTAATTAGCTACGAGGTATTGCACTGGTGACACTTTCAACCAACGCATGTTCCTTTGTACAATTACAAATGGGACCGGTCTAAAAATAAATCACTAGATAATCGATCGATTGATTAATCGGCGGTATTAGTTGAGATGTCGATAATATAACAATTTATCAAAAAATGAACCAATTTAAACAAAATTAATAATCGTTTTTGAATGTGTGAATAATTATACGATATTACGTTCGGAGGACGATGCCGGATAACTTTCAAAATTGTACGTGTGAATAGTATGTAGAAGGAAAGTTTTCTTATCGGAGTAATTAGATCTTCGATAGTAATTGGTTGCACAAGCTCATCCGCCTCTGGTATTACATTTAATCCGATGGATTATGAAATTGCGGGAAAATAGGTTCGTGGCAACGACCGTGAACTTCTCGACGTCGGGCGCGTAGAATAAGGGGACGTTAGGCAGTTTATCCCGGAATGTAAAAAATATAAATATAAAAAGGCGGTTCGCGCGGAAAAAGGGTTTCGGAGTCGTCGCTTAATTAAAGGTTACGAAGGTGTCAAGACCCGTCCGAATGGGGATGAAAAGTTTTCCTCCGAAATGATAAAGATCGCAGAGAACTCTCGGAGGTATATAAATTATCGCATAAAGCAAGGGCGAAATTGCTGGAAGCGCGAGAGGGGAATTGTGGGAATGAGAGAGCGAGAGAGTTTGTGAGAGAGGGAGAGACATATTGATGTGATAACGAAGTTGGACTTATCCGCCTCTTTCATCGAACTACTCATTGTTCGCACGTGGCTGTCTTAATCTCCACAAAATTAATGCAATAAATTCGCGGGTAATGCGTAAAATACACAAAAGTATCTATAATTATATTAATAGGATAATAATAAAAATTAATCCTTATCTCATTCATAACGGAACATAACCATAATTATAATTTCTCCCTATGTCTTACAATTTGAATATTACGAAAGAGCGTAGCGACTTTTTTTTGTTATTACCGAGGGACGCAAATCCCGGAGATCTTGAGAAACGCAAATTGTTCGCAGGAAAGGAAAGAAAAGCAAAACATAATTGCGAGCCTCCCGAAGGATCTCGGAGTGAAGGATGTCAGCCGGGGGAATTAATGTTTCTCACACCGTTCTAATTCAGTTGAATAATTGGGAACGTCGTGACGAAAGGACGATCGCTAAAGAGAGATTTCCAAGCTTACGTCACGGCGACGCATTTGACCTGGTGAACACGTCCGTTACGACAGCGATATCAGCAACGACAACCGCAAATATCTCGAGCGTCGGCACAATGGACAATGGTAGCGTCCTCGAGGGTCTCATTGTGCCGCTTTACGCTATTATATTCCTCCTCTCCGTAATCGGGAATTCGCTGGTTCTCGTCACTCTAGCTCGAAACAAGAGGATGAGGACGGTGACTAACGTATACCTGTTGAATCTCGTACGTATATATCCTAAATACATTCGTATCGGAGATGTAAATATATATATGCATGACGATGTAATTGTATCACCATGTTCGTATCTGAAATCCATGATGGTCCACGACGTTTGGGAATATTAAATTTCCACGATAATTTGATCGTGCTGTATATACTAAACGTCGAAAATATATCGCGTCAATCGGCTTATCGCATTTGGCTCTTGTTCAATAATGCGTGACTATCGAAATGGTCGATTATGATATTAGATTGTTTTGTGAGATTAGGATTATACACAAGATTATAATGTATATGAACGTCGTATACTCGTACGATCGTATATATATGTTTTTAACAAATATATTTTAATAGAATAGAAATTCAGCCCACGGCTTTATTATTTTTCAAATTTTTTTCACCGCAGGACGAATTTCATTTTTCTGTTTTAATGGCCATTTATTTTGTTGTACAAATATTCTCAGTCTACGGCTTATTCGAGATTCACATTTGGCTTGTTCATAATGCCAGAATTGAGTAATTGTAATTTGAGCTTTAATAATTTCTACACTCTCGGAACATCAAAATGTCGTGCAAAAAGCAAAAGGATAATAAAAAATAAAAACCCGTGAATCTATAACACAAAATTTCTGCATTCTCGCGATTGACAATTTAATTATAAATAACGAGTTTAGGAACGGCTTTGGATCTGTCTCGACACAAAGGGACACAAATTGCTGTTTTTTTTTGCTTCAGTGACCTATGTCACGCTCCACTACCCATCTGGTATTCTCAATCGAAATGTTTGAACTAACGTTGGTAAACGGTGAAACGGCGAAGGCTTTCCTTGCGCGATATTAGCGAAAGGGTATTTCCCCATATATTGTAAAACGGGGTTCACGCGTGGATATTTGACAGGCGATGATAAAAGGGATGTGGCAGAGTAAAGCTGGGGCGTGGTTTCACACTCCATGGGATTGCGTGTATTGATGGTTGTAAAGTGGTACATTCTGGCGTGAAATAAAATTGAAAATTGCCCGATATATTTGTGATTAAGTTGAAAATAATGATCGCCATTATCGTACGTCTAGGGTTTTATTGTGAAATACTTTGACCTTGCTATAAAACTCGAGACTTTCCGACATTAAATTATTCTCGTTAAGGGTAGAAAAATTATCACGTATCTCACGAGATAAACTTATAGATTTAGACGGATTATGTATAATTTTGAATTAAATATTTACTTTTTTATTTTGATCGATTATTAATTTTTTTAATTATCACTATCCATTTCCATCCTCGTTCCACTTATAATTATACCTAAGTTCTCCTCCATTTATTACTTATCGTCGTTATCGCATTTATTATTAACATTATTCGGACATGTACCTTTGAGAGCAACTAGACTCTCTTAATTGTCGAAAACCATCATAGTGCAAACTCGAAACTGCGCAGTTTCAATAATACGTTAGAACTTTCAGCAGAGGAAATTTCTCGTACCCCGATGTCAGTACTCGATCAACGTCAGGACGTTGAGGAGATTTTGTGAAGTTGAAACATTCAACAGGAGACTCGAGTACGAGGCTTTGGATTGAATTCTATATTTATTGTCTCCGGAGATGAGCACAAAGTCGAAAATGATATTCAAGATCGATGGAGTCAATGTAATATCGAGAATTTGAAGTGAAAATAGAAATAAAAGTAGACGAAGAAAGGATGAGGAGGGAGGGAGGGAGAGGTAGAATAAGAGTAATAAAAAGATTGGAGTTTATATTCTTTCACTGAATATCTCGTAATCAGAAAGGTTTTCGACGGTGCCTTGGGGTCGTCGTAGGCTTACACGATCTCAATAACTGCTCGACTTCTCCCTCCTTCGTCCCTCTCGATAGCTTGCTCGTATGCTGATCCTGTCCATAAAAGCCCTGCGAAAATTCCCCTCGAGGTGAGTTCAACTTTTACGCAAATCTTCGAGGTTGAATATTACATAACCTCTCACGTTCCCCTCTTATATTTATATTTATTCTCTATATTTCACACCTCGGTAATATATATTTTCATTTTTTTTATAATATACGCGCCGAGAAGAAATGCGGTTCTATAAGTTCGTTTCGCGAAAGACACGTGGCGTACCGGACGTGGCATACCGAACTCTTGTAAAATATCGATATGAAGCGAGCTTTGTAAAATACGAGTGTGCCATGGCTTATATTTATTTTGAATGAAGTATCTCCTTAGAAACATTCGAAACGTTATATGACTTCTTTGAAGTAAAATTTCATGCGAGCTATATCTTGAAATACGTGACAGTAATCCCAAAATATCTCTTTTCCGTTACAGGATTATTTTTCTAATATTGATATTTATACTATTTTCAATTTTGATTAAATTCGCGAGAATCCTAATCGGAGTTTAGGCGATTTTTTTTGCAACGTGCGGCAATCTCTTTTGGTCGTTACTTTCATTATAGCGTGTACTAAAAGTTTGTTACTTATTATTGTATAAATATCTGATGTACAAGGGTAATCTTTCGGGGTGTCGTATTTTTACGAATAATATTTTTCTGAAATTATCTTTAGTATATAGTCCTGATATACGGAGCCAAGGAATGGCTCGTTAAATGCTCCCTGCGTGCTTATCACCGCGAAGCTAGCTTTATTCCATCAGTCGTAAAGAAATGATGAACCAATTCGGGTCCAGACTGAATCCCTCTTGGTTTACGTAGCTTTTGCACGAATTGCTACTTTGCCACGCTCTTCCATTTACTCGAGAGCTAAGCAGTCAGTAAATCCTGTCGTTTTTTAAAAAAGCCAATGGTTAAGCCGGTATTAGTTAACTTTTCTTTAATATCCGACAGTGCATTTAAAAAAGAGTCTAAAAACTATTCGTCACATTTAATTACCTTCATCTCGCGTATGAATGTGTATGCGGAAAATTAGAATTGAGTCGCAGAGCACTTTTTGCAATCTGCGCTTGTCCCAGGACATAGGGGCTGAACAATAGAGGAATTAAAAGTACACCGTTGTATTTTCCAACCTGGAACAATTGAGCGAAACCTGTGAATGACGTGGTTCACACGACACATTTGTGACGGTACCGAAGTTCATTTTACCCAGGAAGAAAAAAAAAGCTTGGATATAATGAAGACCGTTCTGTACGTCCCACGACAAACAACTTTAATTGTTCACAGCCATACACGCTCGGCATTGCGGAACAATTCTTACATTTTCATTTGTTTTATTTATATAAGTGTTTACGTCTCTTGTTTCTGTTTCTGCATGCAAGCCATCCTCTCTACTGTGCGTGTGGACAGAATATGGGTTTGCCAACATATGGCGAAAATTTATACGACAGCTAAAACGAGTCGTGGCACTGTCACAGGCAGTGATTGTTCATATATCATACATGTATCGTGCTTGCCTATTTTTTGCAACCCTCTCTTGATGCGCAAGGCAGTGATGTTTCTGAGTTCGCAGAAGCTATACGACGAAGCCGTACGAAGCTATAAAAAATATTTGTGTGGCGAACGATTTTTCCACTCGATTTTTTTACGACTGAAAGCGTTCTTTCAATTTCCTTTGCGACACTTACCCTTCGATCGAATCATTCAATTTCAACTAAGGTCAAGTATATTTCAACAATTTTGATGAAAAGTTGATTCTTCAAAATGAAATTTCTATCGAATTATGATTCTACTGACTGTGAGTCTATGTATCTAAATGTTCAAACCATCGAGGGTCTAGTTACCACTGGTGGCACTCAATCCCCTCCCCCCCTCCTCTCTCTCTCTCTCTCTCTCTCTCTCTCTCTCTCTAACTCTGTCCCAACCCACGCATTTTTGCTTTTCGATTACGAGATCAGGATTCAACTCAGGACAGTTCCAAGCTCATTTCCACTCGAGAGCGTCAAGAATAAGAAGCGGCGGAGATGAAGAGGAGTGAAAGCGAGAAAAATTATATAACCGAATCGGTTTTAAGGTCGTGCGGTTCGCAGGAGGAACATGGATGGAATATCATCGGCTGATATTTGGGGTATATACGAATTTTGTCGTTCCTTCGTGTCTTCCTAGTCAAATTATTAATTCACAAGAAATCCACAGCGACTTTCCTTTTGCAGTTTCGAGATACCGCCAGGATTCAAAATCATGAAGAGCGAAACTTTTTCAATTCTACAGCACTGCAAATTTTGAAAGCTCTCGAACGACGTTCGACATCTAAACGAAAAACTTTCGCTTAATTTAATTTCTCATGTTTTAAGATATCAAGTAGTATGGATAGTATAGCGAACTTGATAGCCAGCTCATTGCTTATATAAGTTTCGATTCATGAGCAGCCTCGAGCTATTTTCTGTAATATTTGAGAACTTTACCTCCCTCAATCTTGCTTCGTTTCAGTAATAACAACGATATGTTTTCACAAAAAAAAATCATTGTTTACCCTTAAGAATCATTGATCGTGAAATTATAATTGCCTCTCATTTTTACCATTTCAATAATATTTTAGGTCATAGTGATTTGCAGATCAACACAGCAATGAATATAAATTATGCGGAGAAAATTATTGGGACCATTTTCAAAAGGGCTTGTGTGCTGACATAGAGAAAGAAGGAAGAGAGAGAGAGAGAGAGAGAGAGAGAGAGAGAGAGAGAGAGAGGGAGTGAAGTAGAATATATGGAGCATGAGAAATTACGTCTGTATAACTTTCCGTAAGAAATTTCGATCATATCGGATGTCTTAGTTTCAAATTCGGCGGAAATAAGTTTTTCCCTCCGGATGACTCGAAAAATTTGTTTCAATGACATCAAGATCGAAAATTCGCGCAGTAAAAGTTCCAATAAAATCACTTTCGGAGATCCGCCAATTTTCCTGCCGTGCCAGATTCACGGGAATAAAGTTATTATTATGCCGGAATAAAATTTTGCGACGAGACCCTCGTATCGAGGCGACAATGCCGGGACAGATTTCACGTAGAAACGTATAGAAAGCAATTGGTGAATTAGAAGAAGCGCCCAAAGAGTGGAATAAAGTAACGCGTCTCCAATTTTTTCTCGATCTATCTCTCTATTTATGTTTCTTTTTTATATTTTCCTTTCGTGACCTCATTACTGGCATAATCTACGGGATTCGAACTCATCTTCCGAGAGACTAGGCGAACGAACAATTTTCTCTGGTACTCCCACCCATCCTCCTTTTTCATTTCATTTCATCACTCGATTCCACATAATATACCATCGTCATGAAAATATATACCAGTATTTCTTCTAACCAAATCAACTAACCCATTAGTTTATGATTTTTATAATCCAACGATTGAACTAGTAAAACAGCAGCAAACTCGATTTCTTTATTCAATTTACCGGATGCGAGATATAGGAATATTTGTATCGAGATTCGTTTGATTTCATCGTAATAAAATTGTGTTCAATTGAATAAAAGTTAATATCCTGGATACCTTATGATTTGAAAACAATGCAATTTTATTTCAGAATATATATCTCATTTCCATCATAAATATCAGTTTGATTTTTACAATCCTGTTATACTTAAAGAATGTCAATCAAAATATTTTAAATAAACAAAAGATAACACAAAATCAACACTTACAATGTTATACGTTGGCTGTACGCCTCGTACAACCAGTTATTATTTTTTATAATACGTTCAGTCATCCGGCGATCGAAACATGTCGATACAAAAAAAAGCGAAACGAAATTGTTATCATTATTGAAAACCGTCGATGGTGTATTGACGGTGCAAATTTCTGTTTACCTCCTAGAATAGAGCGTGTACTTCAATAATGAGCGACGAGTACGGTGTGAATTTTATCTGTTGTTTTTTACGGGTTGCGAGCTAGAGGTACGCGAGTTGCCAAATTCTAATGATCAACTATACTTTTTTTACATGACTATAGACTAATAGAATAATATCAAACAATGGCGTCCATTCATGTGCTTAATTCGTGTTTTCAATAGATTGCAATCTATTTTCATTAATCTGGTTCGTCGTGCGAGCATTGCTCGTACGGTTGCTTCCATACAGATTTAATATTAACATTTTAACGTTCAATTTTTCTTCCACCGTAGTCCCTCACTTAACTATCCTGCCTTTTATTTATTTTATCGTTCTATGCTCTATATTAGTGTGTGGGCGAGCACCACAATGAATCGTGATTTTTTTTTTGCGAAGAAGCTAAATACGAGCACTCGACCATACTTCAACTATACATGGGACACTTCATGCTGTGTCAATTCTACCAACGATCTAATCGACTATTTTTTGTATGTTTACTTTCACTCTAGAGGAACAAAACAAACCGTATAAAACGTAGTAATGCAATTTTCCGTGGAACGCCCCGTGACGTATATTCTCTTATTTACCCCTTGTGACTTTGATTCGAGAGAGCGTCCTGGCAAAAAGAACGTCCTCTGTCCTTTTTTGCGTGTCTCTTGGATTAAAGCCTCCGTCTGGTACCATTAATAAAGCACGATTGGACTGAGAAAAATATTCTTTCGCTAAAGCCATAGAGACACCGTACCTTTGGTCGTGGCGACTAACGGGACTAACGGGGACTAAGCTGTATAAGCCTCAAGTCTTGTACGACTTATCGTCGAGTGTTCCGCTTTCTTCCGGCCGCAAACAATTCTCAAGTGCTATCTTTGTCTCTTACCCTTTCCCTCGTGATATACCCTTTCGGTTTTTCGGGGTTCTGAAAAGTCAGATGGATAAACCTGACGGTCACAAGCGAACAAGAGCGAGCCTCGACATTTCGTGCTTTTTTCCACCTTTTCACACTCCTACGAGTCACATAACGCAAAAAAAGGAATAGATCGCTCTTTCCTTCGCCCCTTTTCCAGCGGTAATGGCGTACATATTTTCTTGGAAGACCGTGTTAGATACCTTCTCGGTTTGTCGTCTACGACCGTCGACGATTTCGGGCTCCCTGTGGTGTCCCCTACGGGGACTCTGTACAACGACGCGAAGATGAAACTCCGTCTTTCACGAATGTCTTGACGAAACAGCGTCGAAACTGGGGAAACATTTTTTTTCGAGAAGTTTATAAAACATCGAACGATGAGCTACGTCACATACCCGTGTCATGTAGAGACTAAATTTGCTATTTTAATTGCTTAATTCTTATTTTTCAAATCAGCTGTCAACTTTTTCTTGATGTATTCGAGGAGTTAGAAAGTTCGCGCTTGAAGAATCAGAGGAAACGTAACTCCGGAGAAAAAATAGCAGCCACTTACTCTCGTACTCTTTCTTTCTTGCCACCACTGAATATACGAGTCACACTTGATATGCTTGATGCGTCTCGTGAATGCTTGCGTATGCGAATGCACGTATTACATACTTCGGACATCACACCTCGCACACGTCATTCCTAGACCCTGATGGAGAGTATATTTTCTTCGGTCCATAGTAAGTAAAAATCATCGTGCTCGAACATACATAACGACTTTGGGTTGTCGAAGACGTACCGTATTCATCGTTATGAGAGTTGGAAGTAAAAAGGGTTTTATGACTTTACCCCACTTCCTTGAGTAACGGAGAATTTTATTTATTGTTTTCCTTGCTTTTAGCCATATCGTTTTTTGTAAAACAAATTTTACTTCAAAAAATTTGTTTTTCCATCACCCTAGCGACACGACTAAAGTAGCCGATGAAAAATATTCACCTTTTATATTTGTATTCCTCAAATATTGTAAAAACTTTATCTCGAAACAATAAAAATAAAAAAACAATCGCCACTTTCGTTTATATTTTTTGCCTAATTTATATTCTCAAGAAATCGTTCGCGACCGGGTGTGATTTTATTTGCCATCGAATATATTGGAATACCCGGAGGCGATACTCTCGTCTCCGTTTGTTTTCGGTATACCTTTGAGAATTCGTAACAAAAAAATACGTTGCTCGAATATCTCAAGTCACGTCGCACACTTTCCGAAAGAGAAGAGACAAAAAGTCAATAGGCGTATACCTAAAAGATACGAAAATACGGCACCCCAATCGACGAGGACTATCGTCATCTCGATACCGCCGCCTCCCTTATTTTTACAATCTTACATCATTTTTCGCGACGACCTATATCAAAATTTGTGATTTTATTTCATGTATTTTAACGCAGGCTGTCTCGGATCTGCTACTCAGCGTGTTCTGTATGCCGTTCACGCTTCTGGGACAGATACTCAAGAATTTCGTATTCGGTCTCGCGATGTGCAAGCTCATACCCTACTTTCAAGGTGAGTTCAACGGCGTTTCTCATACCGACATTACGTTGCACATTCTTTTCTTAATTTTGGCCACTTCGTATCGACGAATATGACGAAATATCGGATTAAACACTTTGCGAAACCATAGTGCTGCGAGGCTTGGTGCAAAATCTCTTGCCCAACTCGATAAACACAATAGTAGTTTGTTCAGGTATGATAAAGGTGTCATCAACAGTTATCTACCGAACCGAAACTTTGAAACTGTTGCAAACTTTCCTGTAAGACATACGACGCGCGCTGCATGCTTGTAACGATCGCTTGAGAATTATTCTCATGATGGGAATCCTTAGTCAGAAGTGCTTCGAGAATTGCCAAATCTACGACGAGACCGCAAATCGTCCATCAAGCAGTGTATATACAGATATATTGTTGTAACAGCTGTACACTTGGAGTTCTGACTGTGATGGATAGCTTACTTTTCGTATTATCTATGTGGCACAGAGATGGACAATGTAACAATTATGTTCGCGATTATTCTATAGCTACGATAATGAAGAAAAATTCATTTTTTCGTTCGTCTATTTATTATTTTTATTTGATCTTTATGTAAAGGCATAACAAAAAAATGGAACAATGGAGATCAGCGGTTAATGACAATAATTCATTTATAAATTAATCTAATTTTCGATGTCGTGGAATATTTTCTCAAAATCGTTATTAAATATCTGAGTATGAATTTTTTTCTGTTTATATTTTGCTACCCCTAGCTTTTTTTATATCGATTTCAGATTTTCTAGATAAAAGCTTGTGTCGTTTACGGCTAGTTCGTACTTAATGTCCCTCGAGTAACGTAGTTCTAGTGGGCGCTGACGTTTTTTTCTTAAAGATTTTACTCGTAGGTAAATAAAAGTTAGCTTCATATCGCGGAATAATTGCGTTCGACTTTAATAGGTAATGCTATTGTGTTTATCGAGCGCTTTCATTTTGTTATAGCCAGAGCTGATGGTATTACGGAGATGTACTCGGTCGTTAAAGAACATAGTCTTGAGATAATCGGTACACTATTTTCCACTTCAATCAAAGCGTTTCCTGCACGTAGTCGCAATAAACTTGTTTTCACCGCAAAAGGATTTATCCTTCCTGTGGTGGTGTGGTTCGAACTGTGCTCCAAAAAACAAAAGCCCAAAGTATCGAGTGTTGAACCAGCGCGAATCGATGGCAGTTCCTATTCCTAGAATCGTTAAAATCGAATCGAATGTGGACCAACTCGTTCTAGGAAATATTTACCGTTGCCAACTGGAAGCCATTCAACAGCGATTTTCCATTTCCGGTTAAAGAGCTTTTCAATTTCTAAATGCTGCAGGATACGATATTCCGCGTAGATTCAATTTTTGGTAACAGTAACGGTCTCTATGTAATGGTGAGATTTCAAAGAAAAATACATTGTAGTAATAAAATAACCGAAGCTCGGAAATAATCCCGGAAATCGCTCGACCCAGGACCGGACGTTGACTAGCGTTGATGTTCATCGTTGGGTCTTTTTCGATGGAAGGAGAAAGGAGCATGCCAATCGCTGTTTATGGCATGGTATCGCTGTTTCTCACATCGGTTGGCCAACGACTGTTTTTTTCGCAAGGTCGCTGGCCAATCTCTGAATCTTAGGATAACTCAACGGATAAGCTTTTCTCGACTCTCGAGGGACCTTCGATCTGGGCGTCAGTTTATGGACAGGCGTTTTTCCGGTTGGCTCTTGGCACCCGATACCCCGATCATTCCTTATAAAGATCGTATCACTTTTTTGGTACGATGTCTCTAGATCCGCGGATATCGAAAAACGTACGCACGAGAATATATCGTTCCATCATCGCGAGAAAGGTTTTTATCGCGTCATAACATCGACTGATATCGCTATAAGCTCTTACCTCGCTCCGCCTTGCCTTTGTCGTCCATTTTACGCTTTCGATGGAAATAAAAAATAAAAAATATTCGATTTTAGTGTGTTGCATCGCGATCAAACAAGACTTATGTGTACTGGCAATACAATCAGTTTAATTGTCGACACAAATTGCAATCCCTCGTTCACGGTGGAACAACTAAAGAATAAAAGCTTTTTTGTTCTGTATAGATAACGTCTATCAACGGCATTCTTTAAGTACGAAAATACTCTTCTTCTCTCAGCTTTGGCAATCAAGCTGCGAAATAGAGAGAGGGAGAGACAGCGAGCGAATGGGAAGACTTGCGATACAAACGCAAGATAGAGAGAATTGCGTATCTAGTTTCATTGAAAGAGGATTTTCGGGCTTCGAAAGTTCAAGCGTCCGTTCGTCAGAAACAAACTATCGTTGGTACGGTTTGTCTGAAGCTTACGATTATAACTAATCGAGATCGTTCGAATAAGAATATAATTAAATTTATACATGATGCGCCAATAATGAATTATTATTGCAAAGTGAAAAAGAAAACAATTTTTCATTAACTATATTTTTAATGCGATGTGCTATGAGGATGTAACATTAGTAACTTCTCTTTGGTAAAATGCACGTAAGTAGTTGGCTTAACTCATGCGTGCGTTACTTTTCCTTAGTTTACACACCATTTCGACTCAGGTTTCCTTACGGCAAAAATACATACTTTATTCTTTATTTATGTCACTTTTTTCGTCGACCTCGAAAAGCCACTCTGAAGTTTATGGACTTTTATTCTCTATTCTTTTGATATCCGAGATACGCAATGTTAACACAGAGAATATACGATGAAGCGAGCGCATCGAGGAGACGAAAGCTCTGACTTTGCGACTTGATCTTCGATCAACCGGAAATCTTAGAACGATTCCTCGAATAAATCTTTCTCGAAGAGGACACGTACGAGAAATTGTATTTTACGATCAGAGAATAGATGTGAGGTTGGGATTTCCATAATCCCTTTCTACTGTCTCTTTTGTATTAAGTTTTACGAAATGAAAATATCATTCCGAAAGGGGATAGAAAATTTGGCACGAATAAATATAGTTATCACACGGTAAAATTAAAAGGACAATAGCGTCGGATCAATTTTTGTTATCGAACTTACCTTCGTAATTTTCGATTTAGGTTTATCGTTAGAAATGGTAGTCGAAACATTCGGGTCAGGTCGAATCGATTAATTAATTGGTTAGGAAAACCAAATAACGTCTTTTCTTCGTGCGTGTCAGCAATTTGACCTTTCCGTACCGAAAACAATAACAACTATTAACCCTCGTTGATTCATTCATCCCACGCCGTTCCTTCGATCATTTATTAAAGGCCTCATAAATATAAACATCAACGTGTAATGCGATACAATATGTATCTCCGTATCTGAACGCCGATAAAACTTTATGAACGTGTTACGATGTCAACCACCTGTTTAATTTCAAGAGTTGTATCATACGTCCGTAACGCGATATTAATATATTTGTAGCTAGATCCAAATGTCACCAAGCTATTCTTGATATGTTCGTAAAATACCAAAATGTTACGTCGTAAATTTACCATTAACTTTGGCCGGCGATAATGAGAGACCGACAAATGTTACGTAGGAAGCTGCGACGATGAAAACTGTTGGCGCAGATTGTTCCGTCGGCGTAATATTCTTCAGCTCGGATCCCATCTAACTCATTGCTAGCAATATTCGAATAATATTCAGGAACAGCTGCACGCAACGTTTACCTCAAATGCTGCGATTGCGTGGGAAGACCTTCGCGATTCGAATTTTTATCCGTTGTATGTCGGGGAATAAAAGTGTTGCATAAAAGAACTAGACCGGTGATGTATTTAAATCGCGTTAATTTATTATTTATACAAAATTTTCGAGCTATCGATATTATTTTTGATAAATTTTGATAAAATATATTATACGATAAAATATCGCGACTCGCTATGGGAATAAATCTTTGCGCGTCACATGATGTAGACATTGTAGAAAGCGATGGGCGACAGGTTGCTTCGGTGGTAAGTCGAATTTCTCTCTGACGAGAGTTTCGACAAATATCTAGAAGGCCTGTCGCCAAAGGGAAATAATGTTACTTAGGGCCCACCCTAAGATCTCACTACGAAGCTTTCCAGCCTTCATTTGCTCGCGACAGAGAGCTTGGTAAAACATGTTTAGCTGGCTTTCTCATGGCTCTGAGAAATTCTATTCATTAAAAGGACCATGTTACGCGCGTCTTCTAAATTTACCATGATTCTCGCGATTCTCACCTCTAGCTTCAAGCTCAATTAGTGCTACGTCTCCGTTTGTTCCAAGATACATATACGCACAATACACGGGAGTTGAGAAAACGAGTTTCGGCCGTAATTGGGCTTCGGAGTACAACAATTCGGATGTTAAATTCGAGAATTTAGTTGGGTGAGTTTCTCGTTTACAATTCTCGATATTCTCGAATGGCAGATCGAGTGAGTTTCACGTTTCCAATTCTTGGTATGCTCAAATGGCAGATGGCCGATAAATTGACAAGATCAACGAATGCTTGCTTTAATACTCGATGCAATTTCAGGCATTTATTTATTCTCATTGAAACGTCTCGCAGCCTTTAGCCAAAAAAGAAAAAGCGTATAAAATATATTGTAAGTTCTCGCTACCACGAACGCCATAGTGGTTTTAACGAAAGTTCTCGCAGTAAGTGTTTTGCAGCACTTAGAAAGAATGAGAAACCCTCGTACGAAAGGCATTATCGCCCGAAGCCCGGAATTCCGAGTGTCTCGAGCCGCACTCGTTCGCACTCGGTTTCGTTTCGCTGATCGAGATTTACGACGAAACTTTCGTAATACATGACTCTATATACGTAATGCATTATGAAATGTATTATTAAATGCGAAGCTGCTTTTGAGAAAATGGCTTTGGTAATATTCACGTTGCCCCGATAAAAGAAAAAAGTCATTCAAAATATCGTTTGAAAAATTGGAAGATCTAAAAAAATAGAATTATTTAATATATTTAATTAATTATTTATAGTGGAACAAATCTTTCAGTTTTCGGAACGCAGATTTTAAAACAATTGTTTTAAATACTCGTACAACCCTTTCGTTCGTTATTCGCGGCCGTCACCCTTGAACCAATTTCTACCAGCGCAAGGGGCGGGGAATATGAATTTATGAAACAACGACGTCGATATATTTCTCACAGAAATGTTGTAAGGTAGGCTCAAAGCTGATCTGGGTCTCTCCCCCTTCGTATCAAAGGGGCGCTGACATTAATATCAATCGATCGGGGCGGTTTTCCGTAGCACCGCGGGATACTTTGTCCTGATTAAAAGGGGGAAAAAGGCCCTCTCCCTCGCTCTCACGCGACCTTGCGAATAATACAAGAAATTTAGGTCTTCTTCCCTGGATATTTTGTACACGAAGTAGTATTAATTTTTATGATTTTAATCAATGTTATTAAATCTAGAGAAAATTTATATTTGTACGACCAAATGAATATTTGGATATCACATATTTCTTAGCACTATTTTATCTCGCAGATTTAGGTTACTCGTTAGATCCTTGATAAAACTGAATGGAATTACGATCCTTTTAAGCCGCTGCTTATTTCGTGTGTGTTCGCAGCTGTGTCCGTTTCTGTCGGGGTTTGGACGCTCGTTGCAATATCACTTGAACGTTATTTTGCGATATGTCGTCCACTGAAATCGAGACGATGGCAAACACAGTTTCATGCTTATAAGATGATTGCCCTTGTTTGGGCAGCGAGCCTCACGTGGAACTCGCCGATTCTTCTAGTCTCGAGGCTTCGGGCTCTTCAAGGGGGTGAATATACACACTTTTGTTGTTCTTACGATAATAATATTATCATTCTTATTATCATATGAAATAATTGTTATAATAAAAATAACGATAATAATATAAAATAATAACTAAAATATTAATTTTTTATGCAGAGTCGACATTATTTTCTCGTTGATATAAAATGGACTGTTATCTTTCCAGGAAGACAGAGCTGCAGAGAGAACTGGCCGAGCGTCGAAGCTGAGAGGGTTTACAATCTTTTTTTGGACGGTATCCTATTGCTCGTACCGCTGATCGTCATGTGCTTGGCTTACTGGTTAATCGCTACGAAACTTTGGCGCGGTCTGAAGCGCGAAATCCGCCAGAGTTCAACGTGCAAGCTGAGACGTGAGTGAAATACATAAAATACTATTACGTTCCAGAGTCTCTCATATTCGAATATAAAATTACAGCCGATAATTTTATCATACAGTTGTTTAATAAAAGCATAACTTTTTCTTGAAAAATGGGTATTGTAAATTTAAAGTCACATGGGTTATAAAGGTTGAAAAGTTACGCGCACGGAGAAAATGCTTTTGCAACTTTATGGACTCATTGAGTTTTATATGGAGGACGACTCTTGAAAAATGAATGTCCATTTCGAGAAAGGACCCCATGAAACGTATGCAGCTTTCGCCGTTTTTGTTATGACCAGAGAACAAAGATGGACTGTTTTTTACGTGAATCTCTTTGTGACAATTTTTTTTACGGTGCAATCAAATCGTTGGTACGCGAGAATTCGTTTAGTGCACTTCATGATGAAATTCCAGGTGGCTCTTGGCGGTTTACTTATCCGTGCGTCTTTCGCAATGGTAATTTTTTCGACGATTTGAAGTAAAAAATTGCTCGTGATACCAGTAAATATCAATAAATTTACACAAATTGTAAATTCTTCAGTGCGAAATGAAATTTAGCGCGACCACTTTTTATCACGATTCTGTATTGACGTTTAGAAGTGCACATTAAAGCAGGACTCCACTGTCACTATTAGAAAAATGAGTTTTTTTTCTTTAATTATTTAATTTAAAAAATGTCGTAATCTTACATATCCGACTATTATTGCTCGAATTATTATCCGCGGCAGTTAGGAAAAACGTGGTTTCGAGAAAAAATTATTTTACTTCTACTATTACGATTTTATGAATAAAAATTTAGTTGAATCCACTTTAATGTACGTGGAATAATAGATGTTTACTTCAGCCCAGAAAAACCATTAAGTGAATTAAAAAATTCATGAAAAAAGCTTATTTTTCCGACCGTAACAGTGGAGTCCTGCCATAAATAATTTCGTTTGCATAAATAATATTGCATCGAAAAATGAAGAAAACGTGTGTTTTTATCACTGTAAATTAATCATACGAATTCTAAATCCATAAAAAATACAAACTTCGATTACATCGCTTGGTGATAAAAGTAGAAAGAAATATTCAATCCATCGAATGATACGTAATAGTGGAGAGGGTCGAGTCGTCGGCAGCGGTATTGAATTCCTACACCGACATTGCGAAAGAAAATTCGCAATCAGCCGCTATCGTGGTAACCGGAAATGGCTTGATGGCTAATCAAGCGAGCGGTATATTGTCGTCTTCCACGTGTCAGCAGCCGTCTCCCGTGTCGACAGCGACCACTCAGGCTGCGACTGTGACTTCAAAAGGGAAAAAGCATCGATCGAACACTTCGAGGCCCGGAAGCGAGTTCGTCAAGCTTTGCTTGACGAAGCGATCGGTGAGAAGAATGTATAATGATGGCTTGACGAAAAAAATATTCATACATATATCCATGTAGAAAAAAAGTTATAGAGGACATTGCCTTCTCACATTTTCTCGTAAATCTTCTACCGCACAAAAGGTCTGTCAGCCCCGTTCGGAAACTTCCAGAATCTCGCCGGGTAGAAAAAGCTTGAAAATTACTCGTTCGAAAATGCTGGTGAATACGGATTTGAAAGGCAATTTGAAAAAATCCGAGGGAAGATCGGTCAATATACCCGAAGATGATCACAGTGGCGACGCAAATTACGCGTTTGGCAGACAACACGCCATCAGAAGTAATTATATGGGAAAAAGCATCGAAGCCAAAAAGAAGGTAATTTTAGTCGGGAAAATAGGGGGGGGGGGGAGCTTGTTATTTCTATCGGAATGAAATTGATTTTATTATCGTATTATCAGGTCATCAGGATGCTATTCGTGGTCGTTCTCGAGTTTTTTCTCTGTTGGGCCCCTCTCTACGTGCTCAACACCTGGTATCTCTATGCCCCGAAATTCATTTATCACCACGTCGGGAGTACGGGTATCAGTCTAGTACAGTTATTGGCATACGTTTCGAGCTGTTGTAACCCGATAACGTACTGTTTCATGAATCGAAAGTTTCGACAGGCCTTTATCAGTCTCTTCGATTGTTATCGATGCTGGAGGTGAGCCACTCGACGTTATCGCGAAATTGTCACGAAAATAAGTGTAACCATTTGAAAAACGGTCCTTCAGATTTTTAGGGGATATTTTTCCCCCTAAGATCGTTAATCACGAATGTCGAGGGTTCCACGGTTTTTTCTGAATATTTTCACGTTACAGATTAAAATGCTTGGACGAGGATGCCTCGGTTGGCGTAACGAGAAATGCAACTCAGCCAGGAAACAGTGAGCTGAGCGTAAACGAGTCGACTATTTATCTCGGCAGAACTTCCGTCGTCGCGAGATCCGGTAAGCTCGACGTTGACATTTACTCTCATAAATGCTCTTATACACCGATGAGTCACCGATACACCGTTCGTCGCGTCGTTTGTCATTTTTATATATATTTTTTATTGCGAACCGTCATTATTCTCGTTTCTCCTTGGAACGTTTTTGCTTGTTCGCAGAGGTGGTTAGACTTTTGGAAGAGGAAGATCGAGTTTAGCATCGACTCTCGTCCACGAACGTAAGTGGGACATCGCGAATCGTCGAAATTCCGAAATCACCGACGACAATGACGACGACAGCACCGACAGCAATGACGACGCTCGCGAGCTTAGCGTCGAGCGTCTCGTCGACCTCGATGCAGAATCCACGGGCCGGATCGACGAATCAACCTGGAATTTTTTGTCTCGATCTCGAACCCGAGGAGGACAGCTTTTTTTTACGTATATCGTGGCGTCCACCGCCACCCGGTGTTCTTAATAATGGACCGATTTTTCCATGCAGTCAGAAGATCAATGGTCCCCTCGGTGGAATTCATCAATCGCAGATATCGACTGCCGGCCCGGCGTGCGTAGACGATCTGAGACTTCTGTACGACTGACGAACGACGGGAAAAGATACGCGACTATAGGATAGTGGTTAAATGAGAACAACAACAATAATAATAAAAAAAACAAATTTACGGTCAAAAACTTTTAAATATACGAATAATCGATTTTTACAACGATTCACATAAGGCCTGTTGAATTTGTGATCTCTCCAAAATTATAATTGTAATCCGGGCAAACTATATGTGATACGTCGAGTTTTCGAATGTAAAACGTTATCGAATGTCGCGAATGTATGCTGAGCGAGTGAATACGTATGTGAAATATAATTATTCCACGAGCGAGGCTAGAGGGATAAATACAAATTATGTTTACGACGAGGGTGTCTTATTCTCCATTATAATATATCTACATCGAATTTTCTGGTGCTACGACTCGAAAAGTCGTGACTGAATGTGTATTTATGATTATTACAAATTAGCTTACCATTGACAATCGAGTCGACCAGCGAACGACGAGATGTAAAGCAAGGTTGATCGTTGACGGACGAGAAGAAGGAAGAAATGAAAAACGCACGTACGAAAAAAAGAAAATGTCGTAAATTAATAAAGACGATTCTATTCATTCAACAGCGAATTTATTAATTATTTCCATGTTTCCTGTATAAGTATATCAATTATAGCAAATATAATACAATCGATAATGATTATCCCACTGCAAATGTTATCGTCGACGTCAATGTGTCGTCGTTTAACAATCCTCGCTATCTCCGATCTCGTGTCCATGTGCGCAGTTTAGAGTCCACAGACGATTTAACCAGACAACGATATTTCCGACTTATGGTTAATCCATCAAATTTCAAAATTACATTTCACATTTCAAGCACGACTATAATAACATTGTATTTATTAACGAGGACGACAACGGAGTCAATTTCCTCTTTGCCCATAATTCTTGTATTTTCAACAAGTTTTTTTCTCGCCACGCTCGTAAACTTCCTCAGAACTTACGCCTTCCAGGTTGATGTTTGGACGTGTCATGGACTCTCGTAAGTTTAGCTACTGCACCCGGGTTATTCTCTCACCTTTCACGCTTCACCCTACTTACGCACTTCTCAGGCTGTCGCATCTTTACGACGTGTCTAAGATACTGACACTTAAGCTCATCGTCAGAGTTTCGTATGAAATTAATGGGACGCTTACTGATTTTTTAAGAGCATCTACCAGATGCTCGAATAACGAAAGAAATGTTCTTCGAATGATGAAATTTTGTTTTCTTCTATACGGTAAATTTCAAAAGTTGTAGTTGATTTTTGTGTGTATCCATTGATTCGACAATCAGAAAAATAACGAGATAATTGCTCGTACGAATCAAAGTTAATTGACAAATGGAAATATATTGGCGCGTAAAAAAGGAACGATGGATAGAATATTAATGGGACACGAACATTCCGTGACGAGTTGAAAATCAATATCGAGCGAGGAAATGATTGGTTTCGCAGACAGTTTGAAATTGGAATCCATTAATTAACGTTCGTTTCTCATTGACAATTATTTTATTTTTCACCTAATCATAATTATATCAAACTCTCTATCCGGCTATTCACGTGCCTTCGACCACCGCGCAACCGCTACAATCACAGCGCTTGAACAATCCGAGAAAGCTCTTTCTGAAACCATCGTTCATGAAACAATACGTAATGGGATTGCAGCACGAGCTCGAGTAAGCCAAAAGCTGAAAAAAACTTATTCCCGTCGAGCCCAGACCGTCGTAGACGGTCATCGGACTGAACAACGCCAATGTATTTATGACATACAATGGTGTCCAGCAGACGAAGAATTCAAGGACGACGACGAGCAACATCTTTACAATACGTTTTTTACGGGTCAAAGCTCTGCCAGGATTCGTGCGTCTGAGTGTTCTTCTACCAATCGAATCATGCCACGATTTCGAAGACGTGAGTCCGACGCTCTTTGTTCTCGATAAGACATTTTTCTCCTCCTTCGTCGAGTCGATCGTTACGTAGCTCGGTGATACGTTGCTCACTGGTAGACGTACGTTTTCGTTCTCCATCACGTTCCGGGGTATCGTGCAGCTTGATGGCTGACAATCAACGCTCGTCGTTATGAGAAGTCGATTATGATCGTGGTTCGCTGATGTCAGACTCGTCGACGAGCATCGCGTGAGAGGCTTTCGTCCTTTCGAGGTCACATATACGACCGAGGGCATGGAGCAGCTGGCTGGATAAAAAGGAGAAAGATGTGTTCTATTATACATATGTATATCGTACAAGAAGTAGGAGGATTGGACGTGAAACGACTCGATGTAACCTTTGTACAGGATGTTCCAAAGTTGCTCGATTCACCAAATTATTTTATATACGACCATTTTTCCATGGATAAAAAAAGTGGTAAATGTCTCGATTTGGCAAATGTGCGACCAAACTTTTTCCGTTCGATTATACATTCTCGAGTGAAAAACATAAACGCTTCCGTCTATAGGATCCATCAAAATGTAAATTTGGCAATAAATGGCTCGAACCGAAGGGTATGCTATCGAACCGTAAAAAATGTCGCGGCATGAAATTCAACGCTGTCTCCGCGATATTTGTTTCACTTTCAAGTATTTCCACCGAAGATTTATTCCGAAGCAGCGGAGACTCTCGGGCTCCGAATAATCGATTTTAGACCATCCTGTATGTATGCTAATGGATATACAATGCTAGTGTAGTGTAGATGGTGTTGAGGGGAGACAGCATACGTAATATAAGTGCAGTGATATGTAAGCGGTACCGCGTATACCGACTAGCGACAAGTGAAGAGACCCGTCAATATCCGTTGATATGGAAAATATATCCTGAGAATTTTACGTCCTCCTCCACTCTTTACTCAACGAGGATTCTCGTTTGTCGTCGCTCTCCTTTACGTTCCTGTTTCTTTTTCGTCTGTCCCTTACCTTCCTAACTTACTTATTCGAAAGTCTTCGCCCGGTGTGGTAACCTTCAAACACATTTTACAGAAAACCGCGACACGAGAGGAGACGGAGGAGGAGGAGGAGAAGGAGGAGGCGAGAGGAGTTTCACCGAGGTGCTTTCTTTGGGGAACCAGCGGGAATTTCGATTCGCTCGACAAGTTACGGCGGGGACAGAGAGATAGAACGACGAGAGGAACGATAAAACGGCCATGTACTATGATATACTCGGGTATACGTACGTATATGGGCATGTATAGGACACTCGGGTATATATGTACCTCATATATAATATATAGATATATATGAGGTATATATACGCCGTTCGTCGTGAAAAAGAAAGCCCGAACACCGTGAAGAAGACGATGACGGGGATTTCCGTTCAGGCTTCTCATTCTAAATCGAAGTGAATCGTAACACGGTAGCTTCAATTTGCATTTTATTCTTTGTCCACGGTTCTCATTTTCTCTTATTTTCGCTATTGGTAATCTCTATAGCTGGAAAAGACGGTATTCCAGTATTTTGCTTGTGCAAATGTCGTAAAATAAACTTCGCGTGAAAAGATTTTAACGACGCGTCGTGCTCGGCAACTGTCTGTGTACGTGTTATGATATTTATAATTTCTGTATTTGCATAACGACGTATATGCATGCGTGTAAAAGGATATTACGGACGAGAAGAGAACACGCGTCGGCTAATGTCACGATACATCTTTTTCGCTTAATCAGAATACAGGGTTCTTAATGTTTCGTCTTAACAGTCGAAGAATTACAGCACGCGAGACGAGCGATACTACGCATTCTACGCTTTCGCACTGACAACTCAAATATTCAACTCATTTCCCTATCTGCCTAAGCGTGAAAGCGGAAAGCACGAAGGTACATGATATATGTATATATATATTTATAAGATACTATATAAAAGGGTGATATATAGTCGCATGAAGATTTCGAAAAAAAGTTGACAAGCTCGAAAGCTGAAGAGCGCACGCTATTTTTAAAAAAATCTTCAAACCTCATGTGCAGAATTACGAGCATTTTTAGCGACTCTGGAAAATTGATACATTTTTTAAAACTCTATTAGCTGGTCGAATATTATCTAGAATATTGTATTTAAGTTGTTATATTATCCTTAGAAATTCTACAGACGATATGCGATTGGAAGAATCATTCAAACACGAGCGAATAAAAAAACAGTAGTATATCCACGATATAGTCAGACGTGGCTCGAGCTTTAATCGAATGTTATTTGCCTATCTATACCACACGAATATTATACACGCAGTCGAGATTATTTCAGCAGACGCGTACTATATATACACGTTTTCGCGATCGCTGATGATGCTCGGTTTTCCGGAGGGTGACTCAGAATTTATCTCTTATTAATTGCGTCTTCGGTTAAACGGGGGGTGTGAACGCAATTATCGCGGGTTCTCGAACGCGAGGGACTAGTGGGTCTTTGGGCACGCCGGGAGAGCAAAGCATATATGGGGGAATGGTTTCTTGAGAAAGCTCGTCTCCTTCAGATACCACGATCTTTAATACGCCTCTCTTTAGTACGCGGTTCGAAATTGCGCCGTAAATTATGTGTACATTGTAAGAGAAAAATCCATCAATGGAATAATTTAATGGTTGGAGCGAAATTGGTAAAAAAGGGAATATTATGATGTAATTATAAAACTGTTTAATTATATTATTGTTGTTGTTATTATCATTGTCAAAGTTAATATTTCTTCGCGTAATTGTTACTGGGATAGAAATAGTCGGGAATAGTCGCAGTGTTTTGAATTCCAGCGTAATTATTCCGGGAGATTAGT
The DNA here is from genome assembly GCA_964017225.1 of Netelia inedita. Lineage (NCBI taxonomy): Eukaryota > Metazoa > Arthropoda > Insecta > Hymenoptera > Ichneumonidae > Netelia > Netelia inedita. The sequence goes on along the minus strand of OZ024922.1, from coordinate 33,190,512 downwards.
TTACGACCGTGCGGAATTTTCATGATGATGTTATGGTGTAAAATATGGGTAAGAGTATAATAGTAATACTTGCCGGATGATTGAGCTGTACTGCGCTCGAGTGTCGACATCGTTAAGGGATCTGATCTGCATAGAGTTCTCGTCACGAGTGTGTACGTGACCGCAAGGACCAATAATGGCACGATCAACAAAATTGCGTCCAGGATCAAATTGTATGCCCTCTCGTATTCGCCATCTCCTGGCCACGTTTCACGACACTTCCTGTGACCTGGGAACAATCGATTTTCAATCCCTTGTCAGAACAGTTTTCGAATCCATGTGCCGTATTCCGTTGGAGACGCGCAAAATTACTCGATATTGCTAGGGAGCGTCCCGACACTGACTAATGAATAAGAAAAGTTCGAATCAAAATGAAAATCACGCTACAGTCAATTATTTAATTAAATCATTCAATTATTGATTGTTTAATTTAATTAATCTTTATTAACAGACTCTGAGGTTTATTGTTAGTGTCGAAAATATGTAATTGAACATTTTTCTTTTTTTTATATCTCCTTTCGTTTCATTTGTAATTTATTTATATTTACTTTATTAAAATAGAAATAATGACTAATAGTCCAAGAAAATATGAGATGCGTATCATTCGTCGGTTAAAATTATTTCCATATCAAGCGAGCGAGTGAAAGACTTATTATTAGACCGAGAACAAGATGTAGAACTAGTTCGTATACTTTTCCATTACACGGAGACAGATTGAATTCCTGATTTATGATAAATATAATAATAATAAAGATATATTTTATATATAAACGATTCGAATCGCGATGTGGCGAGGGATCGAATTATCAATCTCATAGTATGTCAAGCGAATAACTTATATTTTTGTTCAATAATCGTGTCATCCACGATGTTTCATGCATCTGTTATAAAATGATATAGAAACGTAATTCATAACGATACATTTATGAACTTGAGCAAGATACTATTTCATTTTTAAACATATTTCCGACGTTCCTTGGTACGTTTTCAGCGAGTTACAAAATTGAGTTCCAAAAAGTCTTACGAAAATACTACGACCGAGAAATGTGCACCTTGGGGAAATAGCAATGTTGACTGTATGACGGTAATTTTGTACCAAATGTAAATACGGATGCGGCAAGCGGACGTTGAATAGTGCGGCGAGCGAAGTAACAAAGGAAAGGGTCGCGCATGAAACTACCCTGAAGAGGAATGAAAACCACGAAATTGCGAGACATAACTTAGGTTAGTGCGGTACCGTTGCCGAATATACCTATAAACGTATCCGCGTAACTCGACGCGTGTGCTACTTCGTGCGTTTTGTATTTATTTGTTGAAACTATTCATCAAAACAGAACACGCTCCGACGTCTTCAGAATGTAGCGAAAAAAACTGAAGAAAATAAATGCAGCGAAAAAAAAACAGTAGACGGTCGGGGCTTTTTTTCATCCCTGTTCGTCACACGTTCTATTCATCATAAATATTGAATGAATGATAACGTAAATAGCCCGAGGCCCTATTCAAAATTCGGCGTGTGCCCGTCACGACCGAGGTATAATATATACTTCTGTGTTATCGTCGTACTTGACGAGATGATAAGAGCGTTTATTAGACCGGCGAAATTCTACGGACCCTTCGTTTTCATACATATTTACGTGGGTGGTAGATACGAAGCAGTGTCCACGCCCAATTCGTGTAGGCACCGGAGTTCCGGTATAATAAATGTCTGGGATTGTATTACAACTTTGGGCACGCTCGACAAGTATACATATGCCCGTAATAAATACGTTGGAAGGTACGACCGTAAAACGTTGTTTGACCTACGGCGATTTCTATTATTATTATTTTTTTTTCATATTCAACCCGACGATACGTTTCAAACTAGTTGTGGTTCACTCCGACAATTCGATATACACTCGAGCGCGCACGTTAACGATATCAACGTTCAACCGGTAATTAATTTCGGGCGGTATCGTTTTTTTTTAATTTTTTGCACGGAACTATCTGGTTTATATCTACCGTGCATTATTTTACCCCGTTGCCCTCCAGGCTTCGTACGATACAAACTGGATAATGAAAAAAATCGTGCATAACACACCCAATAGAATCCTAGAATTTCAAGTTTGCATGCATCCTTTATCCTGAAAAATTAATAAAAACAATAACAAAACGAACGATGTAACGCTGTTAGAGAGAGGTCGTTGGAATATTTTATAAAATGTTTTCATATGCGGAGAATTTAAACCATGAAAACAGTTTCCTGGCATTCGGAACCAAAATAACGAGTTGGCGAGAAAAGGTCAATTCGAATATTGATGTCAAACGCAAAGAATCTTTGTATTAAAGGTGACGTGTACTATAGCGCTATCCAAACACTTTTCGCGAAAGCGATATGGGGGTGTTATTTTGCTTTTGATACGATAGAGAACGAATGCGTTGGCAATGAAACGAAAGGCTTTTTATTTCGCGAAAATCGTTGCGCAGACGTTCTTTGACTCTTTGACGCTCAGCTGCACTATTGGTTTTCGTCATCTTTTTTCGATTTTTGCTATACCACTATTCCGTTAACGTATACGTTTTATCAGTAGTCAGTATATTGTGGCAATAGAACGCATATAGTTCATCGATTGCTATGCAAAATAAATTGACTGAAAGAAAAAAAATATTTTTAAAAAACATACGCGTAATCTAACGTTATCGTGATTTGAGAGAACGACTCGTAAAAATAATTTTCTTGCCGACCTCTATATGCGATCTTGAATGCGAGGCATTCCACGCCAGGTCGAACACCTTGGAACTTTTGCATCTTCGATTTTTTTGAAATTTTTAATTATATATATATTATTTGTTTTAGTCCTGGTTGACACTAGCCTCCATGATTTTTTTATATTTTTGATATCAAGCTATTCACATCATATTTAATATCAAGCCATTCACAAAAAGTGCAAATTGGCCGATTATTTGCGGAGTTATGAGCATTTCAAAAACCGTCGTTTTTCGAAATGCTCGGAGAAATCGGAGATGCAAAAGTTTCAAGTTGTCCGATTTGGCGTGGAATGCCCCATCTACACAAGGGTCACTTTCAGTTTCGCTAATAACCACCAGGATTCAAGTGCCAGTATCGTTTATTTCCGTCGTCGTATTTACGAGAAATGGTTGCACGAGGATGTCGGACTCGCTCACGAGCTCGTTTGTTCCGAGGCAGAAGTTCAAGATGAATAATGCAAGCTCTCTGCCACCGATATGAGAAATTATTCCACCGTGATATGTACGAACGCATCGACATAGATATATAAGTGTGGTTGTTGTGCAGGGTCGTATAATGGGCGTTAGGTTTTGCCATGCGCAAGATATCTTTTTTCATTTTTATGTTTTTTTTTATATACTCACCGGTGCTGGTGGGTATGAGCTCGCTGAGTCCTGCGATCGGCGACATAACGAGAAAGCTGCACGTCCATATCGCGACGATGAGACGATAAGAATGCGACAGGGTCTGCCATCGGCGCGATCTCAGAGGATGACATATGGCGTAGTATCTCTCCACAGAAATAGCGACGAGTGTCCACACCGATACAGAGACCGAACATGCTACAATCATATAGTTATAACGAAACTACTGTAAAATCCGTATAAAATTTGGTAAATACGTATATACACCAACGATACTTAAATCGTCGACGATAAAATACCGCGACGAATATTTTAAGATCCTTCGACCACCGTGTGATATAGATAGGACATAAAATTATTTTTATGTCTCTAAAAATATGGTCATTATTTTTTTTTATGGATTTCGGTGAAAGAGCATTCAGATCGGTCATCGATAATACGGAAACGTGATAGCTCTATGAAAAAGGAATTTTATGTTCAAGTCCCGTCTAGGTATGAAATATCTGTTATACGACGCTGCGGTTTATGGCGATATTTTTCTAGACAAGAACGAGGCTTTCGCGGCGTTGTCGAATTACTTTCGGTAGTAACGAGTTCGCGTTACGGACCTATTGTATAAGGATTTTTCGAAAGGTTATAACAAGTGCCGCGGGAGCCCGATCTAAGCGACTTTGTACTCTCGTCTACTCGGTAACTACATCGACGTGATAGGTACAAGATTGTGTCGAGGAAGCTCGTCTTCGGTATCGCACGGTTCATAATTGTTTTATACTCGAGTTCATTGCATTCCACCGCACGTGCTCTCGCATCGCGAGACAAATTGCTCGAAGCTCGGATCGCAAATATTTTCCTTAGTCGGCGCCACGAGAATGAAAAGGACACATAAAATAGAAAGATAAAAGTTTCTTCCACGCGCAGAAAGAAGCACAGCGCTTGTTAGAGACTTCTGAGATGTTGCAGTCGCTTTTCTCGTTCGCTCGTGGCGTCCGGATCTTTTAATTTCCTCATTGCCGAGAGTGGACGAGACCCGACGACGGTGGAGAGAAACCAATTACTCGCGCGTTGCAGGACACACCAATTAGTACATGTGAGACGGTAAAATCTTGAGGACTGCAAGTTTTAGGACGAGAGAAAAAAACTTTGCTCTCGACGGAAGAATTGCTAATTTACAGGGCGGAAAAGTTTTAACGTCTTAAACGTCGACGCGAGACACTGAACGGGCTTTTGTACAGATCGAAGAAAAGGGAGCGAGGAATTTGCACAGCGATTGACAGACTTGACGAGAAAATCAGGATCGATATTGCAATATTTTTGTATAAGTCTGGGTTATTTTGATATATAAAACGTTATCATGCTGCTAATTAATCAAATGAAAGTTGCAATTTATTAAAATTATCTTCCCTTTTTATTATACGCGACGTATTCAAGAAATGGCGTTTATTCTTGTCATTTTTATTTTGGGACGAACTTAATTCGACAAATGCCGTTTCAAAGATTGGCTGGTAAGGTGCGGATTCGTGTATCTCGTTAGACCTCCATTAAGGTACCGGATGTCGAGCATCTCGGTCTTATAAGGTGAGTCCTCGAACTCCCGTTCCAACAAGGTGAACCCTCGAAATGTGTTGCAATGACACCGTAACCTCGATTAGCGAGATTGAGGATACGCTATAAACTTTGACAAAGGGGAAGGGAGAGGACCTCGACTAGGTACTTTGTACGTAGTCGGAGACGGACCCAAATAAAATCGATTAGGTATTCCAATCTGACTTTCCGCACCTTCTTTGCATCGCACCCTCGGTCTCCGTGCCAAGGATACTAAAAAAAACGTACCATCGACCCTTGTCCCATCCGCCATTTATTTATGTTTTTCTTCATTCTTTTCGCCGGGGTATATCTCCCTCATTCCTCGATAGCACGCGATAGTCCGGTCACGCAACGGATACTTTGCGTCCCACGATAAAAAGAAGCGACGAAATACGACTACGGATAGTTTGTCATCGAAACAATAATCATATTGAAAAAGATACGATTGCCACCGCGAATATCGAGATTGTATAATACAACTGGGAAATACGAGACGCTGGCAATATTGGCAAACTTTTTTCTACGCCAAGAACGAGTTATCTATTCGATTCGAATCAATTCTGTCGAAGCAATAACAATTTATTCGAATCTAACGTAAGTCGAACCGACGATTTGTCAAATTATTTTTTTATCGAACAATATGAATTACTTTTCGTTGTCCTGCAGGATGGAACATTGATTGGTTTGCGGTATCGATACAGAAAAAGCAACCGGTCAAATCTGTAGCAAAATCGATGAAAGTGTGGAATTGTCCGGATGGGGATTGCTCCAAATTCTCTAGCCCTTTAGCTCGAGCCTCGGAGGATATACTTGTTGTCTCAACGTCGAGAGGATAGGACAAAATTGTTCGAATCTCAATTCGCAATTGGTAGATATCTAATCCGTTCATTCGATCGTGTCTCGGCACAATTCCCTCGTTGATTGCTCTCGGCTGCACTCATCTATAAGCCCATCCTATGCCCACCTATGTACTCTCCCCGCGCTCTCTTTGGTTCATGGTATCTAACAATACGCGAGTAGACCATACGTTCCACGCTTGTACATTGGTTAGAGCTTTCCAGGTATATGCTGTTTCACCCTGAACGATATATATATATATATATATATGTATACATGTAGCTTAGTCCGCTACATGGTGAAGTATATGCTCATAAGGTGTGGACCAATGCATGATTAATTGCTACTCGTACGTCTGTTGAGTAATGACCATCATCACTTGCCGATACCACGGTTATTGATATCGATGGCTTTTTACTATTTATTGCACATCCTGGATTCTTGCAATTTTTCTACAAACGGCTCTGAGCAACCCAGAACCATCAATAAGAAACGATGTTAAATATCAGGGGAAATTAACCCTCGCATTTCCTAAACCTTCGTCATTGAGAACGTTAATTTATCGTTTTACGTCGGTATAACTTTTACTCGAATCACGAGTAACGAAGGTTGAGAAAAAAACTCGCAATTAGAACCAATTATAACAAAATACAATAAAACCCTTTATGGGATTTGTCGAACATTGTGAAAATCACAGACTCCTTGAGCTCGATCGTAACCTCGATTAGCGATAGAGTAGTATCGTTGATTTAATTACCAATTTACGTAATACGTACGTATAACGGAGGGCGAGATTCCTCTCAATATACAGTGTTTACTGCGAGGTCTCGATGGGATTAAAGAAAATAGTTTCGAAGTAAGAAGAAGCTACCTTCGATCTTGATAGTAACTCGTTGCGTAGCAGAAAGATACCTACGGCAAAAGTCGACTTGACGAGTGCAAAAGCTTTCTGTCAAATGAAGATGAAGTCTCAAAGCATATTTTAGTATACGCAAAGAAAAGCTGACATTCTTTTTTGAGCAAGAATTTATAATTGAACAAAAGCGAAAATTTACCCAGTTTGGACGATGTACGACGACGTTAGTTCGTTCGGATAATTAATGAGTACGGTTCAAATTAAATTAATTAAAGATTATATCGTCAGTCATTGGAAAATATACGTAGTCTCTTTTTGAAGCTTAGCCGAGTATCTAGATGTTCCTTTTTTCATAAAGATTATAATGGGAGCTTTTAACATTTAAGCATCCACGTGATATTTCCAGTATGATTAGTCTTCAAACGGATAACCGCACGTAGGATGTCAATATTACGTAGAATCCTTATAATGGAGGATGATGAAGATATATTCATATCTTGTGTAACCAACGGGAAGGGTTTCATCCAGGAAATTTCCAGGAAAACCCATAAGCTACTTGGCGACAAGCGTTAGTGATATCCGCTCCTCAATAGTCCGAAGCGAACCTCTCCCGTATTTCTCATCGTTCTTTTTTTTTCTTCGTTCGTTACGTCAAGGTAACGTAAGATCTCGAAATTCACTTGCGCTAGGTATACTTATCTTTCAAAAGCTCCCACCTTTACTGTGAAACCGCAATTATTCACTCCCACGTGCATGTTTACTTAGAGATTTATGGACCGGGGCGTGAATATATTCAAATGAATATATATATCTGGTATTGATAAACGCTTTAATAATACGATTGAGAACGATTCACAGTCGCGTGCACATAATTTACGATAGGTTAGAACTCGTAACCAGGGACCATTGGCAACGTCTCATCGAATATTTCACGAGAACGGTGAACGCGTTCAGCTCGTTGGCAAATTTCATCACGACGTTACGCACACATACCTCTACGATATAATGCCCGAGTCAGCACGGTACCGACTGCGTGCCATATGGTGAAAGTCGTCAAAAATAAATCACCAAAATGGGCATATACGTATACGTATACATACGAATATATATATGACCATATATATGAATATATTTGCGAATATATATTTATATATATACACACACAAATAGATATATTCATATATATGGTAAAATCGGATGAAATCGTCGATGAAAATGCCGTTAAGTGGTATTCAATTTGTCATGCATATACGACCCTTTAATAAAAAGCATTTATTTCAAGCAGTATCACCCCGATACGATCATAACGTGAATCATTGTTCATCCGTTAAAATTGTGGCCTTTCGTTACCACGAGCTCGCATCAATTCTAGCTATTTCAGCATTTTTATTCCATCGTCGCAAAATTTACGTTACTTTAAATCCAACATCGGCAGCATCGCCGTTATCTCTTCTTCTGCTCGAAATGTCGCTTAACCCGGCGGGAGTGTGGCAGGGTGTGACATACCCTAGCAACACACAAAGTGTATATAACATTTCGTCACCACACACTCGCCGGGTTAAAACCCCATCGTTAATATTGGGGATTATTAATAATATATTCCTGCAGAGGACCGATACCTCGGGATTCGGTACGTAATATGTGTTTGTTCGCTGTTATTTTCTTCTTTATGATTGACACATAATGAGTCTGCGGCGCAGGGTAACCTTTTTAGGCAGGGGGGATAAACGAAGTTTGTCTCTGTCGGTAACAGACGCGAGTCTGGCGTTGAACCTTGTCAGGCACCACATACGAGGTAATATGCTCGAATGGATTGAATGTTTTGGGAAAATGCTGCACTGGCAATTTTCCGAACGAACAGCGCCCATATGTAGCAATCCGAGCGTATTTATCGTATATCCCAATGTTTTTTTTGTCCTTCGGTTACGGTGTAAGAGTATTTTATTAAAAATATGCAGGATGAAAGCGATTCGTTGTATCCGCGACGTTGTCGACCGAAAGGTTTTTCCAAACCGATAAATCGTCTAGCCACTCTTATCGTAATTGCCTCGAGGGTTTAGTGACTGTGGCGTCGATACCATTTTGGACAATGCATATTTTTCGTACCGTCTCCTCGTGTTTTATAGTCTCTTACCTCGTGTATTTTTCTGCCAAGAAAAGCCACGGATATCGAGCATCGGGCGATGGTCAATCGACCGCGGTCGCTTTCTCATTCCCAATATCGAATCGATATCGCATTTACGCCTTATCCCGTGTCCATGCACCGTGCGCCCCTTTGGTATTCTCGAATTACGTTATGACGTCTGATTTATTGGACGATCCAACTATTTTTAGAATCGTTGGCCGGATTCCCGTTTGCGCGAGAGGGTGGATTTTCCTCCTGGTACGGGCGAGCGTGGGATCGTTCGGATTAGATTTGCGGTCGGTGCGTCCTCGATCATTCTCGCTTACCGAGAGCAAATACGGAAGAGCGTGATGCCGAAGCTCTTCAACGTTCTATACCGTATCCGATGGAACCGTACGTCCACGGATCAGCTTTTCTTTGTGTCACTTGCTCTCTCTCCCTTTCTCTTTCTATTTCGCTTTCAATCCCTATCTCGCTCTCATCCCTTGACTTTTCCTCATTTTGTATCAAAACTCTTTTCTCGTACATCCTTCTTTCACTCTCAATCTATCTCCATGGTTTACACGTGGAAACGTTTCACGGTACAATATTTCAAACGACGCGAGAGATCGATCCTCCGCGGTGCCTCGAAGCGAGAGTTAATTCTCCGTTCGTTCTCCATATCAACCCCTCGCTAGCGCTTCGAGTAAGAGTAATCTCCTAATTATGCCAGGGCGCACAGCTTTTAGAGATAGTATTCCTTTCTTTTACCGCTCGGACCTCAACCCCTGCTGTGTGAAACATAGCTGTTGGTACGGTGCACGAACTATGTGCTATGGTGGTCTTATGGCTTTAATCGTATCACATTTTACGCAAACTATGTTCACGTGTATTTCTGCAAATGTTGTGACAAATTCTAGTTACTCACGAGTCCTCGAGAAATTCGTGTTTCCGAATGTATTTCCAACTTCGACTAATTAGATACAGAGTGAGGGAGAGAGAGAGAGAGAGAGAGGGAGAGAAACTAAGGGATGAACAGTGCGAGGTTTGCAAACTAGATAAATGACAGAATTACCGAAAATTGGACAAAGTTTCATAGTTATACGCTATGTACCTTTAGGAAGCCATTCGTATTTTTATTCTCATTATTATCATCGCAAATATTTATAACCTCAATTATTCCTCGTATTTTTTGTTAACGTATTCTTTTCGCCCACGCACGCCGAGCCGAAGGATGAATGTACGCAATTTTTTCCCCTCTTCGTTTCACTCTTTCTTTTCTTTTTATTCGGTGTACCAGCTGAAGCCTGAAACCCTTTTTTAATAACCACCGCTACGTGAATTCTTCGAGAGAGAGAGAGCGAAGAAATTTATGAGGCGTGCCGTTAAAATAATGTGTGGACGAGGGAGCGTAAAAGGTTATTGCGTCCGGCATGTGGAGTTTAAGTTCAGTGTTTTAGCTCGGTTGAGTTTACAAACGTGAAATCGACCGTGCACCCTATTGATTCGTTTTGTTTCACGAGCTAGCGTGCGAGGTCCGAAGCTAGGATAAGATAAAAACGACATATAACGCAGCGACCTGTAATTAGTTATTATTTTTTTTCCCTACGTGTCGCAAGCTTTGCGCTGCCGCGTAAATTTATTAAATACGAAACTCGATGAATTTTTTATTCGTAAAAAAAGAAAGAAAAATCGATGAAAATGAATAAATTCAGAGTGGCATTAATTTTAATAAATCGCCCTACGGTCCGGCGTAAAATTGTGAACGAAATAGTGAAATATCGTACGAAGCTTTCGATTTCGGTTAAAGTCTCGCCCACCTTCATAATCATTTGCATGTAAATGACGAACTTGTAAACGAAGAAAGAAAAATGTACGTCGGGCCAAAAAAACGAGAAGTATTACTCATACTTCGATCTGCGACACGATGGTATACAATTTATTGTTTCGCTTCCGATCGGGCGCCACCAGATAACAGTCTGCTTTGAAAAAAATTTGTAGAAACAGTGAAAAAGGAAAAGGAAAAAAGAGAAAAGTAATCGAGACGGTGAAACGTTCAGTAAAGGGAGTAAAGAAAAAAAGGAAAGTTTCTCGTCCGAGATGTCTCGCGCGCACGAATTCGTGAAAATAACTGCGGGACATTTATATTTATATTCTACGAACGGAGTCATGAGATTCGGCTTGCTGACTGGAAAGAGTCGCGAGAGAATGGGGAAAAACACATTTCCATAAGTCTCGGGAAATTGTTTATAGTATATATTCGTCGTAAAAAGCTCTGTCGCTGAATGCCGAAATGAAAAAGCATTCCTATCTACGGCCCAGGAACAATTTTTGCGCGGTGGTATTTAAAGATCACGACAACAGCGTTCGCCCCAGCTGTGGAATTAATTCAAAGGACACGGGTCGTAATTTAGTCTATTTAAAAAAATATATACATCCACTTCTATCCGTTTCTCTAGGGATACCATTTTCCTGACGCATGAACGAGGGAGTAAATGTCACACGAGAATCTAAAAATAAGTTTTCACTTACGTCTCGCTCGCGAAGAGAGAAAAAAAAGCTTCGAAGAAGCCAACCGGTACGGTCAATTATCCTAGTTCATGCGCCGTTTCTCTCGGTCAAGCCCCAGCAGGAACGACGTGAACTCTGGGGTCAATAACTGCATTATGCCGTCTCTCGAAGTATGTAATTGGACGATTTACAATCCTCGCTTCGAAAATGTAGACGAAAAGCGAACCGTTTTCGCGACTGGCGAAAGTCTCGCGAAATCATTATCGACCGATATCTCTTTCCCAAATTGTCAGGTTCCAGCGCTTCGGGACGAAACATTCTTGATCCATCGCGAAACGCCATTTGTGTCTAGGTGATGGGTTTGTCTGGATCGCGATGTCCCCGGGAGAATAACAGAAAATCGGGGAATTCCCTCGTGTGTTTCGCGGTGTGGCGCGGTTCGTGGGAAAACAGAAAAAAAATTTATCGATAGCCAAGAAAACTGGTTGTAAAGAAAAGCGAAGCATCAGCATCACGCCGAATATATCTCTGGTATTATATAGCCTTCCTCCCAAATTGGATCGCTCCTCTTGAGATTCGTTATCGGGATTTCAGGATAGTCTATATAGAAGACTTTCGTCGGATTTCGTCGAATCCTCGACAGTATTTGAAACCCGAAGTCCCGAGTAGTGGCTCCTCGTATATATACACCTCTCGCGAACCATACACGGAGCTTAGTTCACGCTCGATGCCTCATCGCCTTTGGGAAAATACTCCTGACGTGCCCTCTTCATCGTATGAGTGCTTTTCTTTTCGTTTTTTATTTCATTCATTCATCCCGGAGTTTAATCCTTAGCTTTCTAATTAATCATCACGGATAGAGATACAGTACCAATAATAATTCTTTTTTCATCCCTTTCACCGTCATCGATACTCGTTTTTGCCAGGATTCTCTGTGTGTCTCTTTTGTTTCGTGTATCCGTCGAGAATTTGGGTTTATTGGTCGCAGGAATTACTAAAACTCGACCAAGGTACGAGGCAGTCCGAAATATATTTGGTGTAGGAATACCTTCAACCGCTCTGGGAACTCCGTTATTTACCGTCCGCTACTTCGACTATTGCGGCTCGATCAGTGGAAACGGTCCACCTCAGGTCAGACGTGGTTACTGGGGAATCTGGTTCTACACGTCGCTGCCCCGCTCGGACCAAATTACCGAAGCGAAAGTAACGAAGATACATTTGTTCATAGACAGGTATACACCATGATCTATTGTTTCTTTTTTAATTGGGTAAATAGTGTAATGATCTACATTTGCATAAAATCTTGGCCAGATTCATAATCAGTGAAAGTTTTTCTACCTGACGACTCCATCCCCTATTTATAATTTTTCACACGTTATTGAAACGACCCAGGTTTTCTCGACTTAATACTTTGCCCCATAACCACTTGTCAGACTCGTGATCAAGTAATCGGGCCAAAAGTGAGTATCGCGAGTCTTGCTCCTGATGCGATTGGCACAACTTAGAATTGCGTCTTGTTTTCTGGCCCGAACTATTGTAACTTAAATCTTAGGGCAATGGATTAAAGAAGACAGGGGATAAATTCAACCGGACGTCAATCGCATGTTTTACATGAAGAACAAGAAGGTTTGCCAGCGTGCGATTTCCACTTCGGTGAAATAAGTTTCGCATGGAGCCCCAGTGGGTCCGATAAGCGGGGTTTAAAAGTTGCAGTTCTCGAGGCGCGTAGAATTTCTTCCATGGCAAAGAAAGTGGGCTTATGTAAGTTTTATACATGTATCTTCTCCTTGAGTGGCATACACCTCTGTGATACGTCGAGGCAGAGAGATTGGTGCGTGGTTCGTGGCACGGCCAGGACACATAAGGGGGTAATCGCTGTGGCCGGGTGGCGATTTTTCTTCCGCAAATCTCGATCTCAAGCTCCGCTTGTGTGCCGTACGGATGCATTTCGCGAGCCAACGTACGAAATCGTACATCTTCACCCACGACAGTTTCACCGGGTGCACCAGCGGGGTTGTCGCGGGACTCCGGCAAGCGTGACGATTACGTATGGTATACGTATTGTGGTGTATAAAAGTGGCTCTTTCAACGAGATATATCCCTCGGGGTGGCAACTGTGCACGGAATACTTTTTGGCTTCACCTTCAAATGGAGAAAGAGAGAGAGAGAGAGAGAGAGAGAGACGAGAGCACTCGGGCATTGAGTCCGAGAAGCATCAGTTAGGAAAATGGACGTTTTCCTGCTCTGCCACTGTAAGCACAAACCCACACATACCGTGAGCTTTAGATCTTTTCGTGACGATAGCCATTTATACTCTCGGCTGTAAATGCGATAAACTGTATCTATTTAATTTTATCGTTTAATCGGATATCCGTCGCTAACCGTGCGATTGCATGGCGTGTTCGTTTCTAGTGTCTGACCAATATTTACCAGTTCTACTGTGGATATATAGCTACGATCGGTACTTTGATGAAAAATCGTAAATGAGCTCGTCACTTTTGATGTGTTTGAACGTTGTCAAAGTTGGGTGGAAAAAGAGAAAAAAAATCCCCTCATAAATGGAGGGCCACAGGCTCTTTCATATTTATCACTAAAGTTCGGTGATTTTCGAACTCTGAACCGTCTACACGATCGCGCTGATTTTCACGAACGAAGTTTTCTTTCATCGTTGCCAGCCAATCGCGGCCCCGAGAGATTTAATCGACGATTCATTGATTTGCTAATTAATTACAAGGATTTTTTGTGCACAATTTCTCGTCAACGCGTACACGGAGTTTGATCATAAGAATCGATTCAACGAAATTGTATTCAGGTCGGTTTTCTCTTCTCACTTTCACGACGTTTGAAGCGAGAATAGAAACGAGAAAATGGGACTCTAGCGGGCGCAACGTCGGCATTCGTGAAATGTGATCATTAAGGAAAAGTGCAACTCGACTATCCAGTGGCGACGCGCGACGTTGCTCGAGCTAATAATTCATGACGAAAAACAGGAACTGCGCGAAAACCTTTTATCTCGACCTTATTGTTTCCTGATTCGAACGACAGATACAGTTCACGATACACGTTACACATCAAATTTCATTACTGAAAAACGAACTCGTACGTAATACTTTTAACGGGCGAACGAAAGAACGGGATGAGTTTTATTAGGGTTGTCGTAAAGAAAATTCTCATCTGGCGCTCTCGGTGAGTTTTCAATTCATCATGTTGCAACAGCTCAGCTAGTGCAACCCGATCTGGGAGGACGCCTGGAGGAAATATATCCTGTATTCATGAAAATGTTTTCCTTTTCAGATAACGCCATTAATATTACAATTGCTTTTAGAGCAAATAAAAGAAAGATAATTATAACGAAAACTAACAGACTGGTTGTACAGTACTGCGACAGATCGTTCATTATTATCACGTTGACAAATATTTGTTAAGAAAGTAGATTATTTATTCGAGCTTAGGCATTGTACTAATTTTCGACACGCAGTTAATCTGCGAAACGAAATTATAATACGCATCGTTGATGACGTTCAAGTTACGTTAACGCTCAAGCCAAAATTAATTATCCTGATAAATCGTGGTTTCAAGGATGACTTATATATTCATAAAATCGACTACCAGTTGCTGTCGCAGTTAGCAATGCCTATACGTAGGTATTTACAACTCATATATATATATATATATATATATATTATGTATAAATGGTGTATATACTATGTAACATTCTATATTTAGCGTCGTACCATCCGTACATTTGTTTATTCGCCAGTTAATGATGAAATTCTGATTGATAACGATAAGCATTGAGTGATCCAGCTAAACCTCATTATAGTTTGTCAACCGTCGAGTGCGGTCCACGCTAGACTTGGTCATATAACGAATTTCTCCGTCACTATGAAACCGCAACAGTTCCATCATACGCGGTATCGTTGATCGTTAAACCATAATTCGTGCAATTTATCGATAGCTATCGACAGAATATTCATTAGCTAACCATACCCTATCCGATAAGTCTTTGCGATAAAATAACTTGGCAATTATGAGTGATTAACGATGGATTAAATTATTGTTGGAGCAATTTAAATCGTACTTACCCTGTAAATATGGTACGAGCTTGCACATAACTTCCCCGAACACGAAATCTCTCAATATCGTGCCGATTAAAGTGAACGGCATGCACAGAACCCCAAGCATGAAATCCGATACAGCGAGATTCAATAGAAACACATTCGTAATCGTTCGCATACGCTGATGTTGGACGAGCGTCAATATAACCAAGGAATTACCGATCACGGCCAATAAAAATATTATCGTGTATAACGGTATTTGCACTCGGCCATTTTCCCACCAAAAGTTTCTTCCATTGTTGATACCGGTCCTCGTCGAGTTCAAGATCGCGACTTCGGCAAATCCTGTGACACTCGCGTTCGACATTGTCTCTTTTTACGTTCTCTCATTTATAATCCTTTTGCAACCGACAATTTTTTTTATCCCATGCCCACAATTTTAATTAGTCACGTTCGCGAGTACACAATGTAAACTTTCGGTGTTGATGGAAATTCTTCCCTGCCCTTTTATCGAGTATTCATCCTCGAGTACTTTCAAATTAAGCATTATGTTCTGCTCAATCTACTCACCGAGAGAAGACTTAATTTTCGTGCTCCACTCTCTCTCTCTCTCTCTCTCTCTCTCTCTCTCTCTCTCTTTCTCTATCTATCTCTCGTTCTTGAACTCCCTAGATCCCCCTCGAGAAACTTCGTTAACAAGGTGCAGAAAGTTTTCGTCTTTGGAACTCCAAATACCCGAAGCACTATGCGTCGATTACCTCGATGCTTTGTGTACACAGACATTCATATTTTAGTCAACATCCTGTTAACGAAAAGATTCGTGCATTTTATTAATGCATCTTGATGAAATTTAAAAAAAGAATTATCTTTCACGAAAAATTAGGTCACTCATCAATTTGAGAAAACTCGTCAATCATAATAACGAATTAAATGATACAACAGAATCTCATTTATTCTGAATATCCTCTAAATTTTTTGGACTCTCGAGAGTATATCCACATACATATATACACATACATATATATATATCGGTGACATAAATTTCTCGTTGGGGTTATGAGCGAACGCTGTGTTCAATTGACTGTAGCGCGTTGTCAAGAAACTACGAAGAGACGAAAAGCGCGCAAACTATCGAAAAAACTTTACCCCAAAGTGGACAGAACAAGACAACGTCGTTGTACGTATTTCCTTCGGTATTCGTCGTTCCGAGCGAGTCCAAGACACGAGAGACGTACGTACACCGTTACACGGTGTATGGAGACTTTTGGCAAGCGCGACAAAGTCGAAAATGCCTTTATTCCGTAAAAAGAGGGTAAAAAAGCAAAAAACGAAAGGGGGATGGAGAACGAAAGAGAAAGATCGGTGGAGATGCTCTCCGGTCCGGACGTAGCGACAAACTCGGCCAAACTTCTCGCACGTCCGTGGCTTATAAATTGCGTCATCAAACGTACCCAAGGACTTTTATCGTGAAAAGGGTGGCGATTTTATTTTTATCCTTATCCACAGAGCGTTATATATCCACTCGAGTTTTTCTAAGTCACCGTACGGAGCTAGCGGAAACACTCATCGATCTAATTTTTCCAACGGACGATATCACCGCTTCGTTAATGACCGGAAGAGCGTTTTTCGAATGACGCGTCTGTTTTTTCTTTTTTTTTTTCAATTCCACTTTATCGCTGGGCTTAATCGTTCCCCGTGTTTATATATGGAAATGTTTCGGTGCCTCGCGTGCGCTTTGAAGCACCCTATAATTGAATTCAGTGCCACGGTTCGCGGATCGTCAAAAGGGGCAAGGGGATGGCCTGGAGTGGAAAGCTAGGGGTAGTGGTATGCAGGAAATAAACGAAGGGATCATGCTGCTTCATCGGCAAATGCGAATACCGGACCAAAGTTCTTAATCCACCTTAATTAAAACAGTCACTGGGAATATATTCTTCCCCATTAAGATTTAATACGAAGCTTTTAGAGTCGGGAAACTAATGCGTTCCGGTAACATGCGCAAACTCTCGCGCGATCGACCGCGAAGAATTAAAAACTCGATGCGGAGTGCAAAATTTGATTATGGATGATTGTGCCGTAGCGATGCCCGCGAACTTTTGCGATGCGCGTGAAAATATGCGAAACGACCCGCGTATATCTCTTTACCACAAATTTAATTCCGTGATAAACAAAGTACGATAAGGTTTTATTTCGAAAAAAATCGTCTTTCGAGATGACGATTGATGTCTCGTACGATCCAACGTCACTTCACTATACCCGAATCATCTCCGAGAGACGATGCTCTCGACACGTTCCCTTTAAACATTTTTGTCGTTCGTCACTCGCACTCGAACGTGAGTTAGGTAATCCATACCTGACGGTGCGCTGCATTATCGGCGATCGTGCTATCAATTCTCAATCAAACTCGGGCTCACGATCGCATCGATATGTAAACTTTGCACTTCTCGTCTATCGGGTTTTACCCAACCGACTCTTCGCCACCGGGTTGTATCACGTTTCGTATCGATATATAAACGTTCCCGCCTCTCTCGTCGCATACTTTTATTCAAGTTTTTCGATCGAATTCCAGAGGGGGAGACAAAAAAACAATCGTTCCCATCGGTACACAAATTCCGATTAACGCGCGGAGTCTTTGTTTAACGAAAGCTTTTTCAGCACTAGATCGACTCTACGCTTGGTACATAATCTCGGTACGATGTCGATGATAGGAATCACGACGGAGCTTCCCACGCTCACTTCCTGTCGAACGTGAGGCTCGTACGCTCGTCCGCGCTCTCGCAACAGTCCTCTCCTGATGCTCGCGAGGGTTGCCGCCCGGTAGCTTTGCCGGCGCCGCAACAATCCTCCCTTCCACCCTCTCCTCACCGATCCTACCACGATCCCTCTCCGCCCCCGCCCGGTTTACCCCTCGGTCCACGAATAAGGCTTTACCCGCGCTCAACCCCCGCTATCCGCCGCGCACGGACGTCCGCCACTCACGCTTCCGCCCGTGGCGCGACCTTTCTTCGTCACGGACCTTCTCTTCGGTGCACTCTCCACCCCAAATTTTATGCCCCTTTTATTCTCTTGGCGTTTTATTTTATTTTATTTATTTTTTGATCCGACAATATTTCGCGCGCGTGTCCGGTCTGGAAAATTTATCCTGAGAATAGTTGAACGCGAAATTTTACTGTTGAAACGTTAAAGTAATTACAAGAATTCGATACGCTGACTCCGATTAGCATAAAAGTGAGCTATTCACGGTTAAACGAGTGGCAGAGATAACTTGCAATCGGAATTTATAAACGCGATAAAAATTTGTAGCGATTATTCAAAGGTGATTGCAAATTGCGTCGTTACTTAAGCTTTCGCACGTTGCACTGTTAAAATTAATAATTAGCTCGACAGTGTATCACGAGACTATCAGTCCCTTTTACGGTAATGATCGAATCGATCGGCCGAGTTTTACATCCTTTTTTTTCTCTTTATCGATAGCTCCCATTCCTACTTGGAAAATGTGAAAGAAGATATTGAAAAATGTTTCAAAGCCAGCGTTTTTTTGCGAGGATCGTCACCATTCGTCATAAAAACGTGTAGTTTATAGGTTTTCAATATACGTATCGGCCCTAGAGATGATACGTTTCTTTGGTTCGCGACATACAATCGTTTTCTCATATCTCTCTTGCTCGGTTACCTTGAGGGATTCTCGAAGTGAGTTTGATCGACGGACCTCGAACTACGGCCGCGTATAGCTATTCTCGGTCCTCAAAACGAATTTACGAGGAACGAACGATCCTCGTGTCAGTTGCGCTCTCGTCTCGACATAGCAAAATTCTATATATTCAACGATGTCGCGTTCCGTGATCGAGGATGCTTACACTTGTTGAACTTTGATTCTCTCCGGTTACGTGGAAGAGTCGAGTGATGTATATCGCATTAACACGATATGCGATATTCTCTCGTCGATTTAATTATGTCGTGCGTATATCACAGGGAATATCGTCGATAAACCATACGCTACGAAAATGTCGTTAACAGGAACTATGATACGAGAGGGTCGATCATCGATCAAACGAGAAATACAGTCCCTGCCGTGATTGCCATGACTCTTAATGATTTATTCGCTCGCGCGAGGGCGGGGGTCATTCGTTTCGCGACGATGTCAATAAAACATCGTATATAACGAGATTTAGCGTCGAACGACGTAAATTTGTAAACACCACTTTCGCCGACCGTTCAAACGTGTAGAACGGTCGTAAAATGTATTTTCCACCAAATCGTTCATTCTTATGTTCCGTCCGCATTCTTCGACCGAGTTCTTCCTCGACGGATCGAACGATTCGCCACCGAGCGTGAGTGGTCTCTTCGGTATCGTTACGAAACAACCAAGAAATTCTGGTACAAGGGAATAAAAACGAATGTCCAGCATCGACTCGAGAATTTTGATCGTGGACCACTGTGAAGAAGTCACCCATGGTCGCAGACGGTTCGTGTCCGACCTAACTCGTATCATCGAAATTCCGGTCACGTTTGAGCTATCACTTATATTCGTAGAGGGTGGGGGGAGAGGATTTTGGAAGGGTAGGAAGGGGGATACGCGCGAGAAATACTCTATACCCAAAACCGATGTCCTTCTATCCCTGAATACGTTCTAAGCTACGTGTATCCGATTCGTACATTAGTTTCGCCCAGTTTACGGTGTATGGTCGATATACCGCTGTGGCGCACGCCACGAATAGTTTGCAGTCGCTCATGTTTAACGCATACCGAGTACCGAATCACGATAGAACTGATTGTTAATCGAGTTATACACATTCCTGTCTGTTCATGCATAGCACCATGTACGCGTCTACGGGGTAGTCAGGATTCCATTATTATACCACCCTTGTCCAATGGTTCACGATCAGACGCGATATAACGTTGATTCAGCTTCGCGAATTTCGGATATATAAATTTTTCCGTATGGACAGAACATGGTCGAAAATTTTACATTGTGCGATTACAACTGCTATTGACATAGAGAAATTGGTAGGCAGGAGTTTGGGGCTTGGAGAGGAGGGAGGAGGGATGAGGAATATGTGTAATTCCACATAAATACTCGCAAACTCATGGTTTCGTTTATCTCGTTCACGAATCCGAGTGGGTTACTCGTTGAAAACTTTCCTTGCCGAGGGTCAAATTTGTTCGTCCGAGTTGGAACACTGCGAACAATTCCAACTGTACGGGAGTAATCTCGTTCGGCATCCAGCGTGTCGTCAATCGCACTTTATTGACAAGACGTATTCTCGAACCGAATGAATTTCTATCCATAAACGTTTACTCGCTCTGTGTTATACGCGACCATTTTATCGAGTTCCCTTTCAGTTTGCCTGACGACGCTCCTTAAATTATTCAGAAGCAAAATTGCAGTTTCCGCCACACACCTCTAGTTCCACTTTTGATGACGGAACTCGATCTTGTTCTAGGCGATTATCGGAAATGTCTTGATAACTTCGAAGTATATTTTCTCCGCGTCAGTATGATCGTTTCGCGAAACTCTTCAACAATATCGGGAGCCTCATCACTCGAAAACGATGCTCGTGAAGGTTCGTTCAAGTCTCGGGGAAAACTTGACTCCTCATATATAGTAGACAGTTGGGTATATCGAAATTCCGATGAATTTACCATCGTGTGCAGTCTCGTGGAATTTGCAACTTGCACCGATGACAAGACCCACCCTTCTCGATGAGAGGGAAAAAAAAGAAACCCATAAGCGACATTCAACATCTGCCTCTACGAATTCGCATCTCATCGATTTTCAGCATGGACTTTCCGCAGTCGAATGCACCAGTGGCATGGACGCTTTACGATTCGATAACTGCTGCTTTTCTCACTTATATACAAATATACCGTAGCTCTTATATAAGTGTAAGGGTGTGTGCGTGTGTAAGGGTGGAACGAGTTCGTGAAAACGATAGAAAAGCTTCTTTCCGACATTTCGTTTCGCCATCCGACCGAAATTCATTCCTTTTAATAGGCATACCGAAAGATTTTACCCATTATAAACAAACGGAGCGGAGATTCCAATTATCGTACATCAGGATTTTTTTCCTTGACTAATTTTTTTCCCTCCGCAAAATATTTTCCATCCAACGACGATATTCGCCTTAACCAAGATTTCTGCGAAATATCATTTTGCCCTAAGGCCACTAACGCCCGTTACGCCAGGAATTTTTCCATTACTTGTTACAATTTCGCATGAGTCACGCGTTATTTGCGTTTATACGGGAGTAGGTCGTGCTTTTCATGGTTTTCGCGAAATGGGCAAGGCCCTAGTTATGGATTTTGCCATATCGTAACGATACGCCTGGCAAACGGGCAAGAATATTCTCGTTACGTTTAATACCGAGTCTGACACTTTTCGAAATAGTGTAAATTGATACGATTGTAAATCGACCCAGTGTGGTGAAAAAAATTGCCACGCGGACATCGTTCTCGTTTTATTTAAATCCGCATGGGCAATTACCTACTAGTAAGTTTTCTGTATCGACTGTTAAATAAAGTTGCACGTATACGTAGATAGAATTTTACAATGGAAAATTAACCCAACGGTATATTTATCGAGTCCGGCGTTCTTTTAATACGATTGTCTTTCAAACCTAATAAATAATGCACTCCCTTCATTCGTTGATTAAACCGGTCGACCACGAACATTTCGAGGCCGATATGTGTGATCGTATAATACCGCAAACATATATATCGAATACATTTACGATCTCTCGATATACGGCTCGATGCACCAATCGATAGGCCTACGAGGAGTGTTCGGATCGACATACTTTACGTCCATGTCGTACATCTGGGATATATATATATATATATTGGTACGATTTAACGAGAAGATATAGATGCATTGTACCAGCGACCGAATGACAACTAACCGTGAACTCTACGTGATTACTTTTATCACGTTCACTGCGCGATCGGTATCGGCAATTTGGTCGAACACGGAACTACAGTGAAATGGCGAGCTACCCTTCCAGTTACGACCATCCGATATCGTATATATAGCGATACATATATGTATGGATTTATATGTATATATAGTATATGCAGCCTACGATCAAGCCACGCTATGTACATATATATATATATATATATACACATATAAATACAAGCGCGTGGTTTTATCGTAGGTGTTTTTGAGTCGAGTCGATACATAGTGTATTTTTATGTATCGAAAACCTACAAATACTCACAAGCTGTGTGAGTGTATTTGTGTAGGTGTATTTCATTGAATAAAAACTCAAAATATTGTAGAGCATTCGACAAACTTTTATTACTAAATTTATTTTCCTTGGTTTGCCATTGCCACTGACAATACTCATTTGTCGTCAAGCGTAACAATTTGTACTTACACGGTGAAACTTTCAAATTTGCCTCGGCATAAAAGTTAATGGGGTTGGAAAGGTTTTTTTACAATACTTCTCTTCCGCTCTCTCTCTCTCTCTTTCTCTTTCGCCCACAGTCCCTCGTGTATGAATTGGGAGAACTAGCAGCAAATCGCTGTGAGCACATCCCACTCACGTCGAGTTGCATTCCATTCATCGCATGCTCACCCACATACACATACGTGCAGATATATGTCTAAAACACATTTCTACAGACCTGCGCATGGTCGTTGCAAAAGCATTCACGTTTTCGACCGGTGAGATAAATCAAGTCGCATGCCACGCTCGATACGCCGGCAAACTAGCTCGGCGAGATCAACGAATTTACCAACATACAAGCTCACAGACGCAGTTCTCGACACTAGGATGTTTGACAAAACAACGGACCGAATGGCTTTGTGGAGATAATTGCATGAACGAAGCAGAGGTTTGGAAGAGAAGTTAGTGAGAGAGGGATAAAGAGAGAGAGAGAGAGAGAGAGCGTCGAAGCAAATTGATTCGGTTCCGAATCAATTCGACCGCACGTATAAAGTTCAATCGTTCATGTTGCGTGATGTAGGTACTTGGTCCACCCCGTTATCATTTCACTCGTATCTTCGAGGAGTAATGTCATTCGTGATGTACCGAGAGCCAAATGGGTACATCAAACTTCTCGAAGTGCAGACAAAAACACATATTTGTACTTCACTTGCCTTGTTGCATCGATCAAGTTTGTTTTATCAATCTCTCGCATTTCCTTCCGAAAAGCCACGCAAGCTGTGTAAAGAACATCGCTTCTGGTGTGCGTCGCGGATGAAATTCCGATAACAGAAGTGCAACCCAAATTGATACGAGACGTCTCGCCATTGATGCTAGAAAGAAAATATTCAATTTTTTTAAAAGCCTTCGTTTTTTCGTCAACGTTCGATCGAGCGTTCTCATTCGTTTTTTTCCCTGAGAAACAAGACGATTTCCAT
This sequence comes from Netelia inedita, assembly GCA_964017225.1. NCBI lineage: Eukaryota > Metazoa > Arthropoda > Insecta > Hymenoptera > Ichneumonidae > Netelia > Netelia inedita. The sequence continues at coordinate 33,166,789 of OZ024922.1, read as the reverse complement.
TTTCCATGATATGCAAGCTGGGCAAAAAGTGAATGAGAAAAACGTTTAGGGGCAGTGGAAGGAAGAATGAAAAGTCTCATTCGATTTATTGGTTTTGCCAGTGGTCTGGTTTGATGGACAAGACCGAAAGTAGAGGGATGTATAGGACTATGGCATTAGGATGCAAAATACCGAACCAGAAACGCTTGCACGAATCGTAAATCCTGAAGATATTTTCCACAAAATATACCGGAGGCTTCTGGCTCTCCGTTACCCTTAAGTGCAATTCCCGATCTTACGACTCCGGACGTGCGAACCCATCCGTGCTAATTTGCACGCTCGTCATGAAGGATAATGATTATCAGATCATGTACCTTTGCAGACGCGAGAATTCTCGAACGAGAGACAGTCGAAGGGAAATCTGCTCGTTCCGTGAAATGACGACGGCAATGCGTAACTCTGCGTTCAACGACAAATATAAAATGCATTCGGGATATTTATCGAAAATCTTCCACCGTCTTTCTTTGCTATCCGAATGGGTCCAGATATTCATGAAATTTACGTACTTCTACATTTTTCTCGGCATAAATAAAATCCCAACATTCTCGGTTTCAATAATTTTTTTACCATTCTCCGGATTTTTTTTCTATTTAATTCAACTACGTTCTACGGAACTATGCTTATTCTTTCAGGAATATGCTGGCTGATGTACGAGATTATTTACATTAATATTGTGAAGAAGAGAAGACACGTTAGAACGCCGCGAAGGTATTCGCGTTATTCGAGCCGCTCGCATTTCCTTGGAAAATGGATTTTTCGTTTATTTTTTCGCTCCTTCTCGAGTTTTACTTTGCCGCGCAGGTGATACACGCTTTTATCATTGTTATCGACGCTATTACATCCTATGGTACGGATATAACGGGTCACTTGCACGCGAACATGAAAAAAGAGTCAAATGAATTATTCACGAGGCTCATCCTTATATCTCCGAACGTTAAAAACTCTTTCATTTTATTCGCGTCTTTGCCAACCTACTTTCCCTGTTTATCTCAAGTTGGTTACGTTTAGTACCGTTTTGTGCAAAAGTTTTATACGGAGACAAGAGACTCGAGTTGCGCGCGAGTCAGTTTGTCTAACGAAATTTTGAACCGAAGAAAGTTTACGGCGCTTCTTTGTATGGAATCGATTTTTTACTATTGAACAGAGAAATGCGTTCAATTTCCGAGAGGCAGCACTGATCAAAGTGTCACTCGAGAAAAATTGTTATTGGCTGTCGATAAGGTAGGAAATTTTGACAAAGTGGCTTACGGCTTCTACCTTAACTATAGTCGTGACATTTTCAGACTCCACCTCTGACCAAAGCAGTCTGGCTTTATCGAGAAGTATACGAAACGTCCGCCGCTGCGCTATGAATTTCCGTTTTAAACTCGACGTAGCGAAAAATGAAGAGAACTCGTTTTTTCTTCTTCTTAGGATCGACCATCGTTCTTAGAAACACCGGAGACAACGAACGAACAAACTAATCTTCGGATCTAACAGACGTCAAACAAAATTGTTCAATGATTAAATCTCAAACAGAAGAAAACTTCATCTCCTCGTTATTCTCCATCCTATTCTTCATCTTCCCATTGTGTCGTAAAAACCACAGCCACAGCGAACAAAGAAATATATTATCTCGTTGGCGAGAAATAAAGTCTGGAACGTTTTTATTTTCTCAGTCGCGTACTTAAAAATCGGCGAGGCCGCATCTCCTCGCATCTCGTTGACGCGAGCCAAAAAGTGACCGGTTACCAATCAGACCGGGTCTCGGGTTTGTCGAAGCTCGATCGGCAAAAAAAGTATATAACGCGCGGCTGCCGTTCCTTCGCGCCGCTCGCTTGTTTGCCCAGCCCCGTAATTATTAGCGAGATGAATTTTTGCGAAAGAGATTCACAGCGGGTCGGTGGGGTTGTGTGGATTTTTAAAAAGCATACGAGCTCGGTAGGCGATTGATGGCCGGGGAAGAAACGGCAGCACACGGCAGAAGGTAGCAAATAAAAAGAGTGCCGGGGCCTTAAAAAGGTGTTAAAGCGTGCCGTGAGCGAGCACGTCCACGAAAGAGGCATTATACCGGGGAGGTGTTAATTCAAAACAAACCTAAGTATAGGAGAGTGTGAATCTTGCGCTCGAAGCTGTTGGTGCCCGTTGCTCCTGCTCCGCTTTTCTGTCGGTGTATGCGTGGTTGGACGAACAGCGGGCATACGGAGAGTTCTCTGCTGGTCCACCGCATGCTCTTGGCCCTTCGAGGAGTATAACGCGGAGAACGGGCCCGACTCTCGTCTTTCACCTCTTTCCACCATCTCCTACCTTGTAATCAGCACCGGTGATTTCGTAAGATTTTTTTTTTCAAATATAATAACCCTCTGGACGATCCAAAAGGACCAACCCTTCCTTCGCACCTTTGATTCCTTTTATTTTTATTTCTGAATATAGCTGGCGCGTGATTCGTCCTCGTGGTTCTTCTAATAAAGAGCGACGGAGACGGAGGCAAGATTTACTGGCTGGGACGACCTGGTACGATGCCCTGGCGAAAGATTATCGTTTTATTGGGAATTTAATTATTTTTCGGCTTTACCCTTGGCGTGGAAAAATTTCATGTTCGAGCTCTCGTACGAAGCTGCAATATTTATCCGCTCCTTGTAAACATTGGGAAAATCAAATAAAAGGAAAAAATTGATTAGCCTTCCGGGACTTTTATCGACAGAAGTGATTACACTCATTTTATACCTAAGAGATTTTTTTCGCAACAACGGTGAAAGAGTAAAAAGTCTTCGAAACGTGGCGGAGATCGAGGGTTGATTAACCTCCCTTCCATTATTCGCATTTTTACGACAAAATCTCGAGTATATTTTTTTTGACGTTCATAAAAGAATAAAAGACCCCCCCAATTTCGCTCGATCAGCTGCAGAGATAAAGAGGACACCCGAAGCCGCTAATCGCCAGTTAGGAGGGTGTTCGATACGGGGGCGTTCGTCGATCTTCCAAATTAGCATTTTAGGCGTGAATCTCTTAGCTCTCGCTCCCATCGCCGATCTCCCGGATAAGGCTCTCTCGTATGCGCGGGAGCTCGCATCGATATACATACATATTTTTCTCGAGGACCGTTCGCGGTCCGCCGATCTAGCTCGGGAGTAGAACGTTTTCTGAAAGAAAAATAAGAAAAAGGAAGGAAAAAGAAATCGGCCAAATACACATTCGCGGAGGCTCTCGAGCCTCGGCACTCCCGCTGCGTTTTCTACTTTTATCTAGCCGCAAGGATCGTCCCTTGTATATTTAAACACGCTACGCGTGTTTAAAACGTTGCGCGAAAGCCCTCGCTTTGAATTGTAAATGGCGGGGGCACACCCAAACGCTTGAAAATTCATGCTTCGTTTATTAGCGCGACGAATGTGGCAAAAAGTGAACAAGATTACTAGAACAGATTATACACCGAGGGACTTAGGCACTAAACAGAAATGCGAATAAAAAGGCCAAGCTTGAAGCTTTCCGCAGACATTTTATGCTTTTTTCGAGAACTTCGGATCGCGCAGTCTTTGACTCGATACCGTCGCTGAACGGTACGGATCCCCGCCACCTAGCGGATTAGTACACGCCGAAGATTCGAACCAAAAGGATGCCACGGTTCGACGGAATGGCAAAGCGCGGCATCGGTGAACGAAAGAGAAAAGATAAGAGATATTAGGCCCGTATTATACCAGCAACGGCAGCAGCGGCGTAGCGATATTTTACGCGCGAGGCTACACAGTGCGTGGGCGTGAAACGGATAATTTTCGAAGGTGCGAGAGAAAGCGATCGCGTACGTATATGCGTACGGGGTCTCGGCTTCGATCGTATATCAGGCACCGATTACCGAGACTACCTTCGAATTATCGGAAACGAGGGCCCGACTAACGGCCCCGAGTGAACAAAACTCTCTCGAGGCTGATTCGCAAAAAGCAGCGAAAACTTCTGGCCCCGGTGATGTTGGTGCAGCCAATATCGGACGGCAACGAAGAACGATCGGAACTCTTCTTCGACCATCTGGTCCTGCGGGGCTGATTCACGCAATACTGATATTACTATATACATCAATATTGTGGTTGTGTGCTACGGATCAGCCTCGTTTTAACGCGGTAAACGTTGGAAATTAGGTGCCTGGCTAGCGGTTTATTTGTGCGTTTCGGTGGACCCCCGCTACCCAACGACGTTCCGCCACATGTCAGAACCGCAAATCGAAACTCCGACGCGCGTGTGTTGTAAACAAGCCGATACGAACCCTCGAGCAAAGCCTCCGGACACGTGATTAAGACACCGTTTAGATTCGATTGTACGATGCTAACGAGCCTTCACCCGGGCACATTTACATTTATGCCAGAAAATATTTTGATCGAAAAACAACTCTACCAGGATTCAATCGAGATTATTTCGTTTTCGAAATAATGGAGAGTTGCGTCGCGATTGCGGAGAATCAACTTGATCTGGATTAATTTTTTTCGATCAGCGGACGAAATAAGTTAGGCAATGGAATTTTTGTTGGTGCCTTAGGGTCAATCGCCCTTACGCACGTGTTTTTTCTTCTAATTGATAAACGATTTTTTATATATGTAACTGTGATAGATTTGTATGCCCGAGTTTGTGGATTTATTTTTCTTGGAAGACGTGAAGAAATATATATTTTGTTTGTTTGTGTATTGTTTAATTGGTTGCATAAGACGCGCTTGAAAATAGATGTCGATCGATTTTCGCTGGGTGCATAATATAGAATGGCAGAGCCGCAATAAACGCTCGCGCGGCACACGTGGATAAAGATCAATTCTTTCACGTCGCCAGCCTCGAGGGTCCACTCTTTAGAGGCCCAGTGCCCCGTATAGCATAACGTGACCAAGTGTGTTATTATTTCTAGGAGGGCCTCCGCCCTCGCCTTTTCATGAATTATTGATGAGTAAATCTCTATTCTCTTTTTTTTTAAGCTCTCTTTGGTCTATTTTTCTTTCCGTCCTTTCTGATTCTCTATGCCTTCGTGGCACGCTGAAAAATACCGAAACGTATTGCGAAAATAACGATAAAAAATTCTGTTTTAATTATTTATCAGAAATTGCCACCTCTGAATATAAACAATATTGATCGCTCGATTAATTAATAATTCCATGCTATTGACATTGGATAATGCTACATATTGAATTATTTACATAAAAAACCTCGATTTTCAATCCAATAATCTTGAATTTTTATGATAACCAACTGTGACAAAGTTGGCCAAGCGAACACAGTCAACCGAGAGTTTGTACGGCGATGGTCTTTTGCACTTAATACGATATCAATTTTGGAGGTGCTTGAATTCAGAGTGCATATGCGCAAACCAGTACGACGGGCTCGTATCCAACGATACTAACGAGCTTGTATGCTCATACCCATCGATACAATTTCAGTTTTCGTGACCATTCAATCGAAGCGATTCTCTCCAGCCTCGAAGTAGCAGGGGTAGTTTGTGTAAAATTGACGCCGCTATTGGAGAGCCCACGATACACCCAAGAACCAGTTGTAAACGACCAATTGTATTCGGATATCACGATGCTCGAGCCTCGAGTGGCGAACCGTGGATATATAAGTAAATAAAGAGACAAAGGGACGAAATAAAATATCATTGAATGTATTTCACATCGAAGTACCAAATACTCGAGCAGTTTGCAACTTTTTTTATTTTAGACAAGTCACGTGTTACTTTAACGTGTTTTCTAACAATACAGACCGGTACGTCGACGAGGAACCTCATTGAATTGTCCCATCTGTTAGAATAAAATCTTTTTAAAAAAATATTAAAGTCAACAGAAACTGGCTGAACCGAGACGTTTGTTCGATCGCCCCGCGAAGTTCTTGCAAGCTTGACTTTATTAGATAACACGACTGTTTTTCTTCTCTTAGCGTAATTAACTAGTTCGGTTGTTATCTAACGATGAAACTGGTAGACGTCATCATCGATCCCACCAGAGTGCGTTATTCCCAGAGCCGAATCTCCAGGGCTGGCTCTGACAGACCGTGCCAGCGATGGCTTCTTGCAGAGGCACTGTCAATATCCTGAAATTCACGTCCGTATAATCGAGCGACGCCAGGAGGAAGTTTGGCATACGATCCGAAATCATCCAAACGACACCGCGAACAACCTAAAATACGAAGGAACGATCGTTTAAACGAAAATATTACGACGGTGAATCATGATCCGACGCAAAACATGTTTCGCGAATCCTACCTTGACATCAGCAGGGAAGATCAGAGCCTCGTCGTGCCTGGCGATAACTGCCTGGTTAGCAGGAGTGTAAGGGAAACGCGAGTTCCAACAACCAATGGCGTTTTGGTCGATCAGAGTGAACAACATGATACCATTATCGTCCATGAGCTCGGCCGTTGAGTGACCCATATATCGCTCAGCGAGAGGCTGCAAAAATGGAAAACCGTTGTGAAAATATTCGGAATTATAAATTAATTATGAGGATGTGAATTTGTCGTTACCTGGAACTGATGATAACTGTCGAGAGCGAGCTGCTCGTTCCTCAGGATTTCTGTAGAAACTGCAAATTCTCTGTTGCTACTAAGGGGATGGAAAAAGAGGGTCCTGAATCCATCATTAGCGATTGGAGAAAGAGCCATTCCGAAAATTCCCTCATCGCCCCATTGGAAGTTCAAACCACCGATGTTGTAATCACCGGCGAGAGGATCGGGCATGAAATAACTGTGGGTTATACGCCAAGAAGTGTTCTCTTGCCAATCGTAAACTATCAGACCATAACCAAGTTCGTCGGACATGTATGCGAAAGCATCGTCGCAACCACCTTTTCCCAGATCCACGGCAATGTTGGCAATAAATGTGTTCTAAAAATACGAGTTGAGGTTAAGTGTCGTTGAACAGATGATTGACCAAAACAACATTATTTCTATTCTCGATCCGGCTGGCGTGCCTATCGTCGATCTAAGTATCTAGCTAGTCCTCTTTCTACATCGAGGTAGTTAAGACAGCTACTTGCATGACAACATGAATCATCGCCAGTTTAATTACCTGATTAGTGTCATCCGGTCGCAATGGGTATCTCCGGATGATCGTGTCGGTCGTCAGATCGAACACATTGAGGACATAGGGACAAACTTGAACCGTCGTGTTACCAATACCGACGGTACCAGTGTCAAGGACCCAAAGACGATTGCACTGATCAGCGTGAATTCTATTTGACGAAAGATAAAGTTCGCGTTCAAATCAAACAAATCTATGAAGGACAATTATTTTTCGTCGACTCAATCAATGTTTACCGGTAAGCGGTGGTGATCGCGCTATCGCAAGCTCCTTGTTTGTTTTGTTCCCAGCTGGGATATGGTGTTAGTTTGGGCGATCCCCCGAGATTCTCATCGAGATTTATCCAATTTAGAGTCCCTGGAATTCCTGCAACGCAACATATACACATTTTTACACTTATATAAAAAAAAAAATTCTCAGAATTCCACTAGACACGCGTGCACGTGCCTCTGAAACTCTCTTTCCACGGGCGAAACTTTGCGGCTTAATGCCATGCATTTCCTCGAGCATATTTGTACAAATGTAGACTACTTACTCTCACTAATACCATAATTACGTGAGATTTCGCGCCAACTGCAAATAGTGAACGTTCACTAGAATGTTCAAGAGGGAAGAGAAAGAGAGTGAGAGGGCGAGAGAGAGCACGCAACAATATTTTCTATACGCGCGGATATGTATGAATGTGCGGTGCAATTCACAATTTGTTCTTTTTTTGGCGTATGAGAGTGTGGGGTTGTTGCACTTATCCGCACGGAAGTTCTCGGTTAGAACACGTGCACAAATTCTCGCATACCTTTAGCTTTCACCCATCGCCCTAAACGCGCATGTCTACCATGAAGTAAATAAAGATTAACATCAAACTTCATTCGTCTTAATTTTTTGTCGCATCGATAATTATGTAAGTACAAAAATAAACTTTTACATCCGTGTAAAATAATATTTTCAATTGCCTAATTAAATTAATATTTTACGACTCTAATAATCGATGAGTAATAAGGATTAGAGTGAAATCGGATAGACATCGGCGGAGTGTGTAGATAACGCTATCATCATTTATATAAAATCGCATATTCGATACGATTATATTTCATTTTATAAATGCGTTCGACCGACGGTTTTATATAAATACATTCGACAGACGATTCGACACTTAGTACGTCGTGCTGTCACAGATGTATATAATTAAACGATCGAACAAAATATTCGGCTAATTGCACGAAACGATTATGCAAATAAGTCTGTCTCGAGTCACGAGTCTTAATATCGCAAGATTATTAGTCGGTAACCGAAAACACTTATCAATATTTCATACGGGATGCGAGCGAAATTAAATCGATTTACGGTGGCTACACTCGTTTCTACGTCCCGTAAAAGTCTCGACGATTTGTTCCCCCTTGTTCGTGGCCTCGAGCCCCGCGTCATTTTATAACGAGAGGAAAATCATCGTCTCGGACAACGCACCTCTTCCCTGTCCCTTTCTCTCTTCGTCTCTTTCTTTCTTTTTCTTTCACTTCCAAATATACGAACACGGACGCATTCGCTTTTCTTCGCTACGTGGAAATATCCTCGCTATAATCTCCTCGGGGCACTGCAATTCCAACGTAATTACCGACGTGACGTGACGTCTCGGGGGCCCGTGCGCGGGCTTACATCGAAACTCTCACGGATGCATGGTCCCGCCATAAACCTGCTTCTGGTTTTGCCTCTCCTACGCCTATTACCCTCGCGGCATTCATGATTTAAAAAATATATATATATACAACCAATTTAAATATTCACATTATGTAGGTATCACGAGCGAAGTAGTACGAGCTCGTCCTTAACGAAACCGGTTTTCGTCTCTTTCATAATAATCTTTTTCTCCATACCATTTCGCCATTTATCCATTGATAGGAAGAAACCAAATATAGAAAAACTAGATCTATGACGCGTTAAACATAATTGCGTCTTTTTAATATCGTAAGTACGTGATTTTTCACACAAATCTTCCAAATAGTTCACGATATCACGAACGAGAAATACCTACGAAATAACTTCGCGAATAGGACAGATACGAATCGTAGTATATACATGCTACTCTCGAAATATTTCACAGTTTTTCGATCCAAACCGAAAGAAAAAATATAAGTTCTCCCAGATTACGTATATTTACAGTCGTTTCTCGCGAGTATTACGTTGCCTCGAGACGGTCGCGTTTTATCCGCCCACGCGCTCACTCCGTTCTTTTCGTCCCGTAACCGATGCTGCCGCGAGGGTTTCCAAAATACAAAAAAAAACAACGAAGTTATTCTCCTCTCGCGAAACTATAGGAAGAATCCTCGAGGACTCTTTATCTTTTCTTTTCTTTTTCGTATTATTATTATATTCCTCAGCTCGTCCTGGCAATTTCGGTAAGTCGTAAAGGAGATCACCGAAGCCTTGAGAGTGCGTCGGACCGTACAGGTGTAAAAACTACGTCACTCGAGGGCACCATATAAAAGTGTGCAGCAACGCATCTCTCTTTCTCTCTCCCTCTCTCCATCATTCCCTCTCGCTCTTTCTTACACGCGGTCTTTGGGTTTCGTGATGTTAAACTCGTTTCCGTATTTACGCGTGCGGTAGGAAATGTTTGAAATATATATGCGGTGGTGGTGATTCTCTTCCTCCCTCTACCGACTTCTTCTCACGCTCTCTCGCTCTCTCGCTCTCGTTGCTCTTATCGCTTACAAGGAGACCATCTTTCCGCGGGCTGTCGCACGGCGGGCAACGGTAGGTAGAGAGGCAACATCTCCGCACAGAAAGCTGGGAGAATTTTCTTCGCGCTTACTTGCATTCGCGGTATTTGCATCACAACGCGAAAGGATACGCGAGAAAGCGCGAGAAAGAGAGAGAGAGAGAGAAAGAATGCGACTTTGCGAAGGGCCATCTTAAAGAGGGTGAGGCCAGGTGGTAAAACCTTTAGGCTTATACCGCGAGAGAGAGCGCGGCATCGAGATGACTCCCTTTTCTTCCTTCTCCTTTCCTTTTTCGTCTCGTTTCATTTCGCCGATAGGACGAACGAAGCTTCTTCCCAAGTCAACGAGAACGAGGGTAACGCGAGAGGATGACTACGTAGGTGTAGCATAAAGTATTATTTTATCACCGAACTTCATAGCCGGCACGGTTAACTCGTCAACGGTTTCGTTCGAGATTTCTTTTTTACGAGTCTCGTACGAGACTCGCTCGAGATTAGGGTCACAATCATGGACACATAGAACCGCACAAAATAAAGATAAATTAGACTTTGATAAATCGTAAGTTTGAATTTAATAATGGGTCAAATAATTAATCAAATTTGTCAACAGTTTTAATCAATTTATCGCGTTTCATACATAGCGTGTCGACGCTTCCATTGTTCATCCCCGACGAGAGTGACAATGGATCGCGCAAATCGCAGGTATGTCTCCGTTGACTGTATAGCAATAGAAATAATAATAATAATAATAATAATAATAATAATGATAATAATGCAGGGTGGTACAATGAATAAGAAGCGAATAATCCAAAGAGAGAACGGGATAGGCGACTATAGAAGTATACACGGTGTGCTTACAGCACGGAAAGAGCGAACGAACTCTCCCATTGAGAGATTATTCTTCGCTCTGGGGGCCTCGGGGTAGAGCACGCGGTTTTTGAGATTCGCCAAGTGAATTTCTATTCAACGAACGCGCATACCTGCAAACACATCACGAATCTTTTTTTTCGGTATTATTTCGTCACAACACCGGAAGCTGTCCAGACGAGATTGGCAAGACTAGGAAGAGAGAAAGAGAGGGTAGAACACCCCCAAAACCGGAGACAAGGCTTGTCCGGCTTGGCATTCGCGACATCCGTTAAACTAAAACCGCCGAATTCATTTTTCATACGAACGTTTCGTCGAATTTCCTAAATGAATTTTAACTTATTAATCGCGAATAACGATATATCGCGTCTTACCGTCTTTCCATCTTGGCACCGTGACGAAAAGCTTGTTGCGCCAAACTTCGATACCAACGGGAAGCCCGTTCTCAGGTATATATTCGCCGTTAGCAATGGCTGTCTCCTTCGTGTTGTCATCGGGAAAAGCCCAGTCTAGTATTTTCCACGAAAATCTCTCGAGTAGCTGGGCGCTTCCAAACTGCGAAGTCCATCCTCGACCGCCCCAATCGTTGTGACGTCCTTGACTGCCGTAATTGCCACTGACCGATGATATACCGACAACCGCGACGAGTATCACGATGACCCACGTAGGACGAGGTAAAACGGGTCGTCCCATATTTCTATCTCGATTTATCACGAATACGAATTAATCGCAATTAATTTTATTAATTGCGAAATAAGACTTAATCGAGACAAACAACAAAATGAACACACGAGTTTGTTGATGACAGCCCGGCGGGTCGAGTCGAAACGATACTGAGCGTTCTCGTCAAATAGAGGTTGTATATATATGTAAGCGACGTCGTCGTTACACGTAGTTCCCGCCTCGATCCTGTGTTTGGGTATACCGCTGGATAAATGAGAAAGAAATATATGTTTGTGTGGTGTATACGTTGCGTAAATATAAACCTTTCACCGTGTGTGATATGGTGTATACAGCTTGGCTGATGCGGTACGCCGTTACATATAAACATTTATTTTTAAATGTATCTTAATGTGTGAGTCTTTGTGTGCGTGGGTGGGGGTGAGTCCAGGAACGATATGCCAGTGCAAGGGCACCGACATATCGACTCCTCTATCGAGACACCTACAGGACCACTTTCACATAGTTAAAAGACCCGTTCAGCTATCCATCGAAATACTAATGGTTGTCTCTCTGTGTCAAACGAAGCATAGTAAATACCCAGGAACATAACTCGGTACGAACCTTGGCGTCGCTCATGCGTTATCGTCATTCGATACGTCCTTCGGTAATCTCTTACGATCGGCCTAAATATCGATCCTAGTCAAATCCGTATCGATTATGTATCGATCAATTCGACTAAATTCCTAGCGTATCATTAGTTTTAACGTTGTCGTTCGAAATGGAGAATGCAAACTTTTATTTTGTTCTCGTTATCAGCAGACGCTGTTGTGTTCCATGATATTATTTCAGTGCATTGCTCACGTTCGTATTATCTTTTATCACAACGATAATATTATCTAACGCAACTAAGAACTCAGGAAATTGAAATTTGCTCACCTTGAATAAAATTTAGCATTTTTTAAAAAATATTTTTATTATCATTGTCCGCAGATTTTGAACCTTTTTTAATCAGGAAACCAAATTTTTATTTACTCGACTGGTACCAGTTGTATGCATATTCGGTTGTTACGCACAGAGCACATCCACCTTGACGTACAAAAGTTCAGGGACGGATAGTCACCGAGTTATAAATATTTAACGTCCTTTGAAAGACGTCATTAAAGGTGTCGCGCGACAGCCATTTTTTAAAATAACATTTAACAAAATAAAAATTAAAAGAAAATATATAAGAAGAAAAAAAAACGTATCGAAGTTCAGTAACACTTGTACCAATGTCGATCCCGCGAGAGCTGTCATGCGAGCAATCAGCGTAGTTTCCTCCTTTCATCGTAAAACGCAACTTGCGGAATCTACGTTGCCCTATTACAACTGTACGAGATCGAATTCTCTGGTTGAGAGAGCTCGTAATTATCTACGTCCGGGCTGGAAAATCGTGTATAGCCAGAAGGGGATTCATTATGCGTAATAATAGCATCTCGTATTCCGAAAGGCCGAGAGACTTTCCGCGCAAATAACAGAAATCAAATCAAGAGCCTCGCCTCGTCGCTTCGTTTCAAAGTCACGACATCAAAAATCTCATTTGTCTCAAGACAACCATTGCTGATTGCGAGCGCCGGTAAACATTTTGCGCATGCCCCAATTAAGAGAATATTTTCATATAATTCATGGTATGTTTGCTCTGTGCGTGGATCATATCGATAACGGGTTATTACAGATTCGTCGTTGATTGTCGTCCCGTACGACTCGTTTTCTCTTTTCCTTTTCGGTCGCACGCAAGAGAACCCGCTTTAATCGAGAGAAGTGTTTCACTCATCTCGTCGTGCATTGTCGAGAATTTCGCTTTTTTTTATCCTACCAGTTTCGCCTCCATATGAGGGTTCAAGCGACTATCCGGAATTCGCGGGTAGATCTAAGAACCGCGATGACAAATGTCGAGACGTTTGGCGGTTAAGGGATGGTTTTCGCAAATTACGTTTCAGTCGACATTCTTTTCCACGGCGAAAAATTCGAACCCCGTACTTGAATGACGAGGATAAACGTGGAATGCACACGATGGAAGTTGTGCAAAACGGGTGCACGAAGTTCCATGTAAATTTCAACGGGTTCATTAACCCGTACGTCGATCGGCGCGACCGACAGTCGAATACGTCGAAACACGGTTTCGTGTTAGAACTGCGTTCCATGAGTAATTTTACCGTTACTGTAGCCTATTTTCTAACGAGCACTACCAGGGCTGAAATGAAAAACGTTCGTAAATGGTGCACATAGCGCAAAATTATTTCAACGCAAAAAAAAAATTCTGGCTAAGCAGGTGAGCGTTCCAAGAGTAGAAAAGTGTATGAAGTAGCGAGCCAAAGGTTCGCGAAAACTAGCGAGAGCTTGGGTTATTTCCTAGGAGTCTCACGTTGTGGGAAAATACGCCGGGGTCAACCTTGGCCCGCGTGATTGAATAAATTCCATCTCACTTTCCACGCCTGCCTCTTTCTCGATGGTAAACACGGAACAATCAGGTTCGTATTAAACTGAGATGTGCTAATTTTGTGGCCAACCGAGTCCGTAAATGGCTCAATGGCGTTGTTGGTGTTCGAGCCTCGGCGCTCTTTCGTCAGTCCGGCGCAGGCCACGAGTGAACAAGCGTGGAAAGTGGAGCGCATATGCGGCTAGGAAAATAAATATCTCACACGTCGTTCTATTCCACCAACGAAATTGCCCCGACACTTCACTGAGCCAATTATGCCCACAATTTTTCCCTTTTTTTTGTCTTCATTCGCAAGTTTTTACTTTCATGCGCGACACTAATTGATTTCGACGAGAAGCAGACATTTTTATTAATAACGAGGAGATGGGCGACGACCAAGTTGCAAAATCTTTTGTATAATTGAGATTACTCTATCGTTCGTCTAGTTCAACGTAGTTACCGATGAGGGTGAAAAATATAACGATTTATCGGGGATAAAAATAAGGTGTTTATATATGACTAGCATCATCGTTGATTAAATTAATATGATTTCATAATACGCGACGTAAAATTTATCGATATACCAGAATAACAGTAAAAAGTGGAAAGTAGGGAGACTAATCAAAATCGCGAATGAGCAAATTTATGAAACAAAAAACGATTCGTGACACAAATCGACAAGGCGAATTACTTGTTGCATTCCGTCAACCGATCTCCCGTTTCTTTATCATTGAGTGACGTATTTACACGAGTCGCATTTCTCCGAGCGTCTAATAAATAAGGACCAATTCGTTTATTACGACATTTTACGACAACGGAAAAAATAAAGGGAAGAAATGTCTAGTCAGTACGATTACTTATAATTCTCGAGGCAAAGACTGAACACGTTGGCGAGTTTCCGGGAGCGAAATTCATAAATCAAGCCCAGAGGCGTCAGCCTCGAGCTATACTCGTATACAGGTACAATATACCTCGAAGTCAAAACGTATACAGGGCGATTTTCCTAAGGTATAGCCCCGTTTATTCTGGGATAGATGGGACCATTACAAACAAAAGTTGCAAATAAACATTAGGGATATTTTTAATAGTTTACGAGATATGAATATTTAAAGTTGATCGAATCAGAGCGCGCCGAGAAGCGTTGGAGCCGCCCACTCTCCGTCCTAGCCGTAGATATAGCACAGTTTAGGGCGTTACATTTGGGATTGCAAAATTCAGAGCAGTCAATTATTATTATTTTATTCCGCAGTCATTTTTATTTGTCGGGCATTGACTGCTCTGAATTTTGCCGAGCGCGCCAAATAAAAATGACTGCGTAATAAAATAATAATAATTGACTGCTCTGAATTTTGCGATCCCAAATGTAACGCTCTAAACTGTGCTATATCTACGGCTAGGGCAGAGAGTGGGCGGCTCCAACGCTTCTCGGCGCGATCTGATTAGACAAACTTCAAAAATTGATATCTCGTAAACTATAAAAAATATCCCTAATGTTTATTTGCAACTTTTGTTTGTAATGGTCCCATCTACCCCAGAATAAATGGTGCTATACCTTAGGAAAATCGCCCTGTATATATATATACATACACACGTTTTTAATAATATATACATTTATATATGTCTAAAAATAATATAAACGAGGATGTGACGTCGCCATTTAAAAAAAAATAATAAACTTGAATGAAAAGTGAGTGAATGTTGTGTCTAAAAGAAAAAATAATATTTTAAATATTATTTAGTACGGAAGCTGCATCGTTTATTTACGAGTACCGCATAAAACACGTGCATATCCGATCGTAATAGATCGAAAATTAAGCTGTTGTGACTGCGACGACAACTTCGACAACTTTGAGTACTCTGGCAGGCTATGCATTATCCGATCTTGTGGCATGCGCGTGATAAATTCGATATACAATTTACATATACATATATAAGTATATTCATATATGTATATGTATGTATGTTATGATTCCATGTAGATTGTGGATGTACATGCACACGCTGCAGTATACAAATATATATATATATATATATTTATTTATTTATTTATATATTGCAGCGTGTGCATGTACATCCACAATCCACATGGAATCGAGCACGTAGTTTCCGCGTCGTCCAGAATGACTCGTGCACGGACACGTCGATACGATTGTACGTAGGAGATCGAGACGTTGGTAAACCATCGTGTTCTCGTCTCCTCGAGCCCGTGGCGGTTTTATCGCTTTATTTTCACCGGTTTTTATCACCTTGCGCTATCGGCAGCGAGCTCCGTAGCAAAAACATCCCGCATCGAGTTAAACGAGGTACCAATTGAGCCGTAAAGAAAAACGAATAAAATCGAGCAGTTAAAAGAAAAAAGATATTCGAGATTTTTTTTGTGTTTTCTTTTTTCTTTATATGTATATACGTACGCGAGATGGAAGATACGTAAGACGGTGCGGGTAGTAAAAATATGAGGGTCGCCGGGTCCAGTTTCGACGGAACATGGAATTATATAGAGTGGATCGTGAGACGAGATGGGTTTCATTCAAGCGCCGCGGCTTTTCTCGCTTCTTTCATTTCGTGATCTCGAATGATCTTTCACGGAGCAACACCCACTTAAAAAGCGAACCTAAACTATCGGACCCTAACAACGAAAAATCGTATAAATGAATAAATTTTACCTCGAGCGAGTGAGCGAGCGAGCGAGAGAGAGAGATAAAGAGAGAGAGAGAGAGAGAAGTGGGATATTGAGAAATATAACTTCGTCGGTCCTTCGTAAATCGAGAATTTTCCAGATTCGGGTGCAATAACTTCGAGAGAGGGATACCTGACTCTCCCTTCGAACTCGTGGCCCGAGAACAATGAGAGTTGCGTGATCGGTGAGTTATGGTCGGCTTTTTTAGAGCCTTTTTTCTTTACTTTTTACTTTCGACAAAGTAGCAAAAGTTTTCTCGTCTTCGGAAGAAAAAAAAACCCACTTAAAAACTTTACATTGCGTGACGAGCTATCGCGAAATCACGAGTGCTCGGATTACGCTTGTTCTTGTAACATTGGATTGGGTATAACGTATTTCAAATATAAAAAACTACGTTCGCCTATCGTGAATACAAAATTGCCGAACTGAATGTTACGTCTCCCTTCTCTTCGTCATATCATCTTCGTTTATGTGCGTAATTTCGAGCATCGCGAGAAAGTTATTATAATCCGCGATAATGTGCACCGATAGACGAATGTTTAGAGCTAATTATTGCGATAATCACGTATCACTCTATAATTTATATTTCGATGTTTTTTGTTAATCGTTCTCCTTATAGTTTGCAATAACGCAAAGTTTGTCATTTACTCTGTACGACTTTTTCACAGTGGATTTTTTTCGACCGTAACGAAGTGGGCGTAAAATTTCAAAGAATTATCAGAAATACGTAAAAATCCGAAGGATTATGAGAAAAAGAGTATATTTATCTAGTTCGAAGATACGCTAGTGTTTAATCTCATATCCTATTATCGAAGAGAATAATAAAAACGGAGAAAACGGATAAAATAAAATTACTCGAAAAATGTGCCGTTAATGATATCTAAATTGGCTTCGAAATAAATAAAAAAAACGTATTTTTCACGTAATTTAAAAAATTCATTAAAAGCGATTGAATGATCAATTTCTAGGAAAACTTAGAGCGTCGGTTATCTCTTCCTTGACATAATCTGATAGTCGTTTTATGACTAAATACTCCGAGTTAATTAATGATCCTCTTTTTCATAACAATCGTACGGCAACTCAACGCTGTATAATATTTCATTAAAACGTTGCGTGTCTACCCATATTCGCACGGATTCGTCGATATACCCGGTCTCGAAGGATGCGTGTATTGTGTACATTGCTTCTCGCTCGGCGGCTCGTGAAATTTAAGTCAAACCACCGACATACGCATTACAAGAAAACTCTGATTTAAAACGCCGATGATGAAATTATAAATTCTTTTTTAGAGTCGTGATAAGCATCGTGAACGCGAAGGTTTCGTGTTTGTTTACCTTATCATTTTGGCATATTATCGCGTATACGGAATTCTAAGTAAATCATTCCAGTTCGTACTGAAATTCTGATTTCCATTCGAACGTCATAGCGTATAATGGAACCGACGTAACCGATGCATCGATAGGGATAAAGCGACATGTAAGGGTCAGAAAATGCTACGCGTATAACTATATATCAAATTTTAAGCAAACGGACACGTTCCATTGATCAACGATGCGTGTCCCCGTCGGATCATAAATTATAGAATTCATACGGTGTAATGGATAAAAATCGGCAACGTTTGTTCATATAGAACACACGAGACTGACGAGGACTTACGATAATGCGGGCCGAAGTGTCTCGCGAGTTCTCGATCAACGACCCAGAAAGTCGATGTCGTGGCGCAGACGCGATTGCTGCACGGCTCGACGAGCCCCTCGCTATCCCAGTCGTGTCATACGAATGATTTACCGCGACCGCACCGAGATAAGCAGGCGACCTCGGGTAATATTTGAAACGCGCATAAAAAAAAGGAAATTAATTTGATCGAAATAAATTTCGTATAATTTAAATAATCGTTTTATTGTCGTAATTTCAGTAATTTTTGGACAATTCGAATAAATTGTGGGTTCGATCGGGATCAATTTCTTATTCGATGCGTCTACGGTAGAGTGGAACCCTCGAGGTATGCAACCTGCTTGGCTTCCGGCAATACCGGATGGTCTGCATTGCGTAGATGCACCGCTGG
The DNA here is from genome assembly GCA_964017225.1 of Netelia inedita. Taxonomy (NCBI): domain Eukaryota; kingdom Metazoa; phylum Arthropoda; class Insecta; order Hymenoptera; family Ichneumonidae; genus Netelia; species Netelia inedita. The sequence goes on along the minus strand of OZ024922.1, from coordinate 33,148,286 downwards.
CCTCGCAAGGACTATCTCCTTCCTACTCTGCGAGTCAACGTAGAAGGAAACCGGCTCTCAGTCTCTTTCTATGTTTACCACTACGTCGGTCGCTCGGTAGGTGAGTAGGTCGTGCATTCTGAAGGCAATGTACCGCGATATCTATGTTCATGTACCGCGTCTAATAAACGAGAATTATATATACATATATATATATCTATGTTTTTATACTTATTATATGCTACACTGTGGTAAGTGGCAATCGTAAAACAAGAATACCTTGGGGCACGTGCCACATGACTAAAGGTTGCTTCGGACCATATGGCACGGACCGTCACATAACGGCAGCGGCACGTACCGGCACCGGTACGGCAAAACTTTGTAGCATGGATTTCAGTGAGAGTGTATATACTACACGGCAATGACCTGGACGTTCCAGCAACGTAGCGAAACGACTTCGAACAATAAAATGAAAATACGTTTAATTTTTTTCTTTCGAATCAAAAGAATGACGCAAATTGCAAAGGCCGATACGAACCTCGAATGAATGATTGAAAAGTGTATCCATCTTGTATAAACGATTTGGAATAAATATTTATACACAAATATCGAAGTGTTTCAGGCTTCAAGATTTCAAGACCAGTCTTCGAGCAAAAAATAACAATACCGACCAGACGTTTGTCACCAAGGTTAACTCTATTCGATGATTAATCATACGTATGCTCGGTATTGCCCTCGTAACATTATTTTTGTCTCGGCGTATACAAAATAAAGATGAACGTATGTTTAGACAATTGGATAACGTATATGAGAAGCAATAATGGCAAGCTGAGATAATGAAATAATAACAGGGGGCTGGTGTTTGCAAAAAATGATCGACGTTGTATGCTCATAGGTACAGCACCTATAATACCGTGGGCTTTACGTAGAACGTATATAGCGATATAATTTCATAAGGTGAGCAGACCCAGGTGCCGGGCACGGACAGGCTCGATTACTATAATTAGATACCGCGACATATCGTTTTATAAGCCGCATATATCTTCCTCACTCTTTTCGCTGTTAGCAATAATTTCTCTCGAGCACTTTTCATCAAGGACGATTGTTATACTTGCGTATATGTAGATATGTATACGTGCATAGCAGTTTCTTTGGGAGAGGCAGCTGGCTGGGAAAGACGCACGATTTTATAATTATTGCGAAGAATGAATATATTTTCGACGTTGTTATAATTCGACGTAGAAATAAATCGCGTTACATAGATGGGCATGGTTTTTCCTTCGGCTAGATTAAAACAGCTCATAAATTATGAAACGAATAGAAAGTTCGAATACGATACTCCTACCTTTAAATTTCATCACAAATTGGATTAGATAAAAATAAATAAATCACCTTCGTAGACAATATTGTGCAGGGAGGGAAAAAGCTTGGATAACCCTGAAAGGACCCAATTTTGTTTTAACAAAATACTGCAAATCTTACACGAATTTTAAGCTCGATCAAAGCTCAGTTTGATCAATTTGATCGAGCCCCGAAAAAACAGTAATTTATTATGTTTTTTAATATCTCAATTAGCGCGTTGATTCGGAAAAAGTCCTTGATACGTTTTATCGAACGAGTGAGGAGAACACTGACTGAAGGAAAAAACGAGTGAAATTATTAAATCGATCGGCCAAGTGGCATTGAAAGTAATCGGAGGTGCAGCAGAGCGACGTAATACATATGGCACGTGTTGGTTTTTCGTCTCGTTGTCTGCGGCCTCGCTTGGTGCGTCTTTATTCAGGAAGCCGAGACGCGTCGAGGAGAGTCGCGGGCGAGCCGCGCGTTCGCTTTTAGGTGGCACGCGTATGAAAGGATTCTTGGTGGGGCTGGTCGAGCGAGAAAGAGGAAGACGAAGAAGAAGAAGAAGAAGAAGAAGAAGAAGAAGAATTGAAGGAAGATGAGGGAAGAAACAGAATAAGCAGAAGAAGAAGAGGAGGAAGACGGATGAAGAAGGGAGAAGGGTGAAGCCACATTCGAACGGGCCCGGGGGCACTTACGCGCGCGTTTGCCCTATGCGAGATCGTTCTTTTCTCGCGTTTCTCGCCGCTCTCGTTTTGCTCTCTCGTGTCTCTCCGTTTCTCTAGAGAGCGTTTCGTTGCCAGAGCGAAATATCTCTTCCTCCCTTCGTGAAGGAGAACCCGGTCGAGAGGCCAAGAGGATGAATGCCGGTAATATTTTCTTCCACGTGCGCGCCGGTCGCGAGATACGCAGCCGCGAGAGAGAGAGAGAGAGAGAGAGAGAGAGAGAGAGAGAGAGAGAGGCGCATGCGTACGAAAAAGGACCGAATGATACGAGGATACGAGAGTAAGAGTGAGCGAAAGAAAGAAGACAAAAAGAAATTTGAAAAAAATAAAAGAGAGGTGTACGTGCGAGAGTGAGAAAGTAAAAAGAGATCGAGAGAGACGAGCGTAATATCGTGATGCAAGAAGAGAAAGAGAGAGAGAGAGAGAGAGAGAGAAACACGGTGCTGATGGCGATTCGGTGAGAAGGGCGCGCGAGAAGGAGGGGGCGCGGAGAACGGCGCGGGGCAGGTGCACGAGAGTTTCATTTTCGTGTTCCGCGACGCGAGTAGCCCGCCGCTGCTTCGTTCCTCTCGCCACTCCGGTCCCTCCCGATCCACGAATCCACTAAAAGCCCGAGCACGAGACTTCGACAACGAGAACTTCCACCTAGTTTTATCGATGTTTTACCTCTCGCCCTAGCCTCATCCCTCTTTCCTCCCTCCCTCTCTAACGCCTCCTTCCAATTCGTTTCACGCGGATTTCGTCGATATTTTTCTTTTTCTTTTTTTTTTGGTTCTCTCCGTCCAGCGCAACTTTCGTCCTTCTCACCGAGGAGATGCTGCGTCTTATCTCGTCACGATCTATCTCGTTTCGATCTCCGAACGTTATATAAACACAGACTCGACATCGCCGAGCTACAAAATTATACCGAGAAGGAGAGAGAATAGAGTCTCGCGTCGGCGAAATTCTAGCAAAGTCCCGAAAGTATCGGTCCTTGACGCGACTATTCCTTTTCCCTTTGCGTACGATACGAAGGATGGAACTAACCGAGAAACTGAATAAGAAATTCTTTAACGCGTACACGGGTGTCCCTCTTCGTCGCTATGTCCCTCTTCTCGTGTCCAAGGAAAGCGATGACGCGAACGACCGGTGCGTCTTTCTCTCTCTCTCTCGCTCTCTCTCTCTCTCTCTCTCTGTCTCTCTCAAGCGAAAAGAGACGCGTGGAAGCAATGGACAGGTGTATGCCGCGAGAGTTTTACTTTACTGGGTTGAGCGTGTGTGCGCGCGCGCGCGAGACGATATACGCGCCGGACGCACACTCGCGGCTCTCGACTCTTCATCCGACGTGTACCTGGCCATCGAGAGCGGTTTAATTCGTGCCTCTCTTCGTGTTGATAGAGTGTCGCGCGAAAAGCGAGAGCGACTGGAAACGCTTCGATGCGCCTATACGCGTAACCGCGTATCACTGTATAGGGCTATAAGACCGGATGACTGATTTACGTACGTATCGTAAAGATGACAGCCGAGAAGATGGACCAGATAGTGCGATAACGCAAAATGGGTGCACGACGGAGATATAACCTTGACGATGATTTATCATTCTCCGATCGTCGATTGATATTATCCGTATACGATTACAGGGGGTACGAAATGAGTCTGGTATCGGAAATCGTTCTCGAAGAAAAAAACTCGATAGAAGTGACGATAACGATTAGTCGCGTTCTCGGGTTAAAATTAACGCGCGGATTCATCCCGAGGTCCACGAGTGAACGCAAGGAGGGGAGGATATTAGTATTATCGTCGATTATGATTAGTAACGATTAGTAACTCGATCACGAAACGTATTTTTCACTTTGACATAAGATACGAAGGAGAATTTCATAATTAGGATAATCTGCACAGTCATATAATTCGTGAAGGACCGTGCATCTCATAAATAAGTGATTAAACGCCACGATGCCGACGGCTTCCTGATCGAGCCACGACGTTGATCACCCCTCGAGAGTCGGGAAAGAATAAAAATAAATCATAAAAAAACAAACAATCCTCGAAATATCGTACGAGCGGTTCGTAGTTGCCGTCCTTCTTCGAGGGCGTGTGCGCGCGTGTCAAGAAGAAGAGAGGCTCGCAAGTATCCGCGGCGCACGATACTCTTCCTCCCTCTCTTGAGATCTTCCTCTCTCTCTCTCTCTCTCTCTCTCTCTCTGTCTCTTTCGCTCGCTCGAATCCTGTGTAGAAACATCGAAATTTTCTTGCATGTGTGTGCGTAACCGCGAAGGTACGCGAGGGTATCTTCCACGGGGTGGGAGGGACGCTGAGGGTAAGAAAGGGGAGGAAAAGGGAACGAGCGAGGAGAGTGTCGGGGGAACGAATGAAAAATTTGAGTTGGTTCGAGGCGGTAGCTACGACGGCGGGCGCACAGGTGCACGAGCTAACGAGCGCCCGAGCGGGGCTCACCTCTCGGTATGTTTCTTCTCACTCTGTATTTGTAGTGTGCGTACGCGAGTGTCCAATGGTCAAGGAAATGGGCAAGCAAAGGAGAAGATCTACGTGAAAAAAGGGCGATAATAGATCGAACGAGAATACGATAAAAATTGAGACTAAGGGTGAAAAAAGAGGACGAAGGTAAAACGGATGGAAACGAATATTATAAAGAAATTTCGACAATATACCAAGAAACATGCAGAATAGCGAGCCTTTCGACAGAAATTCAAACGATAATACCAAAAAACCACCAGGAACGTGCTCCGTCGTTCTCCCAAAGAACGAAGGTGCACGATTCGTGGCGATGTTGACGAAAAAAAAAAACCCTTTGCGGTCGATGCGAAACCCGAGTGGAAATGAGGCAAGCCAATTCGCGACTTAAATCTCGGTAAGCTGACGCGCGATATATATCCTTCACATCCTCGCGTACGTTCGCGAGAGTACGTGTTGATTGGATCGTCGGATGATCGGTAATCGATATGATGTATATAGTCGAGTGCGAGATATATATCAGGAATGGCGAGATAGAACACGTAGTGCGTAAGTGTAAATTGAAGACGAGAAATACCGACGATATGTACACGCTCGAGACGAGCAAAACTGGGAGTTACCCAGTCGGGAGCTTCGATATTATAAGGCGATGATTGGAAATCAAATCGATCGATCGCGTGATTGGGTATTTCTCTCTGCGTGAGTCGCCCTACTCGTTTCTCTCAACTTCGAGTAATCATTTCTTACTCCTCGCGCACAACAAATATATATTACAGCGCGTATATATATGAGCGTACGGTTTTAAATTTATTTGTAAGGCACGAACGTATCTCGCCCTAATCCCGAATGTACTTTAGAAAAAAACACACATATACATTTGTATCGAGACGGGGTTGGTTTTATTATCGTGGTCATTCAATAAGGTCAAAATTTGTTATCCACACGGTGAAATATCTATATGTATCTAAGTACTGTGTCCATATTTGGGGTGACCATAAATTCGCCGGTCTCTTCTCCGCTCCCAATTAAGAGCCGATAAAATCGCGTCTTGGGTTCTTTCGGGTGGCGCGAGAGTTTCTGAAACGACTTCATTAGACTAGCCATAAAATTCGTCCGTTCAGTTGTGAAACGCGGCGTCGCGTCCACGAGCCCTCTTGTGTTGTCGCGCGATCGCTCGAGCGAGATGCCACGTGTGGGTATACCACGAAGGGACAGGTGCCACGCTCTTGCGTTGTCTCATAGATCAAGGCACGTGAGTCCGAGAATCCGGGAAAATAACGGCATCGTAGAGCCCTAACCTGCCATTCGATTACTGTCTATTTATACAAAATTTAACGTATATCTCTACATTTCTGACATTTTTTTAAATTAAGCCTCTTCTTTATCTTTTATTTGTCGAAATATTTGTGTCATCTTGATTAAATTCGCAGAAATGAGGAAATTAAAATGACCGTTAACGATATTTAATATTAATTAACCATTGTGAGAGAATTTTCAAATATATAGACGAGAAATAGGACCCCGAGTCGAACATGAAGGGTGTAAGAGACAGAAAAGAAGTTCGATAGAGAAAAGGGTGAAACGAAAGGAAGAGTGGAGGGATGAACATGGTCTCTCTCTTAAACCGCGTTGTCTATATAGAATCTCTTGTGAAGCGGGAGATTCGGTGGCACACGGTGGACGAAACGAGGAGACGCGACGAGGAAGACGAGAAGTATGCGTACGAGAATACGGAGATGGTGAAGATGAGGAAGAAAAAGATGAGGCAGGAACGAGATGAGCGAAAGAGCGGGCGGGAAAGGAAGAGGCCAATGGCCATTAGGCGCCCCTGCACACCATTCCTCTCATCTCACCCTCTCTCTCTCTGTCTCTTTCTCTCTCGTACACACACCTACTTGAGCTGGAGAGGACCTAACCGCATGCGGACCCCTCACTTACCTTAATTATTTCCACGTGACTCGTCGAAAATCTCACGTGGACCCTCTAATGAATACTAATTTCGTACTCGGGTTCGCTCGAATTTCCAACACGACCGTGTATTCTTCTGTATATAGATACGATATTCTACCGAATAGTATTTCAATGTACGCATATATATATACATATATGCCGAAGAAGGCAATAAGGCAGAAGGAATCGAAGAATCGCGGTGACCGCAGAACCCCTGGCAAAACTCGAAATACCCAGCTATTATTGTTCTATAAGACGATGTACCAAGAGATACGAAATTTCGTGGTCACTGTTATACATCATCCCTCGTATCTTTTCTCGATCATATATTATCCTCGAGGTCCTCGCAGTCGCGTACGTAAAATAAGGTTTTCGATTTTTCAATCTCATTCACGAAATTATATCATATGCGTACGTTGCCTGTCGATGATGCATCCATCAATGCATTAAACTTGCTCCAAAACATTGAAGAAAATAGTATATGTGTATAGTAGATTTATTTTTTGTATGGAATTTCTAAAAAATATTGTTTTAGGAATATTCGTCACCTTCAAATGTTCTTATAACTTTAATTTCCTAGGTATTTTTTTCTCCGAGAGATCTTCCTTTCTAAAAAGTCTTCTACTTTTTAGACGACTCTAATTACAGAGGGAATCTGTCGTAAACGTAATAATTATTTTCTGAGAAATTCCGGATTCTGTAGAAAATTATACAACTCTTTAGGTAAATTGTACTCGAACAAATTGGCTTGACAGTCGTTCAAAAAATTTATATTCCTCGATCGTAACGTGTCCACACTAGATGCGTACATTGACGCGCGCACCAAAATGTACAAATATATGCGGTATCCTGCGGTTTGGCCAACACACGACCGAGTGAGAGAGAGAGAGAGAGAGAGAGAGAGAGAGAGAGAGAGCGGATGAGGAATAAGACGAAGAAGGATGGCGCGAGTTTTAACCAGGGGCTATCTTAGGTCTTTGGGCCTCTCGCGAGCAAGCTCGGGCGCAATGCCGGATAATTATGCAAAATAAATAAAGGCACGTGCACATTCTTACACTCTCGGTCTGTCTTGACGGCGAGACGAGGACAGACATACGGGTGTACGAACGGGGATGGATGTAAGTTTGGCGAGCGAGAGTGAGCAAGAGGCTGAGAGGAAGAGAGAGAGAGAAAGAGAAAGAGAGAGAGCACGCTTATTCCCGCACGCTTGGTTCCTCCTCGTTCCCTCCGCATGAGATCGTCCTCTTCGTCGTCGTCGACGCTCGCACGCGATTTCAACGACCTGCAATTACCGATCTCCCGGCGGTAGGTAGAGGGTACCCCGAAAAATTCGCGTTACTTTTTATACGCGCGTATATAGCTTATACGAGGGATACGTCTACCCAACTTCTTGGCTTTAGCCTCGCACTCGTGTTGTATATAAGTGTGTAGGACCACAAAATCTTGCCACTCGCAGCTACTTCCCCCTGGAGGGTAAAAAAGCTTGCGCTCGAGTAGTATGTGCTCGCTTGGTGGTTTTAGATCCTTTCTCTCTCTCTCTCTCTCTCTCTCTCTCTCTCTCCTCCTCTCTCTCTTTTTCTCGCTCGAGCTCATTTCGCATCGTTTTCTCTCTTTCTCTCGCGTATCCATATTAGGATAGCACTTTTCTGACGATGCGCGCGAGCCCGTTGTTTGCTCGTGTGATGCTCTCGCGTGTTTTGTCTTGATGGTACAACACGCCCCGGTACATATAAAAACAACGGCGGCGAGAATTGGCGCGAGTCGGAGAAAAGAAGAAGATCCGAAGAATGAGAAATGAGATAAAAAACATATTAAAAAATTAAAAAAAAAAAAACTCGAGAGATAAAAAGACAATTGTTCCGCGTGAGAATAGAACGAGCATAAATATTATACCGACGAATGACAGAGTAGATATACGCCGTGTATAACAGCCGAATGTCCAGAATCTTCTTCGAACGAATTATCGCGGTATTTCAATTCGTTTTGTTTTATTCGCGCGATCTTGCGGTCGGTGGTTTGTACACAAATTTTATTTACAGTGTGCGTGCGTTTACGATTGACGAGAATCTTCGTTCAGGAAACGGACGAAAAATGTATTTTTACGACAATTATTATATATCGCGACTTTTGTTTTTTGAGAAATTCATGGAATAAAAAACCGCGATGGTTTCTACGCGAGCGACGAGCGTTTCGGTATTTTTACGTTTATTTTTATATCTTTTTTGCTAATTTTTCGGAAAATTAGGAATTACGTATAATGCATTAGTCAATTATTGTCGATCTTGTGCAATCAAAATATTTACAATTAACGGCTAATTTAGGAGTCAATAAAGAGCGTATACGAACTAGCGAGATGCCACTGTGCTCTTTATAACGAAATCAACGTTTATTATCGCGTGTTAACGAAGCCACGAACGATAAGAACACGCGCTCGATACGTCCATCATAAATCACGTGTTACGGTAACGCCAAACAAAAAAGAAAAATCACGTGAACATATACGCGCGTAAAGAAATATATATACGTTATTTCATGCAAGGAAATCAACGAATACTAAATATTTTTTATACGAGGACAACGGTTTCCGGGAAAGTCGAAACTCTGTCGACGCTTTCATCGAATAATGCGCATCAAGATGTTTTTTTTCCTTTTCGCTCACTCGTATTTCATGAATATCAATCATCGAAACCCGTAAACGTATACAAATTGTTGCTAAATCGTGGTGAAAAATCGCTTTCTCCTCGATCGTATTTTGTGACGAATCGAGCGCATAAGGAGAAAGGCAGAACCAAATTTTCTTCCTTCTTCCCCCCCCCCCTCCTCTCTGGTCCCGTTCCCTTGATCGATGCAGCCGAGCGATTTATCCCTAATTATCGAATTATCGAAAAGTGGAATAAGACGATTTTAAAAAGTAAATCAGGGCCTCGCGGATGGGCGAGGCTCGTTGCCGAATGATACATCGGGGAACGAATCACGACCGGGTATTTATCATTGTGAGAAATTATTACGTTACGACCCGGCGATGACGACAACGACAACGAGAAGAAAAGTTGCGCAAACTTCTTCAATAACGTACTCTCCTTTCGGAATTACATTTACGGTAGAAAGTTATCTCCAGATTTTTGCCCGAGGAGAGGAAGGAGCGAAACTCGTTCGCATTAGCGAGTTCTTCGATCACTCTCTCTCTCTCTCTCTCTCTCTCTCTCTTTCTTCACATAATAAAAAAAAACCCATTAGGGAAATAAATTAGCGACTTTCATCATTAGCGGAATTCGCTCGATAAAAAGTATGAGGAACTATTAGTCGATACGATTTTAATTGCATACAATTATACGTTAGAACGCACGTGCAATCATCGATTCGAGATGGAATTGATCGAGATTCGAAATCGAGTAAAAATTCTAATTTTTCATGGAATCGAGTGTGCCTTCTTCTGGTAGAAATAATTTACGTCGGTCGATATCCGCCCATAAAACACGGCGCGCGTTCCCTTCGATCGTGAAAAGTTCGATAATAGGTTCGCCGATGATTTCACGTTCGCGAGAAAGTGGCACTCTCGCTAACTTCAAAACTCACAGTTCCAAATTAATTTACCAATTATTTCGAGCACAAGAGGGGATGAGAAAGGAAGATCTCGATAGAGCGACTGTATACTCAGGTTTTTTCAGGAGAATATAGTGGCAAATTCTATGTCATTTCGGCAAAAAAGCCATTCAACGATGGATAATGGATTTCCTACGATCCTTTCTACGATCTTTTCGGGATTTTCAAACCCAAGAGTAGTCCGTAATTTCGACCGTCGGTCCCTCGCACGCTTCGCCGTTACCACGTCTCGATATATCTCGCGGTTGCCTATATACTTTCGATGGTCGGTCGAAACCGTTGAAAGATATTAGGTGATTCTCGACTCGGGACAAATTCGTGGTTTTGTGTCCGGCAGCACCAAAACTGCCACGGATCAACGCCGGCGTTTTGTTCTATCGTATATTACAGACGCGAGGTTAATTTGAAGAACATAAAGAAAAAAACACAAAACAAAAAAAAACAGAACAAAGAAAAAAAACTTCGCACACGCCGTCTTCCTATACAATCGACCCGGGCGATCATGGATGAATTTCTTAATGGAATTCCACGCGGAAGGCGCTCTATCGAGCCGTTTTCAAGGAAATCCTAACGAAAAGATCGCAAAGGAAGATCGAACTTCGGATTTCTTTCACGACTTTTTATTGAAAATTATCGAGCCGATATTTCTCGGTATTAACTCGAATCGCGGAATGATCCAAGGACGCTCGAGCGATAAACTCTTCCGTACGTTTTGCTTCTTTTTACGAGGCGAAACGCCGGAGATTATTTCAATCGCGAATGTGCGTGTGTGTGTGAGGGAGAGAGAGAGAGAGAGAGAGAGAGAAAGAGAGAAATAAAGAGCGCGAAAGGAAAAGTGATAGGTTGCAGAGTGCGTGATAGTTTCTCGATCGTCTCGAAGAATCCAGCTTTTGATTGGACATTGTCGTGGATGGTGTGGGGCGTATAAAATTCTGTAAGATAATCCGTTCGTACGACCTGACTCACTCTCAGTGGTCCTGTCTCGTCAACAGCTAGAGCGTATCCAATTAGCATAAGCCTTTCCCCGACCGACATTTGCCGTTAACGGATTCGATACCGATATCTATATATATACAATACACACATCGATTTATATATTTGGCAGTAGGCTCAGCTGCATCTCACATACACGTCAAATTATAAATATTCATGCGCAAATACAGATGTATATTTATGCATCGATGTGTAGCGTGTCGTTCGATGGATTTCTGTTCTTTTCTTTCGTTTTTTTTACTTCTTGGACCGTACGAATCGTTGGCCAATATCACGTCGTGTAACGTGGACACGTATCGGGCAAGGACACTGGCCACGCCCGGTCCATACTGAGAGAGAGAGAGAAGCGGCAGCGTCTCGACGCCGAGATAATGATATACCAAGCGTCAAACGATCACGAAAGGTGCGTGCGCCACGATCGTGCTTCGTCGATCGAAACGAGAGACAACAAGACGACCATTTTTTTCTTTTTTTATTCTTGTTTTTTTTTGCTATGTTGGAAAAACCGGACGGTGTACATAAATTCGTGTACGAAGTATGGCGTTTATAGCTCGGCATCGTGCCAATGCATCGCTGATAAGGATATCACGATGAACGAAACAAAAACAAAGAGAAATCAACGATTTAAAGCACGCGAGCTTGAGCGATTGCGCTCGATCGAGAAATCAGTTTGACCATTATGTAATCTTGCGGGGAACACGAGATGCGGTGTAAGGATGAAACGTGAAGAAATACCGAGGGCACTGGATCGCCCATGGTTGGTATGGGTTCGTCGTGAAGACGAAATTAAGCCGGGTGATTTCTCGAAACTCTATAGTCTTCTTATTGTTTTTTTTTCAATTCGCGTTTTAGGCTGGATATTTTTTGTGGTACGTATACATTGACGTGGCGTGCTGATCGATCGTTTAGCTAAATAATAGGGTAACGAAATTAATGAATTTCTGACTCGTGCCAGAGATAAAAAGAATAGTAAAGTCATCGATAATATTATGTATATATGGCTCTCTGATAAATCAGCGTGTTAATTCGAATAAATCGTGGCCAGCGAGGATCCGGTTGATCGGATGACGAACCGTATAATAAGGATCGACGTTAAGCGGTTTCGCGTTTATATCGATCCACGTGGTGTCGCGCGAATCGAAAAAAGATATCTACAAAAAAATCGTCCTGTCAATGGAATCGCTGCATATTTCATCCTTTTAACTATTTCCTTCTCGTCGTCTCTACATCGATATTTCCCCCCCCCCCCCCCCCCCTCGATTCTTAGTATTTCGAACGTAAACCGCACGACTAAATTCCATCTTCGAAACTTCCGCACCTGTATCGTGTCTCGTCAAGGCGGAGCTCGGCTTCGAGAACGAGAAAAAGGAGGACGCGTGTCTGTCGCCCGAACAACCTTTTCTTCACCCTCGTCGTTACGTCGATTGTTTTTCTCAAATGCCCCATTTTCCTGCACAACCATCTCGAAATTAAAGGCCAAGATCGCGTAATTATTTCTCTCGGGGATGAGAGAGTGAGGGGTGGGGGTGGGGGTGAAACGAGAAAATATTTTCGAGAAATTGCGAATAGCCCGTCGAGAACGAAAGAGGAAGCAAGGGATTAACGAAAGCTGTGTTATATACGACGGGGTCGGAGAGAAAGGAGAAGGAGGAAGAGACGAGATACACTTGCCGAGGGGGTGTGGATCCTCGTCAGAGTCGATGCACCAATGCAACGGCTTCTATATACGGTGAGATGTTGCACCTGTAACCCACGGTCCGGTTCTTCGCGTGCTTTTATCCGCTCTTGCCCGCCTCCCCCACCCTATTTCCCTACTATAACACAGTCTCTCTCTCTCTCTCTCTCTCTCCCTCCCTCTTTCAGAAACAGTTCGTGTTCCGAACCCCTCTTCGAAAAACTTTTTCCTTCTCCCTCGCGCTCGCGAACCCGTGGCTTCGTGAATAAGAGAAGGCGCGTGCCTGTCGCGCGCTCACCGTTATCTACCTTCTCCCTACCTTTCTCCGTCTCGTTCGCAGCTCCCTTGCCTCGTCTTTTTCCCTCTCGCGCCCTTTACTCGTAGTATCCTACACCCACGAGTTCTCCAGACTTCTTTATGTATAAAAATTCATCCTCGCTACCCACCGTCTACCCTCTCACATTTCTCGCCTTGAATTCTACGAACGGGTAACTATAACTCGTTTCGCGAATATTCTAGATCCACGTTTTTTTTATTGATTGGCTACAAATCAAATACAATGTTATCAATTAGAGTAAAGGCATTATGAAATAAGGGAAAATTAGCAATTTAAAAATCTTAATGTGTTATCGTGGGATTAAAATGATTTATCGTTTTATCATCGAGTCTAGAACCTAATTTAGAACGTAAGTGCTCTCTATTCTTTTTTTGATAGCCGAATCATGGAAAGGAGATTTGTTGTCGTGTTTTTTCTTCCTCTCACTTTGGAATAAATATATCATCCGATTTTTTTCGTTTCGACGAAACGAACATTTTTCGTGGACGTAAACTCTTTCTCTCGAAGCAAAGAGTAAAGAGATGGAGACAAGTGTACGAAAGGACAAGAGGAGAAGAGAACAAAAACAAAATGATTGAAACAAAAAAACGATCGCGGAGAGTAAGATGAAACGGGGTGAGCGAGACGGCAGACGCCGCGGCAGCGAAGAGCTTCGGGGTAAGGAGAGAATAAACGAAATGCAAGAAAAAAAGAACAACGACGGGGACGATGAAGGTAAGAGGAGGGAAAAAAGGAGGCTGAAGGAAGCTGAAACGAAAACGGCTCGAGAAGTGAACGCTCTTGAACGAGAGAGTGAGGAAGAGAGAGAGAGAGAGAGAAGAAAGAAACGGGGAGTGCGCAGCGTCAGTTCGGTTTCCACCGCGAGGGGGCGCCCGCGGCAGCTTGGCAGCGACTAAATGATTTACCAAACAATAAATCCTCGCGAAGATACGATCGGACTCGCCGGGAACGGCCGAGAGCCTGGGAACGCGCACTCCCCGCGGGACCGCTTTTACTCCCGCGCGCGAGAGCTCCTATCTCTTCCTTTCTTATATTCTTTCACCCCGGCGATATCTTTTACTCTTTCACTACCTTCGAGTACGTACGCGTGTATACAAGAGGAAGAAAAGACGAGATTCAAATTTTGCGCGTCTTAACTCCCGAACGTCCTGCGCGAGAGCCAACTCGCATTCTCCATGCGAGACGTCGCGGACAGCTTTTTTCGCTATACTTAAAAAATATATAAGTATATATTTTTTCATAATGTTTAATGTACCGAATGTGTGTCTGTTAAATAAAAAGTCTGTTTTCCGGGGCGGAAATCGTGAAGTTCTGCTTCTTGGACGCGCAGAACTGACTCGGGGGGGGGGGGGGGGGGGGGTTTGAAATATTTTTCAAAATTTTCTTAAATTTTTCAAAAAAATATTATTCTACCTAGATTGACGATAAATCTCTAAAAATATTTCAAACTTCCAAGTTTCTAGACCGAGTTTAGATATTTTCACGCTTTGCAAAAAGCGAATCGTTCGGTTCTTATCGCGACCGTTTGCTTTTATATGATATCAAGTCCGAAGTTCGAAATAGGTGGAAACGAAACTGGAAGTCCGAGTTCGCGTGGCAAGAGGGTACAGTGACCGTGGCGGCGACTTATATGCGAGTCTCTCGAGAGACAGAGACGGAGAGCACGGCGCAATGAATGAGCCTCCCGAGTTAGTATATTTTCGCCGGCTACAAAGACGAAGAAGATGCAGAAGAAGAAAAAAAGGAAAAGAGGAGGAAGAAGGAGGTGGGGAACGGGCGATCGGAGCTCTCTGCACCGAAGTCCGGAGGCACTAAATCAAGTTCGGTTCGTTCCCATATGTATGCCGCGTAAAGAGAATCTATACAGGGCGATTCAAAATCGATCGATCGCCTCATCGATAATGAATCCCGATATAACAATAAATAATAACGATCAATCTTCGAACGATCGCGTTCTCGATTTGCAAACAAAATCTTGCGTGACCAAATATTGTTTTTTTTAAATTAAACTGTAATAGAAAATAAGAAATTGCAAATAAGTTATAACAAATAAAATAAAATGGTAAAAATATTTTTTAACAAACGCGTGTATGATTTTTTTCGATAAATCGTACTCTTCATTAATGGTTAAAAAAATTGTCAAAAATCTTTTGAAATTTGCATCGTCCTATACATTATATCTGTATACATATATCGCAACAGTGTACGTTTCGAGCTTTCGTATTCACCACGTTCCTTGCTTCCCGTTTCCACCTCTCTCTTGTCCGGTCTCGGTGTTTCTATACTACTCGTTTTTCGCTCTCGTTCAACTCGATTCCCCTTCCTCCCTGTCTCTTCTTGGTCCACTCAGGTTCTTCCCCACTCCGTCTCTCGCCCTGGTTCCAAAGTCTTACTCTCGCTCAATCTCTCGTTTCGTTCTCGTTCAATTCAGATCCTCACAATCTTCTCTTTACACACGCACACACATCAACATACATATATAGGGAGTGTGCATTCGATCGTTCGTCCTCGTTCACGCAAGTCGACTCGAGAGGCCCCCGTGTGTGTCCTCACCCTCCGACTCTCCTTCCTGATCATTCTGCGCATTACACCGTTCTCCCTTCCTCGGCCGGCCCGTTCCATCCACCCGCCTTCTCCAAGGATCGTTTCAACTTCTTCCTCTTCTTTCCTTCTTTCCATTCATATACAGCCGGTCTATATACGTATAGGTTCCCTGTCGGATATCTCGCTCCCATTTCGCTTTACGTCTTTGTACATAATACGCTTTGTACGAGATCCCTCTCTCGTTCTCTCGGTTCTGCCTCTCCTTGTATATATGCGCGAACAGAGACAGCCGCGGCAATACGCCGCCGGACCTCCCTCTATCCCTTATTCCTTTTTTTCTTCTTCTTATTTCTTTTCTTATCGTCCCTCTTCTTCCTTCTCTTTCCGTTTGGCTTTCGCTGGAGCGAGAAGCAGGTCGAGGGAGGAAGAGCAGGATGCGTACGTTGCCCTCGCTACGATACACACAATGCATATATAAATATACATATATAGAAGCATGTATATACAGAGACAGAGATACGGAATATTTCGTGTCGAAGCGAGACAACGGCGAGAGCCACGCGTACGATACGAACGAGACGAGAAACATGCGATACATACCAGGGTAGATTTGTACACGAATTTACGGTCAAAAGAGAGAAGTCCGAGAGAGTATGTATTCGCAAATTGGTTCCTATTCAACCCCATCGACGATCACCGTTGTGCGACAGCGAAAAAGTGTAAACTTTGTATAAACACGAACGATGACGAACGAAGATTTTCGGGTGTCCACGGCACGTGGCTGTTAAATACACCCTTGGCTCGATTATACTCGTCTCGTGCTCTAGACCCCCCCCCCCCCCCACCTCTTTCCCTTTAATTCTTCACCCTCGAGCTATTCAACAAGTGCGAACACCGACGATCGACGCTGACCAGAGGGTGCTAGAATTAACGCACGGGAAATCTTCTCGTGAATGTGGAAAAGCTTGTAGCGTCTCGATAATACCCATGGAGTCTTGGACTTATCCGTAGAGCGAGGGTGTTTGAGGAACGTGGCACGTTCTCGTACGTAAATACCGGATGAAAATCTCAAATTAACTCGTGCCTATACTCGACGCCGCATTTTAATTCGGGATTAGGGTTCGTTAGGCTCGTAGCGCCGGTATGAAGAACCGGACCCCTGCGATCTTTCGAAGCCTGGTTTAAGAGCCTTGGATTCGTTGGGACAAAATGCGCTCGATCCGAGAGAGCCTCTCGGATTTCTCGCTCTTAATCTAGCTTTAATAGCCGATAATCCCAACGAGTGGGGAGAAAGTTTGTTGGAAAAATGCATTCGTGTCGAAAGAAGGTCGTTCATGGTCGAATTCGAACATGGTCAGTCTTGACCGTATCGAAAAACGTCCGACATTGAAATTGACCAAAAAAAACGAGCCGCTAACATTTTAATTTCATTCAACCTGATTTTTCTGCCATTCGTACGACGACAGCGAGAAACGTTCCGACCTGTTTATTGTCACGTTACTGAGAACGCGTAGTTTTGCCGTTGCTCGTTTCGCGGCTGGACGACGAAAAGTCCGTCGGGGTAGGATCGCGAGTCCTTTGACCGCTGACCGACGCGTGCGCCAGGATTCTTTATAATGGTTTCTCTTATTTTCCTATTTTACACGGATACCTTAGCTCTCGAAATGCGCGACGGTCGGTTTTATGAAAGGGATCTCGTCATTATGCGCTTCGCATAGAAATTTCGCTAATAGTTTGTTACAATATTGTGGCGAGAGCGAAAAATCATGATAGAAAGAATAGAAAAAGATCTCTTGTCGAAAATTGTTTATCTCGGCTTCGAAATATTGAAAGGATAAATGTGTTTATAAATTAGATTGAAAAAAAGGAGGACGTTCGTTGGATCCGCACCAGCCGCGGCTAATCGGCCGAGCGAATTCTCGTTACCTTGTCCGATACAAAGTAAAGAACTTCTATCTACTACCGTATCGTCGCGATTTTCTCGCGCATAATGACAGTGATCAAAAAATTGTCAGGTCATTGTTTGGACGTCTATGGGCCTGTTAAAAAAGAAAAGATCGCCGAGTGGGTCCGGGTACTATTATACTCGACGTACGAAAAAACCTCATGACGTAAACGCTCGGCGCCAAGATCCGGACTACACGATTCTACTCACGTTGTTCCTGGGCTGTTCTATCTACGATTTGTCACGCGTTTGCACACGCGAGTCTAAAATTCGGCTGAATGGGCTCTTCGGTTAGTTCCACTTCTTACCGTTCAATCTCGACCGAGCCAACGTGATTCACTCTTCGATCAATTATGACTGTCTAAAAAACATGATCGACATTCTCCAATATCACTGTTAAATTGAGTTATCGCTGATCATGATTGTGTGATTAAACTCGATAAAATTGGATCGTCGTTAAAAGTGAAAATTTATCGTTGAATGGGAACGAAGTAAGAGTCTCGCAAAATCGAGCGTCCTGTAATCAAGCCCGGGCGGTTTTTAAAACAATTTTTTTCTGATAATGATCTTATGCCATGCTGCAGCTCCATGAATCAAAGAACCGTTCTCTGGTTGGACGGGTGCGAGAAGAGGAGAGCGAGAGATATTCTCCCCGGACCATTTATTATCGCGTGAATTCCGCTACAGATGACGTATATGTCCAACAGACTGGCAACTTCCACGCTAGCTACGTGGTGTGGCACATCTGAGTAGCCACACCCTTCTTCCGGCACCTCGACCCGTCGTCGCTCCTAACCGCGCCATTGCTTACACTTCTGGTAGCGAGAACTCCGATAAATTCTCGACATGTCGAAATTCTTCGGCTTCAGTTTTTTTTTCATCATAACCTGGGTAAAAATTTTTTTTAGAATTATCTCAAACATCCCTGGCTATTCGTCCGATCCACCAGTCTCGATGATTGAATTCAACCCTGAGGCCTAACGATCTTTGGCGCCACACCCTCTTTATTTTCACCCCATTGGTCACACGTCCTCGCATCACCTCGAGAATTTCACTTTCAACTTTTTTTTTCGAAAAAGTCTCGATCGATGTTCAACGATTCGTACACGAAAACCTTAAGAACCTTTCACGCTCTTGGTTCTCTAGCTAGGGTGGGTCTCATCTAACGAAACGTCGTTGCAGGATTTTTTGCTATATCAAAGCCACCAGGGAAACGGGCAATCGGACCTCCGGAGTAGCGATCGAGAAGTTCGACAGTGCGAGAGTAGAATCGTGAAACTTCTTTCTCAGTGGGTTTCGGCGTGTCCGATCGATGGGCTATTAGCGATGTCCGACCGAGGGAAGGAAAAAAGTCGATGGACAGGTTCGTTTATTGCTCGAGAGTCTCAATCGTGTCTCTATACATCCTCAAAGTACCTTTATTTATATATATATCTACATCAAGAATATTTTATCGATATAGATATATATAACGTTCACTAGTAAATTGGAAAGTGTATTTAGAAAAATGAATATTGATGTAGGCCTTGAGTAGAGAAAACTAGAGGCGCCTGAAAGGGACGACCCGGACTGCAGCGTTGCATACGGCTGCAGCCTAGCTCACTGCGCGGCAGACTCCAAGTATCGAATAGCTACTGCAGCGTCCAGCCTGTACAAATATCCTAAGATCCGATTGCTCGATTGTGAACGAACATCGAACTTCAATTCTTTATATTCAATTACTGAAGGTCATTGAATAAATAATTCTACGTTGCAGAGTGACCTCGATGTTAACATAATCATCACGTGGTTAGGGATGTTTTCCCACGCGAGAGTATTTCTTCGAGAGGCGGATAGGATGCGATCGAGAGTACATACACTGGCGATCTCTCCGTTACGAAGAGAAGAGGGCCGTGAGGAAGGAGGAATCACCGACGTAGCGGCTATTCTCTCCTCTCGCCGTCTCTCGTATTCTCTCAATGGAAAGGAAGACAGTGAAGGAAGGAGCGCGCAGTCAGGACGGCAGAGTGGAGTAGACTCTTCGCGCAGGAGCTGTCCTCTCTCCCTCTCTCTTTCTGTCTCGATACACGACTACCGTATTCCACATCTCCGCTTCTCTCTTTATTCCTTTCTCGGTCTCCCCGGTATTTATCAACGTCCGGATACGAATCAGCGAGGCTTCATTTACAAGACAAAGCTGATGCCGTGTGGCCTGTGGCATCAGGAAAAAGAGAGAGACCGCTCACGATGAGGTTTCGCGAACGCGAAACTCTCTTCGACTCTCTTTGCCAGCTACTAAGAGCAAACACAACAGGAACAGAAACGCGCGCGAGTAACA
This sequence comes from Netelia inedita, assembly GCA_964017225.1. NCBI lineage: Eukaryota > Metazoa > Arthropoda > Insecta > Hymenoptera > Ichneumonidae > Netelia > Netelia inedita. The sequence goes on along the minus strand of OZ024922.1, from coordinate 33,128,423 downwards.
GAAACGAATACAACAGACGCATGTGGACTATATATATATGGGTGTGTGTTGGTTTGCTATACAAGACGAGACATGAGCTCTCACGACGCCACGGTAGAGACAGACACGTCCAAAGGATTCGCGTTATACGCCGCAAAAGGATCCACCCACGTAGGATCCCGCCGAGGACTTAATTCACTCGGCCGCCACACGGCGATCGGACCGGTAGATCCGATTGACCGCGCATGCCCGCGCGCGTTTGCCTCGGCTCTTTCTCTTTCTCTTTCCAGAGGGAAAGAGAGAGAGAGAGAGAGAGAGAGGGAGTCTCGGAAACACTCGAGAACCGCAAAGAGATATTCGGTTTCGGAGACAATCGTCCGTCCGACAGCGTCTTAATTAGTAACCGAAGAAATCAAGAGAGCGAGAGAGAGAGAGAGAGACAACGAAACTATATAAACAGTCGCCGGGAGTGTCCGCTCTTATTTTTCTTCTTGTTCCCACGTCCGGAAGGAAAGCGATGGACGTACGAGAACTCCCAGAAGCTTGATTCTCTTTTCGACAGGCCTGATTTTTCATTTCGACTCCGTTTCTTTCCACATCGATGACTCGAACCGGTTGCCGAAATGGGCGTAGGTATTTTTTTTTATTCACTTTCCTTCGTTTCGCTCTTTTATTTCTCCCTTTTTTGTCTCTTCGACGATAAATATAAACGCCGATAAATCAAATAATAAAATGTCGCACATAGTCGCGCGTTAATGAGTTGTTTTTAGTACAGGGGGTTGTTTTTCTCTCTTTCTCCCTCTCGCTCTCATTATCTTACCCTCGTCCTTTTATTGTCTTTTCCATTCTGGTTTCTTTTTTCTTTATCGTGGTCGACTTTGCGGCGGTTAATACGACGGTGAAGACCGTCGCAGTCGAGTTGTAAGGGATACAGGTTTTTTAAGAGACGCCGCAAGGACGTAGGCCCGTCGTCAAGATTTTTCAAAGGCTCAACTTCAACCGACGAAAGAGAGAAAGAAAGAGAGAAAATGTTCGACGTAAAGCGGTTGTGAGGCTTCAACGACTTTTCTCTCGTCTCTCCTGGGGTTTTTTATCGTGTCTTATCGGTGGGACGTTGCCCTTCGCATCGGCGGCCGCGGATATAACAGCGATGGCCACGCGCTCCCAAGGTAGCGTGGCGTAGGGATATATATCCTTCGGAATGCGTGCAACAAAATCGTTGTTGGTCGGAGATAGAGGCTCATCCTGCTCCTTCCTCGCCCTCTACACTCAAGATCCTCACCAGAAATACATAAGAGCGAAGTCTTGTAAGGCGTGGGCCGTGCGAGAGAAAGAGCCGAAAGATCTGCTGGCTGGCTCGATGTCGAGCGAGAGAGCTAGCTGCTCGGGAGCTGCCGTTGCTCCTGCCGGTTGGTGCACCGGTCGGCTTACCAATATCTCAGGATAAGATCAGCGAGAGGAACCCCCTGCAAAAGGGGTTCATCCTTTTCCTCTCACCTCTCTTCCTCTCCTTCTTCCCTCAGTCCTTCTCCTTCTTCATATTCTCTTCGTTCTCATCGCTCCTTCCTCCTTGTCTTCGTTTTTCTTGACTCTTCGCCGGCTAATCTAGTGCCTACCACCTCTCATATTCACGCGCTTACCCAACTAACAAGGTAGATGCGAACTGATAATCGCTCGTAACCGGAGTGGTTAATGAGAGTCTTGGCACAGTTTAAGATTCGTCCAACTTTTCGAATGTTGGCTAGTGGAGAGCACGAGAGAAGAGGGAAGAGCGGATAACTCTTAAATCTCATAGACAGGACCCGCTGCTTCCCCGTCACAGAGCAAGGAATATCACCCCGGGCTCTCATCCGGTCTGCCATTTCGTCTCTTTCGAACCGTCTTGGGTCTGTCGATCACGGTTCGGATAATGCCAGATTCAGGATCAAACGTGGATGGAAGGGAAGAGAGATCTTCGCCAGTCCAGGAAGCGTTTAACTCTGTTATTCCGTCCGTTTCGTGTTCTGCGTTCTCGAACGAGGGTTGATTAAGGGAAGATTGTGTCCTGTGAATCCTCGTCACGACTCCTTGAGACAAATGATCGGTGTTCGTCCTTCACGAACTGAGATTCGTTAGATAAGTTCACGCGTGAGGCTTTTTGAATTTTTGAAAAGTGTTAGAATTAGGGGTACAAACAACACTGGGATAAAGACACCAGAAAATGGGCTCGAAATCCTGTAAATAACGATCCTATATGTTGGTGGATTAATTGGTGGACAACGCGAAGAGATTAGGGATGACTTTGACAACGACTCAATTGATTAGATGATATGGCAGGTTTAAGAGGGTGCCCAAGAAACAAAGGTCCTCTAAGTAAATCCTGGAAATTGTGTAATTCGTGTCGAAATCTCCCCTGGTCGTATAGGAATATTCATTCGCTCGAGATTCGATCACGATGGCAAAGGTCGTGATACGATTTAAATAAAAATTCGAACGAAATACATGCCGGGTGCTCTATACAGCCAGTTGAAGCCCTTATGTCGAAAGATTAAAAATTTAGAGCACAATTTCACGATAAATTTAATATCTTATGCGATCCAAAAGTTTCACGCGAATTCCGATTCAGGGACCACCGACCGCGAAGCGGACGTTCGACATTCAAGCCGAGTGGGTCCGCCAGAATGTGCTTTCTCTCTCTGTCTCTCTCTTTTGCGATAAATGCGCGCGCTCACGAAAACCCCTGAAATTATGATCTCAAAGGGCTTCTTTGAAGATCTTCAACCTGGCAACTTCAATTTTAAAAGTGACGCTCGTATCTTCGTGCACGGTCGGAAGCCGCCGGCCCCGGCGGCCTAACAATCTCTTTTGCCTAATTGGCAGGCTGAAGTTGCACGAGTTGGAAGACGATTCAAGCTGACCATGAGATACTTTTTACGTCTCCTACGGAATAAATAAACTTTCGTACGAATAAGCGTTCCCAGTTTACGGCAACGAATGGCAATTGGAATTAAAATCGTATGATTATCGGACGCGTATGATCGCCGAAGGAAATGCTCGCCCAAATATAAAAAAAAATCACAAATAAAAAAAGATTTTCACTTGAAGCTAAAAATCTTGAAAAACAAAAATCGTCGTTATTCGGCAAATCGATAATCGATGGAATTAAAACGAGGAATTCGAGAATTCGAGCAGGAAGTCGTTCGGGGGACGATGTCCTTTCGGGTCGATGAGAGCGAGAGCCCGCAAATTATGGTCTTGCCAGGAAGATCTTCGCTTTCGTACCTTCAATTTGAAAAGTGCCACGTTCGTTTCCTCCTGTGTCCCCTGTCGGCCGTCGGCATATCGCATCGCGCGGTCAGTGTCGTCACCCAAAGACCCCGTGCAAGAGCGGTCCTCCCTCTCAACGCGAGGCTTTTTTTTCTTCCGACTAATTGGCAACTCTCGCGCGAGAACTCTCGCACGTCTCCGGGACATTCTTAAAAGCTGCGGTTATAAGCCGCGGAAAGGTATACGTAGGACTTTTCGAAGAAGGAAAGAAAAAGTGAGAAAGAAGAATCTCGTGCGCGAGGGAGAGAAAGGGACGACGTAGGAAGGAAGAGTCCTTCCTCGCTGAAGCTGTGACTGCCGCTGACACGCGCTTTGCGTCGCTCGCGCGTACGTCCAACGAAAGTGTGGCCGGCACGCGATCCTCGTAAATACTGGGATTACTCGTTGCAAGAAGGGGTAATGGGATTTTTTTCTCTCGTGAGCGCCTACTTTTTTCTCGCTCGCGTCGTTTTACTTGTTCTTTTTTTTACTTCCTCGAGCTTTTCGTACACCGTACGTAGGTACGTGCGAGCTTGGGGCGTGTCCCGTGATTTTTTTCCCGAAGTTGAAGAGATTTTCGTGTCTCTCGCGTTTCGAAAGGACACGTACGTGTATTCTCACGCACGAGGAAGAATAATGGAAGGAGGACGAATGTTCCAAGATCCGACACGCATTATACGTGTTCAATGCGATGCGTGCATCGCTGAACTTAAAAATAATTCGACACTCGTGCTCGTGCGGAAGTCGACTCGCTATACGTGTATTTATATTTATAAGAATAATCGTATTCGAGTATTACGCGTCGTCATTGCCGACAAAGTTCTCTCGAAGAAATTACGTTAATTTGAAAAATCTCGCGCAAAGTATTAAATTTATCGTGCCATCGGGAAAATTTCCTCGAACGAGGACGCACGCGCGTACGTGTGTGTACCCGCGCGCATGCGAGTATTCGTGCCACCTCTCTCGTCACTCCGATCATCAGCTGCGCCAAAATTCTCGGCTTAACGAACCTCTCGATGATGACATCCCGTCGCGGTTACCGATCGCCTTTTTCCCTCTCTCTCTCTCTCTCTCTCCTCCTCCTTCTCTCGGAGCAGCAGCTACGCTGTTGCATCGAATATAATTTCGCCAGCGTTCGCGAGATCTCGCGGTATAATAATCTTTCTGGGCGGAAATCGCGAAGTGACTGTCGCATCAGGTGCCTCGATGAGACGGGTCCTCGGATTAATTGGGAATTAATTATCGAACGAAAATGAGAATTGAGCGGATGAGAAATGAACGTCGTTTCTACAGAGTTATTTTGTTATTACTGAATAAACATTAATTTTTTCTAACCGTTGCGCGGAATCGCGTTTCGTCGTGCGATGATAATTTTTCGTGGCTTCAGGAAAATGTTATGCGACTGGTTCGTACTACACGGCTCGTAGTTTGTAACGATAATGTGCTAATGGGTACCAGCCATTAAGAATCATAGATACGCTATACCAATATTAGTTTAGCAACGAGAGTCGAAGTTCATCGTTGGGGAATTCCAACAATGAGTTGGCCCGAATGAACAAAATCAAGTATTTCTTCGTAAATAACGAAAAAAAATATGTAAACTTCCTTCATTCGTACAAAGTTTCATAGGAGCGATCAATTTTATATAATTTAATCAAATTTTTCTCGCTCGATCAATTTCGACTGAAAATTTCTATGAATCCAATAAATTTGACTTTCACCGTGATGTGGGCTTAGTTAGATGATGAAATTACAGTAGAAGAGGAGAGAGAGAGAGAGAAAGAGAATGAGGGAAGTCGCGAGAGATCATTCGAACCGATCGGTAGGGCCACCGGGCACGCGCGCGCTTCTCTGTGACCACACGAGTGCGACGCAAGAGCTACTCCGGCCCACCGAGAGATCGAGTCTCGTGAGCTACACACCCAAAACGATATATCTAATATATATACGTATACGAGAACAACACGTAGAAGAGCATTGGCAGACACGACCGTTTCTCGTACGAGATCAGAGCAGGTGTATATGAAAAAAACACAGGTGCCTCTCGGACACACGCGCACGCGAACGAGAGAGGCTCCGGTGAGAGCGCCAACGAGAATGAACGAACGACGAACGATAAAAGAGGAAGATGCATGAATAAAAAATCACTTACATAAATACGAGCTGGCCGCGAGTCTCGATCTTCTTCGCGCTGAAGATACATCGTCTTTGTTTTTTTTCTTCTGTGTTTCCTAGAAATAAAAGAGGACCAGAGAGAGATAGAGATAGAGAGAGGGAGAGAGTGTTAGCAGCAGTTTGAATACTTTTATGATCCGAGAATCGGTATTTATGAGCCGATTTGTTTCGATTTTCCAAATATCAACAAATTTTATTTACACGATGTAACGAGATTCTCACGATGACGTAAGAAAGAACGAACGGAAGGATCGACGTCTCGGAATTGTTTTAACGAGGCAGAGCACACCGCGAACGAGCGGGAGCGGGGCGTGGAAGGAACGAAAAACCTGCAGAGCTTGAGCTAATTGTCTTTTCACGGCACTTTGAGTTTTTCTCAAGATTCCTGGGTTCTGCGAGGATTCGAAAATTCATCGACGAAACACGAGGTCGAACGGGAACAGCAAATCGATAGTTCAATCGGATCTCGATCGATGGATGTTTTCTCGTGGGAAAATTGTGCCAAAGTCCACACCGGCGGCCACAAAGACTTTCGAGATAAAATATCTTATCCGCCGTCGTATCCTTCACCGTGAAACGAAGAAATTCTTTTATTTTTACCAAATTCAGGGTGGTAAGTTCGTTAAGTGTTTCGGTTCGCCGATGATTCCTTTCCCATAGAATTCGCTGGTTTACAACGATCGGTCGTGAAGTACACGGTAGGCGTTCTCGAAACCTTTTTCGATTTTTCGATAAGTCCGCGATGCTTATACCTTTCTATATCTATATATGTACTAATAGTGACGCTAATACCTGGTACCTATGGGTCTCAGCTCTTATTCGGTAATTTTTTAATTACTCACAAACTCCTCCCAATCGCTCCACCGACCGATCGAGCGAATACAGGTCGGTCTCCTTTTTTCCCTCGCGGTCTCTCGCGGCGAGAGTATACGCGATTAGTCGATACCCATCTGAAAGCTATGCGACCTCGTAGCGAGATAAACGCTCGAAGAGCTCAAAAATGCTACAGGCACGGCGGATCGAGGTCGAGATTTTCGGCTCGATCCTTTGCAGGCCGATTTTTTTTTACTCGACCGCAGGATCTCCTTTTTCGTCCCATCTTTTCTACCTGGTTCGTCGTATCGATTTTACGAAAATCTAGATAAATCGCGTAAACACAGAGGAAAAATCGTCGATGCGACGATTGGCCTGAAAAAAGTAGGCGCTTTTTGTCGAGGATCGAGCGCGCAACCCTTTCGATCCTCGCGTACGCTCCCTCGCCCCCTTCAAAAATTCTTATACTTCCCACCGACCGCGTTCTGGACCAAAATCTTTTTTTTTCTTCTCCTTCCTCACCACATTGATCCGTCGAGGCGTGAATTTTTCATTGCAACTCGCGCGTCTCCTGTCACGAGTTCACAATGGCATATGCGATGAAACGAACGAGAGGGGGATGAAAAATCAGAAACCGTAGCGTGACATACAGGTATATATAGCGACGACAAGGACCGGGACGATGAGAAAGTGAAAAGGGTTGAGAGGTGAATTTCAATGGTTCGGAAATACCCGAACTCTCTCTCTCTCTCTCTGCGTTTGCTGTAGCTAGACAAGGAGCGTTCACTGTGTATATACCGCACCACTATATCCCTACCCTCGGGACTTTCGCTTATTTGCCATTCGAGTACCTGCCTATACGCACATCCCGTACAAACGTTTACCTCTCGTTTTTCTCAATAGCTCAAGAGATGCGAAATAGGGGAACCCGGAATATACACGTCGAGAGAGCGAGAAGAGCTACGTATGTGCGAGAAAGGGTTGAGGCACGATGTAACCTCGTTTGTGTTAGTGCGGGAGGAAGGCATCACGTATTTGCCACTGAACGATGAAAAAGGGATCCTTTTCACGATTTCATCCCCGACATATATTCACTTTTTCCATTTCTCGTACAGAGCTTTTTCGAGGTCCTAAGGATCAGCTGGGTTTTCGAGAACCCGCCACCCCTGAAAATGTTTGTGTTCCGATCGATCTCGAAATATTAAGGGCGCTGTTAGCAACGGAAATCAATGAAAATTAAATTTGCGATGGAAGTTTCATTGAATCGATACATGTTTTGTTTCATTTGCAATAAAATTATCGGGGCAGAAAGATATTATTGTTGTTATTATTATTATTATTATTATTATTATTTTTATTGTTATTATTATTATTATCATTTGAAATACAATGACGTTGGGCGATTCGCAGTGGAAAAAAAACAGCGACGATGCCTTGCGGGGGTGCGAGTCCTTCGCATGTTTTATTCGACAAAAACTATCAGAAAGGACAAGACAGAGAGAGAGAGACTCCCGCTGGTGCGTTGTTGCAGGCAGCTGTTTCTTTTTCTCATGCGAGGATACATACGAATACACGTGAATACCAGAGATGATCGTAAAATCTCCTCACTCATCAGATAGCGCTCGTCTACGTGTCCTCTCAGTCAGCGCACAAAGGCATACAAATTGCCACCTCGAAAACAGCACAATACAGGGTCGAGTACGATATGCTTGGTTCCGCGTCTTTTCGTGTCAGAGACTTCCCGGGGGAACTACACCGTCCGCTCAACGTAGAGACGCGCGTGATTAAAGACGCTGCTGTGTAGATTAGCGCCATGATAAAAAGTCAAATCCATCGCGAGAGAATCGTGGGGTACCGCATATGTTAAAGAAACGATAGAAACAAAAAAAAACTCGCGATCGAGATTTGTCCCGCTGTGATTATTTTTTCTACGGCGAAAAATCAGTAGGGTGACTATGGGTAGCCAATAGCATCTCGGGCAAAGACGAACTGAGGCAGAAGTTGACACTGGATGAATTTTATCATATGATCGGGAACGCAGAGTGCCTGCCGGCATATCGAAAATGCAAATAAGAGATCAATTTTGAAGAGATACCGTCAAACAGCGCTACTTTGAACTGGTGTTGGAAGATTTTTGCAGGTAACTTTTTCTTAACATCCGAAAGTCCAACTTTTTTTGTTCCAATAGAACAATATGTTGTTTGGCTATCAAATGTATAAGCAAGTCAAGCCCCCCCCCCCTCGTTCATAATTTTGATATCTTGCAATTTACGTAAATAGTCTGTTTATCCTATGCAACCTCCCTCTAAAGTCTTTTTTTAAGTGGTAAAGACAAAACGGTAAACCGAGAATTTTAATATATACATAAATCAGGCTTTCGAAAAACCGTAAAAGATAAAATAAAAAATCTGCCAGTCATCGTCGACGACTCGTAGAAAAGGTGAGAAAATGTTTCGAGTGTGACGGAAGATGAATTGCGCCTTCTCGAGTTGCCGACAGTTTTTCCTCACCACCACGAACAACTTCGTGAGATAGCGAAAGGATTTGATCCTTCCCCAGCGCAAAGCATACAATATCGGGAAAACTATTCGAGAGACTCAATTGTCGGAAGATCCGTGAATGTATTCCGCAAGAGTGGCAAGATCCCAAAGGCTGCTTCGCCACAATGCAAAAACCGTCGGTGAAAGTAAATGAACCAGAGAAGATGGAAATTTTTGAACGAAACCTGTAGAAATATCGAAGACGCTCTGTGTGCCACGAAAAAGAGAGAATCTTGCAAAGAGTTGCGTATGTCAATGATGCGGTTAGTCGACTCTCGAGTAGTAAAATGGTGCCTTCTCGTGCTATTTATAAGGCTAAATCCTCCATTGAGGGAAACGAGACACAATGATGTCCCGCAGCAAATGTAACGGATCGTTCGTCCCCTGATCCAGTATTGGTCAAAATGTATCGTCTGTTGCACTATTATACCAACCATAAGGACATTGACAGGACATACTGGGAAAATGCGGCCTACAGTACTCCATGCGGTAACGATCTTGATGGTCTTTCGTGACACTCGCAATCCTAAAACCACTTTGTAAAAACATGTCGAATCTCCATTGATCGTGTAAGAGTTCGGTCCAGCGGGCACTCTGCCATTGCTGCTCGACGACTCGCTATAAGTTGCGTGAGCAAAAACGCGACTAGATCTCGTCCGCGCGCCCGCCACACGATTGATCGTTCGACCGAGGAAAAAAGCGGCAAAGTGGAAACTCGAGGAGCCGTGAAATCGATTTTTGCGCACTCGCCCCGATCGGATTTGCGGCGTGCCGAGAGTTGGAGGCTCGTGGCTTTACTCGAAACGTTTCTTCGTTGCATCAGACTCCCGAAAAGCTTACTTCCTCATTTACACAGACACACCCACACATATGTAGCCAGTTTCTTCATCGCAGTCGGTGACATCTGTGGCCGTATGTCCGATCTTGCGCCTCGCGCTCTCCCAGAAAGCTTACACGCCTGCCGGACATCACGACGAATCCTCGAGGATTTAATGGGATTCGAACGACGAAGATCGAGAACGAAAAGCAGCTGCTTACTGGACCACACGAGATTTTTCCTTCTAAATCCTGAAATTTACCGCAAAAGCTCTTGTGGTCCTCGAAAGATTTCGATCTTTGACAAATTTTTGTTTATCCCCGACGATAAAGAGCGATCGCGCAAAGATATTCTTTACTTTCCGGAAATCAGCTGAGCTCACTTTTATGCGACTTATTTTTTTGAAATCTTACGGCTCACATTACGACAAATATTCAAGAGCATTATACAGTGGCGAGAAATGAGAAAATATCATTTTTCTACGGGCGATTTCATACGCCACAGATCGATATCGATATGTTCAGAAAATCATGTTTTGCCAATGAATATCTTTCGAGCACCTAAACATTGGATCCAATATCTATATATCGTATCAACGATCACTCTGTCGGTCTTCGGTTTTTCGAATTTACACGATAGCTTCGAGGGGAGATCAACTTCAACGATATGTACACATCGGTGTGTATATCGCGTCGTGTGTATAACGATCCAGGAGGACCACGGGCTTACATATATTCCGTAGAATCGATAGAGAATCGAGCTTTCCACTTATGGTATATTAGGTACGGTGTTGAGGAGAGTTTGGGAGCAAAAGTGCGTCGAGGGGAAGGTGTGGTGGTAGCGGGTGGGCAGATGCGCCCCCGCGAGCGGGCAGCTGTACGCGATTGTTCGTTTCGTTATTCTTTCTCTCTTTTTCTATCTCCCACACGTCGCCAATGGTTCGTAGTATATTTTCGTATGTTCTACACGAATACAATGTTTCTTTGGCTCGTGCGTGCGTAAATTGTAGAGTCGAAAAATCAAAGAGCGAGCTGGGGTTAGCGGGAAGAAAGAGGATAATTTTCGTGGGCGCTCGAAAAGGGGAATGTAATAACGAGAATCGGTTGTGTTCGCGAAGGGTTGCGTGGCACGCGACCGCGGTCATCCCTTGCGCATCCCTCTCATTTCACATTTTATATTTCTCTACACTCTCGATATTCAAAACGTCGATTATGAAAGCTCAATCTCCGGCTCTAACGCGCCGTCGAAGGGTCGGTGAGTGGTAAAACTAGAAATTTTATCGTGAATCATCGACCGGACTTCGAACACCTCGCTGTCTTTTCTTCTCGCTGTTATTCTTTTTTTATTCCTTCGCACTCCTTTCGCTGCCTCTCTCCCGTCGATTGGAACAACGCCGAAACCATCTGGCCCTTTTAACGCCCCAGACGGACGCTAATCACGCGCCGAACTACAAAGGAAATTCTCGCGATCGACCCGTATTGATTTATGAATTCATCGAACTCGCGCGCCCGCTCGCGTCCTTTCAACCTTGTGCCCTCTTCGTTGGACTTTATGGGTACATTATTATATGGGTTCTCAATAAAAAAGAAGCGATGACGAAGCCGACCTCATTAACGCCTCGATGGATGGTTCATAATACCGATCAAGTCCGCTCGTATCGAATGACCGTAATGATACTACGTGATCGGTATGTTTCTTGTTGGATAATCGGAGGTAGAAAGGGTTAATTGTGGGTGGAACAGTGTGATTGATTGCCCTGCTACCAGGAAACCTTCGAATCTTTGACTACACTTTTTCCCTTCGAATTAACTACATTTTTCTTGTACAATTGTTATTATTCGTTTATTTGTTTATTATTATTATTTATTTTATTTTCGATCATATTATATTTGTTTATTCTCCCGTTTCGCTGACCTTCTCGATCGTATTTGAGTTGCAAGATTTCTTCGCGAACGAGAGAAGAATAGAAAAATACATGAGTATTATTTACGGTTATCCGATCCTTTCGACCTGGAATTGTTCAGCTACCAAAATATTCACGAAGTGTGGTGTTGCATCACCCATCCGCGAGTAGTTTCAACAGGCCGAAGACGAGGGGAGAGGTTTGCCAACCCCGTTGAATACCGACCATGCGCGAGCCGGTAAAAAAAAAACAAGTTTTCCTTTCTCGGAATGAAATCCTCTCGTCCATCGGGGGGAATGAGAGAGGTATTTTCTACGCGCACGTGCTCGAGTGGCCACGATAGCTCATGGAATTTACTTTTCTCGAAAATTCGATACTAGGATATTATTTTTCTTCTGTTCTAGGTGGCAAAAAATCATCGCACTCCGGGACAACCGACCGAGGAAAGGAAACTCAAGATAAATTTACATGTATGAAAATCTTAAGTTTTTTGCCAGAATCTTATTAATATCCTAAGTCTTCTTTTTTACTTAAATTTTTGTGTTTTATTCGTTTATTTATTTAATCATTTGTTCATTATTGAATTTTTATCTATTTGATTTGAATTGTTTATTTATTTATGTATTTATATTTTTCGAAACGTGTATCGGATTCGAAAAATACAATCACCGAATTTCCCATAGCCCGACTTTCCGAATCCCAACGAGATATTTATCGAGTGCCCGCAACGGCCGAACGAGAAACCGGAATTTCCGGTGGACAGAGACAACAAGAGAAGATCCTCTTCTCTCGATGATTTTAAACACGAGTACAAGTAGTGGAGTAGCCGTTTGTTGAGCAACCACTGTAAAACGGGTATTAGACAGTGTGTACCCAAACCGAGAAGGAAGCTCGTTGTCGCAGGTACTACACTCTCAGGACAACGAGAAAGAGACAGGGAGGGATAAAACGAAGAGACAAAAAAGGCAGAAACACGAGCGAAGGGCACGAAACGAGCGCGATGCGGTTCTACAAACGTTGGTACGTAAGATTGTCCCCTGAAAAGCCGGAGAACCCCTAAGGTCCTAAATAAATCGATACGGAAGACCGAACGACTTTTAGTCGGTACAAATATTGCCGCATCAATTAAGCTCGCGTCGGTAGCCTTTTCGAGCTCATGCAAAACGAAAAAGTCCGTTCGTTGACTCGTATATATATATATATTTAGAGCGCCAGGACTCTGTCGCTACGAGGGATATCCCGTTTGTCTCATCGATGGGAATCGTCGCGTTCCGAGGATCCCTGCACTAAAATGTTTTTCCGTCGTTCCTTTTTTTTTGCTCCACCGTCATTTTTGGCGTGGCGCCATTTACTCGTATATACCGAAGGTAATATGTAAACATCGTGCACTATGTACACCACCACCCCCAAAATAGGAAAATCTGTTTTTCGTCGTACGAATATTTCGTTGGTCTCGAATTTCGTCTGTCCCGCGCGAGGTTGTTGTCGCAGTGCGACTCGTCTTCTAGTGACGCACGGGATGACTTTTTTCCCATTTTTCTCGACAAGTTTTGTAACGTCTGCGACTCTTCCGCCTGTCGCTGTCGTTTGTGCGAGCGTCAGGCGGTAAGAAAATCGTGTGTCTTGGCTGTACAAACGGAACGTGTCCAACCCCCTGCAGCCCCTCGATGACTTCCGTCGGAAGGGACACTTTCTACATGCGCGTTAATGGCACCCTCGAGACTCGGGAGGAGACCATCGCGAAGATGGTCAAAGGCCAACTGCCTATACGACGTATGTTACGTAAGAGAAAAGAAGAAAATGAAAATACCAATTAGTCAGACACTTAGGAAACAAAATTATACGAACGAGCTCGAAATATCTGTAGAAAAATTGAATTCGATGTAAACAAAATCATCACGTGTTGATAACGTTCGATATTTCTTTGCGATGTAATTAAATATTAATTATTTAAAAACATTATTTCATTAAAATCGAAGAAACGAGGGTTGATCATTTTTCCAAAATTTCACATAAATTGAGACCTTGGCGTGATTCGAAAGATTTATAGAGCAACGTTTGTTTGTGTGCCAACGTTCCGCCCCGGGTTGAAGAGAGGTCAGGGCAAAAATCTTTTTTACGATGAATTTATAGATCCGAGAGATACGCATTAACCCCCATCCCTTAGAGATGGGAGGACAAGACGCCTTTGTTTCCACGAGGGTTTTGCCACGCCAAAGGGTGTGCGCGACATAATTGAAATGGTTTCCTTCGTTCTCCCTTCCTGAATCTCCCCTCTTTCATCCGACTCGCCCCTTTCGCCCAAGGGGTTGGCCACAATTTTTGGCGATTTATCCGACGAAATGTATTCTTCTCGTTCCAATCGTTTTACTCTACCACAAAAAAGAAAAAAATAGTTAACAGACACCCGGACAGCCACTTTTTCCCTTCTCGAGTCCTTAAACCTTTTCGTATATTTTAATATCTACGCGCGTATAGTCGAGAGTTGGAATACGAGCGTGCTGCTGGAATATGCGCGCCGACAAAAGAGATGCTGGGGTGTCCGAAAATTAACATGTCGTTCGAAAGTAACGTTTTCTCTCCCGTAGGCGTGCGTATTCTCCGAGGACCAGTTCCGGGTAAAAAGAAGCAGCGAAACTACATATATATAGGGTGCAAGTGAGAGAAGGAACATAACGAGAAACGAGACGCGAGATAGAACGAAGAGTCTGCGAGAGAGCGCCACGCGACTCTCCTCTCTCGACTTACGACCTCGTAAATCCGCAGCTCAGAGTCACACCCGAAATTTGGTGTCTGCGGTGCTGCACGTACGTATATAGATATAAATATATGGGAACGATGTGCGCTCACGGTCGCTCGTTCGCATAATCAAAATGTTACGATTTCAGGCCCGCGGGGTGGCAAACGAGCTTTACATACGCGCGACCAACGAGAGCGACCGAAATACGTACAATAATATCCCTAAGCGTTTCTCGTAAACTATCGGCTAAACTCTCGGCGAGAAACGACGTTTCGAACCGCGGGGGGGGGGGGGCGAAAGACGTTTAAACTCGAGGAATCCCTCCTCGATATCGCGATACACGAGCGCGAATTGTTTCCGGATCAGCCAACCTCCCGCCGTTCTCACGTTCTCCGCGAACTCTCGGTAACAATAAAAATCTCCAAAATTCTCTCTTGCCCTCGGGACTTTTCGAATTGAACTCAAATCGCGGCGCGATTTAAGTTCTTTTTCGAAATAATGGAAAAACATATTTTGTCAGAGGTTATGACAATAATTGTTCCCAAAATTGAAAAAATATATTACTTTTTGATTTATTTCCTGACCTCTCATATATACTATTCCTCGCAAAGATCTCTTTACCAGAATCCATGATATAAATTGACAAAAATTTATAAAAATGGAAACGATCAAGTGAGGATAATTTTTTGTTTTAATTTCACGTATAAATATTGAAAATGTTGAAAACGAATCAACGCGGATCGATACGAAGGAGAAGTATATACTAATTCAAACGGAAAATCTAGAATGATTCGAGGTACGAACCATCGGCGAGAATAGAGAGGAGTGATTGAAATTTATAACGCTCACAAATTGTCGTATATATTTTATATATATTACGAGGCGGTCGGTACGGCAAGTTCAACGACACGTGACTCTTTTAAATACACTGGCTCGATGGCTCGTAAATTCGTGGCTATATATATATGGGAGAGTTTTTCGAGACGTGTACAAGCGCGAGTCCTTGGCACATTCGCGCGAACGTATAATAGAGCATATACTGCACCATAGGAGTGTTGGATCAAGAGCTACCCCAGTGAACCGAGGGGGTTGTTAATGCGAGCGAGTAGCTACGCCCCAGAAAAAAAAATACGAGAGACGAAAAAAAATGTCCCATAAAGAATTGCGCGAATTGTGCGCGACACGAATTATGTACGGGCTCTCTTCGTCATCGTGTTCTCTCGCTCACCCGCTGTATTGGGGTGCAGGCGTGTGCCTAACGGTTCTACCTGAAGCCTGTTTTTTCGCTATAGCACATTTTTTTCAATCCTACACACCCGTCTTTCTTCTTCTTCGCTGTTTTCCTCTTCTTTTTCTTCTTCTTGCTTCGTCTTGCCGACATAGTCCGGTCTTCGATCATGAATATCGCTCGGTGCACAAGCATATAAGAGTTTTTCGTGACTCGCGCCGGTCCGATATCATTCAACGACTTTTCTACCTGCCAACCACCATCTCGCGAACACGAGGGTAGAATAGAAAGAGAGGAAAATTCGTATACAGGATTGGCCAGAAAAAAATTATTTTTAGCCGGAAAACAAATTTTTTTAAAAGGCGAAGTATAAAATGGTCGATTATTTAGGGATGCTCGAGAAAACGAAAAAATTGTCGTTGCCTCGATAACCTGTTATCAGCAAAAAATTCTATTTAAATGAGCATAGTTTGAAATTGTTCGCCCTCAAACTTGAGTCACCCTGTATATGCCTTTGGCAACGGACTCGAAAAAGGGTCTCCGCGAGGTCTCGTACATAACCTACATATTCGGAGGACCTTTTTTTTACTCTCCTCGGTCCTTCATGATTTTATACCGGAGCCAAAACCTACACACAATCATCCGTGTGTGCGTCGGTTTTTCGTACTGTCCATGAGCGTCAGGTAAGTCGAGAGGAATATTTTGGGCTTCACTCTTTGGAAACTTTACGTCATGGGGCCCCGAGAAAACGAGAAAGAGAAAGAGAAAAAGACAGAGAGAGAGAGAGAGAGATAGAGAGAGTGAGAGCGAGAGATAGAGGGTAGAGGGCAAGAGCGGGGGGTGTATACACATCGAGATCGGATCCTCTGTGGTCTCGTCTCGTTTTGCCCAACACTCTTGGCTTCGCTATAGCTTTTTTTCTTTTCTTTCACCCTCCCCCCCCCCTCCCCTACCCCCGCCCGTTCCCCCTCTACCCGCCCTTATTTCACCGTGGCTCAAAATCATTTCGGAGTTAGAATCAGTCCCTAATGCCATTCTATGCGCGAGCAGCCCCAAGGCTTCGGAGACGCGCGAGTCCCCCGAACACAATGCAAGAGTACAATGCCACCTTCCTTCTCTCCTCCTGCCTCGACATCGCTCACGACCTGAATATTATTCCCTCGGCAGATTTCCCGCTACCTGCTCGATCCTCTCCCGAAACCTCGTCGATCTTTAAATTCGTGCCCTTTATTTATTTTTTTTCTTCTCTCTTTCTCGTTTTCTCTCGCTCTCTGGCTCTCTCTCTCTCTCTCTCTTGACGTTGAGAGAAAGAACTCTCTACCTCGCGCCTCGCGATCGTGGAATGCATAATTAGACCGTGGTAATAAGATTTTTTTTTATTTTCCCTTTGGCTCTCTCTCTCTCTCTTTCCCTCTCTCTCCGTCTCTTTATCTAACCTTCGCCGTCAAAGTCGCTCGATCCGCATGCCAGGCAGGGGTGAAATATTTAATATTTGCATATACTTTATATATCGTATGTAAAGTTATGGCGAAGAGGCGCGTGAGGATGAGATAGAAAAGGGTCTCGCCGGCAGAAAGGGATATAAATTGATGGATCGAGATCCGTTTCTTTCGCAAGCAGGAGATACGATGCGTGGAAAGAAAAAGCAGAAGCACAAAAAAAGGATCTTGCTTCGCGTACCAGAACGAAACAAACGTTATCGGCTCAAGGAGCTGGATATTTTGCTTTGTAATTTGCGAGTCATCAATTATTCAAATGCGAAAATATATTCTCGACGGTGTCAGGCGGGAATATTCTCGCGTATCATTGGGCATCGTGAGAACGAGAGACGTTTCTTCGTACGCTGCGTGAATAAAAATGCTTTAGACACTTCTTTTCTCTTCTCGAAAAACCTACTGTATCGTATACGGCTATACAATATTTCCATCGTGCCCTAATATTCTACTTTTTCACGGATGCATACCGTTCGTTCTTCTTTTCTGAGCTGCGGCCTCCTGCCTATATGTTTCGTTCCTCTTCAGGTTCGTTGAAGAAGATCGAAGCACTTCCGGACCACCCTCGACCTTCTTCGACGATTTTTCTCCTTCTACAAATTTTATTCTCCTCCATATATATATATATATATGTATCTATGTATATGATTCTCATTTACCATGTTAAAAAAAAATCAAAGGTGAACGCTAAGAATTGTTGCAAGTTTTCTCGTCAAGATAGAAAAAAACGTAACTAAACGGAATTAGATGTATAATTTTCAAAGGGCACCGCCGTGGCACGGCCCCCCTCGAGGACCTTATTCCCAGGGTATCGATTTCGCACAAGATACAGTAGTCGCCTATACCCGCAAACACACCATTGTCTACCGGCTTTATCTTTCTCCCGTACTTCTCGTCCCGGGTCCGGTCTTTACCCCTCGCGGTTTTGACCCCTCGCATTGTCTTACGCAAGTTCGACGATTCTTTTGAGACGAGCGAAGGAAAAAAGAATGGAACATCGACGAAAAGGTACGCAGGACACTCTATATCCGTTACTAATATCCTGCGGACTTCCCGCGAGCTCGGGGTGGATTCTCTTCGATTTTGCTAATCCGCGTAACACGAGCGACTAACCGCACCAGCTGTATGTCATAGATACGTAATGCGATATCTCCCACTCGAGAAGTAGAGGACGAAAGACGAGGAATAAATATATTTATTATTGTTCGCGAGTATCAATCTTCTTTGGAGCAAGATGAGGCAGCTGAGGTTCCACAAAATTCCTCGAGAGGAAAGAACCGAAAATTACGGGCCCGAAATAATGACGGGAACGAGGCACCCCTGCTGAGTACCAAACATTTTTTAACATTTTTTTCTCTGACAATTTTTTTAATACATCATACCTCACCTTACGTATAAGGTGTCGTGCAGAAAATACCGGTGGTGCCTCACGAATATCGAGTGCCCGCGATTTGCGGTACAAGCAGAAATACGTTGGGCGAAGCATCTTCCCGTCCGTTGAGAGTCGGTGTTACGGGCGACGAACGCTTCGAAAACGCGATCCGTATTTTCTCGGGCACTGAGCAACCGATCGGGTTGAAATTTTAAGAGCACGTAGAAAATAAAAACAAAAATGGGCTTTGATACTTTTTTTTCGAAATTTTGACAAAAAATGTACAGTTCGATTTTATCAGAATTTAAAGACCAACCTCCATTTCACAATTCAAATATATCGATTTTGAACTTTGAACAATTTCACTAACAAATAAAATTGTGCTGAAATTACGCATGAAAATTATTAATTAACAATTACGATAAGTAATTAATTTTTGAATTTTTCTAGGCCTCGAAGCTTTACCCGCTCATTGTACCGGAATGTTGTAGCAAACACGCGCCACGACATCTGTTGGTAGTCACCAGCGGCTCGCAGCTAAATGTTGCAGGCTCTGTACTACTGCGGGGAAAGGGAGCCCCGTCGAAATTTTTCTCCGAGTAACATTGACTCTTAATACCACGGGGTAAATTCTGGTGAAAAAAAGGAACAAAAAAATGAGTTTGGCGAGTGAACGACGAGCTGTGAAGCCCCGTGAGGACATTTCTTGCCCGCACGATCCTCACGGCGCTGTCGTGGTAGGCGCATGAGACGAGCAGCGAGAAGGAACGAAAGAAAAAAAGGAGTGAGAAAAAAAAGAAGAAGTAAAAACAACCGCGTGTTTTCGCACATACTACACGTCCTCTTCCTCGTCATGGCTAAAATAATGAAAGGGTCGGGTATGAATGCGTATCGCGAGCGTATAAGTGTCGTTACTATATTCAGTGGGCACGAGAGAGAGAAAGAGAGATCCGCGTGCCAGGAGGACTTGGCGAACACGAGCTCGGTACATATTTCGTAGTATAAATGCGAGCCGTACACGCACTCGATAACGCAAAGGTGAGAGAGAACGACGTTGAGGAAAATACAGAGATCGAGTCATCGAGTCATTGGCCACACAGTCAATGTCAGTCAACGCGAATTAAAAATAAATGAATAAAAAAGTAGCAAATAATTATCAACAAACAGAAATTAACATCAATTAAATAATTATGTCGAATTAGTTCAAATTATTAATATTATTTTTTTAACGAAATAAAACTGATTAGATTATTAATTTGAAATAATAATAAAATCATCATTCCGTATTAATTAAAATTAATTCAATCGTTATATCGAGATTGTATTTATTTTGGGAACTCGATTAATTTTGTCCTTGAATGAAAACAATTATGCAAAGTGCAAACAAAAATAAATAGAATTCGAATCATCGCGGTTATTTCTTCGATGCTCAGGTGGCCAATAATTGTGTCGTTCGTTTGACGTACGAGGGAACGAGACCAGCGAAGGAACGTGGCAAAAGAGAAGAACGAAGAAGCGAACGTACGCACGCGGGAGCACTCGAGGCAAGTCGCCCGGATAATTTGAAAGCGATCCGATCTCCCCGGGCAGCTGCCTGCCTTACGCGTAAAATATTCAAGAACACTCGCTATGGCTATATATGACGTTCCTGTCCCCTCCACCCTCCCTCTCACTCGCTCACTCTCTCTCGCTCTTTAGTCGGCTCGTTGAGCAAGACGCCGAGAGCTCGATGACGAAGACGAGAACGCGCGCGCTTCTCTGATCGGCTCTCTTCTCTCCGTTTTTCTTCCCATCTTTTTTTTCCCTCTCGTTCGTGTGTTTTCCTGTTCTTCGAACAGCACGCGCGTTCACAATTTTTCGGACCAATTGCGAACCTCCGGTCCCTTAAAAGACTCTCGAACACAATCATTATCGTGGCTCGGGACACGAACCGGTTGAAATTACCTACTTTTTAAATAAACAAAAAGAAATATATATATATACCTATATATAGTGTAAAAAAATCAATAATTAATCGATAGTGTGATTAATTAATATATTTATAAGATTCATGTATTATTTCTCTAAATAAACGAAATTTGTATGTTAATTATAGATTAGTATTGATTAGTGGCTTATCCCAAAAATTAATTTATCTTGGTTCAAATTTGACGAACTTGCATGTTCGCGCCTAATCGCTTCATCGAACGAACGATTGATCTATTATGCGAAAATGGAGATCTTGCATTGGAGATTCGTCCCTAAGAAGCACGTTCGCGTATACGAGATACGAATTTTATCTCCCGCTAAGGAGAAGAAGAAGAAGGAGAAGAGAAAGAGAGAGAGACTTTTCGTCTCGTCTCGTCTCGTCTCGGAGAGATGTCCCCGTCGATTTCTCGCTTCGAACGATCGCGGCTCGTCGATAGGCCACAGGCGTCGAAGGAATTTCGCGGAACTGCCTCGCGAGCACCGATCGACGCACCGCTTCTCCCGTTTCTACATCAATATATACGTATATACATATATATTCCACGTGATCGAGTAAATTAAACAGGTAAATGAAAAACGTGTTCCTCGTTCAGCACCGGCTATCTCCGAATATCTACCGATATGATAATCCGATGCAGAGTGTGTGGGTGTATGTGTGTGCGTATGTCTATATGTGTATGCACGCGTGCAATAACATAACGATGTCTCGCGCGTAACAGGACCCTCGCTTATAAACAATAATGAAAGTAATGAGACGCGCATGCGTAAATGCGAAGATGCGCGAGGAGAAATTAACGAGCGGATTTTAAGCATACCTTTTGACCAGCGATTAAGTTATTTCACCTGCTCTTCGCTCTTCGCTTCATTCGCCACGCCTAAAATTACTCGTTTACTTCCTTATCGGAGAAAGCAAATTTATTCCGTCGATTTTTAAACATTTTTCTGTTTATTCAAGTGAAATTTATTAACTTTTTTTCTTTTCAATTGATTCCCCGCTCACTTTGTGAATTCATTTTTATTTCACTTGAATTAATACAAAATTTGTTCGTTCGACGCGGTTTAATTGAAATTCATTGGAATTTAATGAATTAATTTTTGCGCGATTCATGAAATTTTATTGGATTTTGTGCACGAAGGAAAAGAAAGCTACGAGTCGATGACGCGAGGTAGGGGAAAAAGATATATAGGATGCATTCGTATGTCGTGGCGGTTTGCGAAACGTCAAGTTGTCGAACGACTCCATTTGTCCCGACTCGGAGACGCAGAAGTTTTGCGCTCCCACACCTGGTACACGAGTTCGTCGTCACCGCGACAACCCTTTCTTCTCCAACTTCTCCATTCTTCGGTGCTCACGGTTAGGATGAAATTCTCCCGTATAGAATCGTCAAAGAATCGAAAAGAGAGGAAGACGGGGAGATTCCCGACGACGCTTGATCAATGGACCGCGCGGCACGGTCTCACGAACGATGCGATCGCCATCTAGCTACCGCCTCGTCCGATCCACCAAACTTCCGGACGTGGCGAATTCGGATTGCCACGCTTCGCGACATTTTCACCCTCGAAATTCATCGAACTCTTCAAAATTTTTCCAATTCCTCACAAAAACACGTGAGAAAAAAGAACGCTATTTCAAAAGAGAATGGAATAAATAAATTCCACCCGCACCCTTTATTTTCCTCGACCTAAAAAATTTGAATAAAAACGTTCGTTCGACCTGAAACATTTTCGAGCTGAAGTAGGCTCGAGGATCTGGTGAAAAAAGGATTATTGAAACATTTTTCAAACGCCGTGTATGACAAACCGTTCCAGACTGGATTCCCGTGGTGACGCAGTCGCCCTAATTTCCAGGCCGCGGGAGATCGAAGCTTTTCTCCCCCCTCCCCCGTCTGAACTCTTTTTCGCTTCGCTCGGTTTCCTTGCGGGAGATATTCCTGTCCGCGGCGGCTTTTCTGGCACCCGTGGTGAAAACCCCGCTAATTATTTCACCGACGTATAACCGACGTGAATATTTATATAGATTAATCGAGAGAAAGAGAAACAAAAAATTCACGTTTCGGTTCTCCAGCGAAGGCTCGACCGCATCGTTTCTCTCGAATATATAACGAGAAATCGTGAAGTATCCCAATTTCGTTTCGTCTAGACTCACGCCACGTTCTTTCGTATTACGAGCTTCTATTACGGATCGCTCCCGGGGTGTTCGCATATATTGATGCGCGATCGCGCGGTACGATATCGGTTCGAAACAACAACAAAAAACCCACGAGCTTCACTCATTAATTACTCAAGAAGCGTTCTCCTACCTCGACTATTCATGTTTTATGTTCTATTTTTGTATCTGTCTTAACCTTTCTCTCCTCTTTCCTCGATGATAACCGAGCCACTGGGGCACCCCCTGGTGACCTTGTTTGCATCGAGTTCCAATATGCATAATTCGCTCTTTTGATCTCTCGCGCTTTCGTAAAATTTCAACTCGTCGACGATGACATTCAACGAGCATTGGGGACGCGTATATACATATTTTTATATTTAATTGCTTGTTCGTCGTTAAGATTTTTATTGAGACGTTTCTTGTTCTTCTCGATATCTTTGACATCTCGGCTGACGCGTATGTCAGGCCTGACCTTAAAAAAAACACAATTTGAAATAGAGAGTGCGAATCTGCGATACATTAATTTTTTTACTAAATTCAAAATACGTCGTATATATAGTTTATTATTATTTTTATTAAACAAGCGATGCTTGACTTTAATACAATTCGTTCGAAACAAATAAAGAAAGACGTTCCTTCGTGCAAACGCAAGAATTCAATATTGACGATTATAACAGAAAAAAAAGGTTTTTTCCTTGATCGTACAGGAACAAACTTAACGGGATGCCGAAAATACACGACGCGGTAGAATTTCTACGGGAAGATCGAAGGATCGGAGGGTTTGCCTCGTGATGTCAAAAAAAAATTGAGTCCACGAGTTTTTTTTTAAGGGGGGATTCCATCATTTTTTTGCGGATCAGGTAAAAGAAACGAGAAAGAGGGTTATAAAAAATTGTCGGGTAGACGGATTTTCCGAAGAAGCTGTCCATCGAGCAGCGACGAGATCGTGCCTTAATGAAAAAAAAAATTGTACGAAGAAAAAAAAGACAGAGGGAGGACGAAGAAAAAAACGCAGAAACCCTAATGCGCTTCCGTTGCGCACGAACTGTTGGCCCTTTTACGGGAGAGAACAGCTGAATCTTCGATCTACCGAGGATCTTATGGTTTTTTTTCATCCTCTTTGACAGATCTCGACACCCCGATGTTACAATGGCCGAATATTCGACGTGTGTCTCTCACCTCACGAGAGAGAACAAACAGCGCCACCAGTTTTCGAAGAGCTCGATGATGCGATTTCTATCTACAAATAACGCGAGATCTTATCGTCGATTCTTACGCGCACGAAAATTCCAAGGATAATCTCGCATTGTGTCGTGGATGGAAGAGTTTCCTCATCTGACCCTTCTGTCCGACTTTTTCGATCGTTGGCTTCCGGCGATTTTTCCCCGACGCTTTT
The DNA here is from genome assembly GCA_964017225.1 of Netelia inedita. Classification (NCBI taxonomy): domain Eukaryota; kingdom Metazoa; phylum Arthropoda; class Insecta; order Hymenoptera; family Ichneumonidae; genus Netelia; species Netelia inedita. The sequence continues at coordinate 33,104,565 of OZ024922.1, read as the reverse complement.
GGCTCGAGACAGAAAAAAACGAAACAAAAAAAATACGAAAAAAAACATAAACCTGCCAAACTTATCTTTTCTTTCGCTAACGCAACGGATCAACGTTTCCTCTCACGCGCCGCATGAAAGAAAAATCAAACGGACCTCTTAGCGAGTTTTTCCTCCCTCGGAAAATACGTCAAACGGTTTCGCGTATCTCATCGTTGTTGTCACCGTCGTCGTCACCTTCTACGAGATAAGGGTCTAATCTGATGTCTCGTTGAGAAAAATGAGCCAGGAACGAGAGAGATAGGAACGATTGAGGAAAAAATAAAGAAAGTAAACATAGATTCGTTCCTAGAGATAATAACGAGGTTGAAGAAAAAAGTAGTTGTAACAGTACTAATCGTTTTCTAGAAGCGTAAATTTTAAACCTTTACTCCCTTTCACCGTCGTTTGGAAACCGAAGATCGATCTATTCCGCCTTTTCGTCGCGATCTTCCATATTTTCCTGGGAATCCCTCTCTCGTTTCGCCCAAGTTCCGTTCCGCTGGTTACGTCTTTGTGTCACGCATTTTCTCATTCCGGTTGCATATCCCGTTGTCGTATATAGGAAAAAGGATAACGAAGAAAATGCATAATACAGCGTGTTCTTCGCTGCGGCACGGTAGCAGGAACGACTCTCGTCGATTCTCTCGTCTCGGCGTTTCTCGTGGCTGCGTGTGGAATTTACTAATTTCTGGAAGGTCTCGCCGAGTATTCATCGAATGCATTGCCCGCCGGCTAGAATAGAACGTTGATGCAGTTTCGCAGCGGCGAATGCATCGGGGAGGGCCCTGTATCGACGTTCGAGGATCGCGCTGAGAATATCGAATAGGTCCGAGAGGCTCGTGCCCGAGCGACCGATGCAACGAGACATCAGCGTCGAGCCACGAAACGGGCGAATAAGATCCCTTTTTTCCACACGCTTGTCTCGACTCCCGAATGACTCGGTCTGTACTTAATATGAGCGAGATGGGTGCGTGTAAGTGCGGGCAATTCAACGCGAATCGTAATTGTCAAACACAAACTTCTCGATTCGATCGAATCTTCCAAGAGACACGAAAGAGAAAATAATTGGATCAAATCGGTCCTGGATTGAAAAAATTCAATAAAAATTCGACCATTCGTTATAACGAAGAAAAATATTCAGCGTGTGATGGTGAAACAGTCGATGATAGAATTTCATCAAATTTCTTTCATTGTAATGAAAAGAAAAAGAAAATCATCGAGACGACTGATTAAATTAAAATTGATTTAATGATATATATAAAAATCTTGCATATTTTTATATTGAGATCCGCCGCGAGAGGAAGGGGTCGAAGAGAACGAACATTGCTTCTTGTTCTTCTCGTCTTCGTGTCGTTCTCATTTTACTTTACCCTGCTTCGTTCACGTGCTCGTGACTTCTCCAGAAGCAAGAACAACCCTCGCCCTCGGCCCTCGCGTCTGACGACACTTGTTTCTCTTTCTCTCTCTCTCTCTCTCTCACACACACACATATATATATATATATATGTGGCATAACGATCTGCTCGGGCGGATGTGCCTGGTGGTATACACGTATCGTTGTACGAGAATTATGTACCACCAACTGCATAATACGCTGGTTAGGCAGTATAGCCCAAGTTCGTATCTCTCGCGCTGTTATACAACGAGTACTCGTGCCAACCGAAGGGCCAAGCGATAATTCGACGTTGTTTCATGAGGCTGGCACAGCTGCCATTCTTACAACCTCGAATCTGATTTACGTATTGGCCCGTTTCGCGTCTATTACTCCTGCTTGAACGTCTCAGGTGGATTATTAAAGTTTGCGGCAAAAAAGTTGCTGTCCTCCATTCTTAAGCTGTCATAGGTGATGCTCCATAGCTATTTTCTTTTTCGCTCGGAACACTTCATTTTATTATCAACAATAAAATTATACAATTCAATATCCGTTTTTACAATATGATTAGGTATCATAACATAATTGTTAAAACATGGAGTGAACACGATCGTCGAATATGTTGAATGGAGCTAATGCTAATGTTCGCAAAATTTCAAATTTTGCGAACATTATCCATTGATTAGGCTTTTCCTCTTCTTCATTAGCACGTATAATAATTATAATAGTCCTCATACGATATCAAACAACGAGGATTATTTTTTATATTAAAAAAAATTGTATTTCTAATTTTGTTGTAATTTTCGTAGGAAATTTCTGTCACGTGGAATAAAATGAGAAAATGGGACGACAGTGTTCACGTTGCAATTTTGTTAATCGGACAAATCTCGTCGCTTTGATCTTCGGCGTATCGCGTGTGCCACCCGCCCTCGGCGCGTTTCGATGCGAATGTATTCGACGTTACGTATCGCGTGACGCCTCGTTATGAATTCTCTTCGTTATTCTTTTATTTTCATTTTTTTATTTTATTTTTTACGCTCGTGCATTCGCGTGTTATGCATATATACGCGGAAAGCAATGCATTTAAATCCGGGCACGAGTCTCTGGGAGGGAACGAGTGTCTTTATACGAAAGAGACAGGCGACCTTATTTCGTGCCACAAGTAGCTCCCTTTTTTTACCATTATGCTAATTCGAGCATCCCCGTTTCGTGTACATTACGAAGCCGAGCCTTTCGCGATTCCCGCGGCTATGGACCAATTTACACATTTCGACCTTGTGCATTCGCTGGGAGAAAGAAAAAAATACTAATACCTTCGAGATTCCAATTAAAGGAGAAAAAATTAATAAAAATAAATATTCAATATCAATTATGAATAAAGCGAATCATCGAAAACTCGGTTTTTTTCGACGGATAAAAAACAAATTATTTTCCAATCAATTTAGTAATTTTAATTAGTTACTCCGAGTGCCAAAAATAAATATAAAAAATTCACCTACTTATGAAATATATCACGTAATATTTATATCCAAAGTGTCGAGCGAAATGGGAGAAAAACAATAATTTCATTTGTATTTTGATACGAAGATGTCGAGACTCGTTGAAAAATCGATCGAGTCAAAGCTTACTTACTATCCACGGTCATCGTCGATAACCCATAACCGGGATAGAACACGTCAACGACGGCACGAGCCTTTCATTCACAATATCGTATCCAAGAGACCCGAGCGGTCTTTAGGCCACGAGATAATGGTCTCTACGTCTACGAAAGATCGATCGTTCGATCGAGTCTAATCGGTGTCGTCGACTACGTTATCGGAGAATCGAGGTTCGGGGCACCTCAGCCGCGTGCCGTTTTACCGATAAGACGCAACGTCGATTCTAGGATCGTTGAACGTAGCGCGGGTGGTTCGTTTGCTAAGTAAACAAACGAGATGCGATAGGAGGTCGGTGCCGATAGGCCACGCACGAAAACGACCGCGAGGATATATACGATGCTGCCGAGAGATAGCGTTTCCTGTGTGTATCCCGGTGTGTTTCGGTACACGAGGGTGTTTCCAAGAGCGAAAAGTAAAGATCGGTAAGAGGGAGAAATAGCGATGAATCGTGTGGAAGGCCAAAGCACAACGAGACGATTCAGGCTTTAGTATTCCTCCTTGAGACGAGTGAGGATTCTTCCCCACATCCCTCTCCCCCTCTTCCGCTCGACGCGCGAACAAACATATATAACACACTCGATATCAACTAGCGCGCGCCGCCCACGCGACCCGCGTCAAGTTGCGTGGGTCGAGACGGAAAAATAAAGAAACGAAGAGAAAAAAAATACAGAGAGAGAGAGAGAGAGAGAGAGAGAGAAACATCGGAAAGGAAAAGGACACAAAAAAAAAGAAACATCTATGAAAAAAGGAAGAAGGCGAGAGGAAGAGGCGCGTGCCGTGCGAAGAGTTCCGTTATACTCTATACGCGAGTTTCACTATCTCTCCTCCCTCCTCGGTGTGCGAGAAGCTGAGAGCTCTCAGACACGCCAGTCTGAGTATATACATAGATATAAGATCGAGCATCGGGAGCAGCAGGGAGCGGAACTTACAACGCTTCTTCTCGTCTTCAGGAAGGGAGGCTGGAAGGGGGGTGGGCCGAGATGGGACAGCCCGTAGGTGTGTTTATACGATGTCGTTTCTCGCACCTCTCGTCTCTCGTTCGTGTTACGACTCGTGTAATCGGAAGGCTTACACGATTAGGAAAACCCACGAGAAAGAGCTCGTGCCCGCGCATCACGCAATATCACGATCGTACATGACAAACGAGGGCTACGGCGTTATATCAATTTTGTTTTTTCGATCTCGTCTCGACTACAACCCGTGCAACGTGTAGGTACATCTGTATTCTCGCACTCGGGACCTCTCTTTCTCGCCTCGATACACCACGGGCGGCCGAACGAACGATCGATTATATGTATATATACTTCTTTTTTTATATTGTATTTTAATATCGCGATAACGACGACGACAATAATGATAATTTTTGTGTATTGACGAGGCGCGACGTTCGAGACATTCGTTTCGTTGAATGATTTTCTTACTGTTTGTTTTTGGCTTCTTGTTTTTTGATGAAACGATGATCGCGGAAAGAGGGACAGAGGGTTTTTGTTTCAAGATTGAATTGCAGTGTCTCGTAACGGTGCGGTCAATAATCCTTCCGACGGACGAGCGCGACTTTGAGATTTTTTTCTTTTTCTGGCGGGATCTTCGATTCTTCGTTGATTTCTCTTTTTCTATAGATTTTCGTCGATGCCTCGGTGGTGGCCCACAAGGGGGTGGGGGATGCTCGCGGAGTCCGGACCCCCGCAGACGATCGTTTTACGCACGAGCACATCTCTCCCTCTCTCTTCTTTCTTCTTCTTATTCGTCCTCTGTCTCTCTTCTTTTTCTTCTTCTTCTTCTTCTTCTTCTTCTTCCATCATCTTTATCTTCTCTTTCGATATTTTCTCGAGACCGCGCGCGTGTACGAGATCGGCAAAAAAAGTGTATCGTCCAGTCATCCTCGGCTAACCAGAAGTACGTGTAGATTTTTTTCGGTTTCGTGGAAGAGCACGTCATCGTTGCGGTACGTGAGCCCCGTGATTTTTTATCATCGTCGTAAAGCCACCCGCGGCTTTGTAAATTATGAGAAACGACCGAGCCTCTTGGTTCTCGGTGTTAAAATTAGGTTAAAGCTGATCCAGGCTCGATGAGCGCGTGGGTGGAAACGCGAGAGACCTCACACGCTTTTCTCCGCTTGGAAAAAGGCCGCGCCAAATGAAAAATCACGGGAATGACTGGATAATTATTCAGTTTTATTTTGTTTTCGTCATTAATATACTCTTTCGAATTATTACAAGGTGCTAGTCTTATCCTAGTTTGCATAAATTGATTTATCGATACGATCAAAATCATAAAAGTGAAAAACTTCCGGTCATTTAGCCACCGGGGTGAATTTAATTTGCTCGCGTTGTTTTCTTATGTTTTTTTCGTTTCGACGGACGATGACCAACGGCACGAGTCATACGGAAATTCTATGAACTACGTTGACTAACCACCGGGGCAAAGGACTCGCGATAATGTAACATTAAGGCTCGAGTATCGCCTGTACTATCGAACTCTGCGTCGTGTCGCTCGTGCACGACGCTCGCTCACCTGCCTTCACGCTGGAGTGACGACTTGTAAATCACTCCACCGAAACTGGGCTACGCGTCGGTGTCGTACGGCGAGTGATCGGAGCGACTACGGCCACAGTCCGTCGAACGCTCGAGGCGACCGAATGGAAAAGAGTAACGAACGAAAAAAAAAAATTAAGTGCCTCCTCGCGCGAGCAATGACCGTCGACGTTGCAATGAGACGAAACAGAGAGAGAGAGAGCGAGGGAGGGAGAGAGAGTGAGAGAGGATCATGCTTATAACCTTAAACTTTCGATCTCGGAAATTTCAAGAGAATGAAGCTTCTTGCTACGGCGACCTCAATCAGCGTAATGGCCGTGAAACTTCTCGACGGATGAATAACGAATCGTTCGATTTCAAAGAATATTTATCCATATCGAATTAAAATGTCAAACACTTTTTTAATCCAAAATTTATTTTCGTACGAATATTGGTCCAGACCGGAAGTTCATTAAAAATGAATACAATTTAATCCGGATCCGTATAAAGTTTATACGAACGAAATAATAATCGTAGCGACCGAAAATCTCGATGACGCGATCGAATTCGTCGTTGCGCTCGAGTTGGCGTCAATCCACCCGAGAAGAGTTCGAACATCGGCGGAGATCGAAATTCACGGAAGGGAACAACGAGACGGGAGTCACGGATCGATGAAACGAACAAACGTTCGTGAGGATATATCGATTTCCGAGACGATTTCGTCGTCCGCAGCATCCGTTTTGCTCCAGCGCCGTGAAAAATAACTCCGGTCTCGTTCCTCGGCCTTGACATCGCTCGTGACAAATTATGTATTTTCGTAACACGCTCGCGGCGCTCTGGTATTTTCCTCTCTCTTCTTTTTGTTCTCTTATTTTTTTCACCCTCCCCGTTCACGTCGCGAGTGTACCGGTTCGTAAACGGAGAGTCGAGCTTCTCGCGGACTCGAGCAGAAAGTGCGTGCAGTACGCCCTGCGCGAATTTCTTTTGTCGGTGTTTGGGCGGTAGCACGCGTGCTGCACGTGCCGAACCGAACATCTAGACGTGACTCGCGCGCACGGAGGGATTATTCCAACCGCGAGAGGGCGAACGTTATATCGGCCGCACGCTCGTCCGGTTGCAGTCCGACACTTTTTGTCGCACCGCGTCGATTTTTACTCCGTGTGTGCGAGTGTGTGATTTTTTTCCCTCATCTCGTCTCGCTGGGCACAGCGCGGTCCACCGGAGGCTGTAACGCGCGTATATGCGCGCATTTTGAGACGAAGCGTGTGACGCGACTCGCGACAACACGCAGCTTTACCCCCAAAGTGTATATACACATACATACATACGTACATACATTCATACATTCATATATATATATATATATAATATGTATATAAATGTAAATGCACCAAAGAAAAACGAGTGACTCGAGCTTGAAATTAAAAGTGAGAGCCGAGACCCCTGGGGTCTCGGCTCTTTCTCTCCCGACGCAATCTGCGAAACCCAAATAAGCGATGAGGTACACTCGACCGTATATACAAGAGACGAATACGACCTCGAATTACGAAGCTTTCATAGAGACGTCGTATTTCACGAATAAAATTTTGACGAAAGATGAAAAATTGTTCGTCTATAAAACTGAATTATGAAAAAAATATATAATATATATAATATATTGGACGTCTATGAAATTCTTGTCACGCGTGTACTATAAATTTTACGAGCGTTCTCGCTCGTTGGTCGACGTGCGCGGAACAAAAGATTCGCCGAGCGAAAATTATTGCGCCCGAGACATTTGCGGATTTACATACACGCGGATACGTATATATTTCTATATAACGTACGTAAGTGGTAGCGATAAAATATTTCACGACGCGTATACTTATTGTCTCGGCGAACAATTCTCGGTAAACGATTATAGAGAGTATGGGGGAATTTATTAGATACGAAGACGAGTGTACAAGCGGTTATTATATATCGAGCTTCGATTATTTCTTTTCTTAACAAGACTTTGAGAATTTCGAGGACGCGATAAACAATATTTTTCTCTCGTCTTGTTCACTCCCATCCTTATCTGGACGTCCTGCGGAATTCTCTCGAACCTTTGTTTTTTTCATCATCCCTCTCTTTCTCTCTTCCTCTTTTTCTCTCTATCTCACTTCGTCGTACTCGTGTGTAACATGGACCGACGCGATCGAAAGAACCGCACGGGAGACATTTTTTTGTCAAGGGGTCCTTAGATTCGTGGCTGGTATCGTGTATCGTGGTTTTGAGATCCGATCGATCGAACGCACTTTCGGTACGCTGTGTGCGCATCGACGATGCAATATCTTAACGTGTAATATAGCTATACTTATTCAATTGGTTACATGGTATAAGTCATATGTGTATATGTAGCCCTGGTATGTATTCGATTCGTAGCCGCTTCGCGTATGTTGCATACGTGCGTATATATATTTTTTTCACATGTATTTGTATATAGATATACGGAGTATGGGCATCGCCATATGGTCCACCAACAGCCTGATCCTCTTCGATCCTTTTAGCCGGCCATTCGATCCCCATCGCCATTCCGCAAGCGAGTTTGCGCATTGTTTTTTCGTACGGCGTCTGTTCGACAACCGAGAATTTGGCCGGAGTGCGCGTCCAGCTTCGATGAATTATAAACATGTAAAAAAATAAAGGAAGAGAGGGGTTAAGAAAAAACGGCGGGAGGGTGAAGGTGGATGAGCGTATGTTGGTCGAAGATTCACGAGTTAGGCGTGCGAGACGTAATCACAGGCTCTCTCATTCGCCATTACTCGAGATCGCGATGATACAAAAATCTTACGCGATCGTAGGGGTGGTAATGGCGAACAGGAAACGGTCGTGAAAGATCGAGATCTCTGGCGAGTGATTAATCTCTAATTAACTCGGATTTATATACCTATAAATAGAAACTAAAAAAAATTGTTTTTATCGGTAAAATCATAATTGTTTTTTTTTCTATATTTCGAAAAACCTGATGTTCGATTGTTCTCCGACAGTCGAGGGAAGAATGCCCTCTTGCTAGACCTCGTACGATGGAAAATTCTATCTTCGAAACAATTTAAAATATTTAACGACGATTTTTTTTTCGTATTAATTTTCCAGATCGAGGCTTCGTTATATCGAAACGACGAGAATTCAAGGAAACTCTTGTATTCGAAATGAAAGGTTTTGCTCACCGACACATCGAACGATACGAAACGTATCGCCTCAGAGGGAGAAGGGTGAACGAATAATAAAAAATAAAAAAATAAATAAAAAAAACTGAAAATACAATCCATTATCGTTTTCCAGTTGGTTCACATAAGCGTTGAAATTGTAGCGAGGATCGAGGGGTAATTGGGGAATAGCGAGAACTCGAGCCGAGAAACCCGCGCGTCCGTTATAACGTATATTGCCACAGAGAATATTAGCGTTGGCATACGCGCGCCGCCGCTATAATACCCGTAGAGGAGCGTTACGAAGAAGTAACGCGAGAAACACGAGGAGAAACGCAGTTAAAAAGAAGAACTGCCCACCCCGATATTCGAAACGATGATCTTTGACGCGCACGCGCACCACAGCGCGAGATACTTCGCGGAGAACGATAAAAGTACAAGATTAACTCGACTCGCGCTTCCACCAGAGTTCTCGATCTCACGGGGCAGTTAATGAGGACGATGCGCCGTAGCGATGACCTTAAGCACTCCGAGCTCTCCTTCGGTATATTCTCGAGTACGATATATATATATATATATATATATGGATATATAAACGTATATGGGGCATGCAAGGCATAATCGACTAGGCCGTGACCCTCGTATATTTTTATTTTTTCCTCTAAATGCGTTATAGAGCGATATAAAAAAAAATAGGTTAGAGTCTAATCTCGGCTTCGTTGGGTAGGTACTGCTCGGGTGTGGAGGTGCGCGCTCACGAAATTAAAGTAATCAGACGTAAAGGTCGTTCACCGTTTATCGGTAAAAAAAAAACATTACAACAAATAATTTATTTCAATGTCTAATACCGATTCAATCGACAATAAATAATTTAGCTCAAGAATTCGCAAAATTTCGATCTTGATTAACATTGTTATTTTTCAAAAAATTTCTTACAACGAACAGAATAAAAATTGTAAAAATTTGTGTAAATGGTTGATTTTATATTATTTCTTAATAGAATAGGAGGTTTTATATGTAAACAAGAGACTCGCGGTTCGATCGGTTTAGCACGGAATGCCCCGTATACGCTCCATCAACGTATATATACAAGTTGAGTGCACAGTAGTCGGTTCCACGGACGATTAACACGCAACGCAAGAGCTTATATATAAGCGAAACAAAAGTGAATTCTCGCCTTGAAGTTCAAGCGCTCGACTCAACTCGGTCAGTAATTTCCCGTAACAGTGTAAAACGGTTGGAAAGAGGGTAGGTAGAGGGGGAGCACGAGGAGCATATCGCGTATGAGAATATTGGCGTTACGGTAATGCTCATCCTCGCATTATTTTGTATTATCGAGACGGGTCTTCGACTGACGTATTATATATATGTGTGTGTGTAAATATATATATGTATATATATATCAAGGCTCTTGGTATCATTATTAGCCATTACGAGCCGCGTAACCGCGCGCATCTTTGCCCGGTAACGTCGGCCTATTATTCACAGCGGAATCGACCGATTCCCATAACCGTGTGTCTCGAGTAGATAACAACGACGGCAACAACCAACGACCGCGGAGCTATTTAAGCCCGGCGCTACGGTGTCTCGAGTGTACGTAGAACGTAACGAAAATTAAAAAAAAGAAGAAGAGTCATAAAATTTCACACGCCACACGCGTTTATTTTATATTATCCCTCACGGTCTCACCCACCCCGTGTCGGCCGGTCGCTTCGCCGTAAACCGCAAAAACTTTCCGATCCTACTACCACGGTTATTTCGCGTTGCGCTAGTCTCGCGGGTTCTATTTTATCCCGAGAGAATAGGACGAACACACAGAGAGAGAGAGAGAGAGAGAGAGTAATAGTGAAAATGGGGGAGAAACGAGTGGAGGAGGAGAGGAAAGACGGACGAGGGATAAGGAGAAGAGATAAAAAACGAAACATCGATAGTCTCGTCTTTTACTGCGTCTCTCAGCATGAAAGATCGTTAAAGATGCATAAACGTCGCTTGACCGATTCTCTCACTTTTTCCATCTTCTCCACTCTCGCTTTCACTTTCTTCGTCTTTCACGAGCGCGTGTCTGCATCGGCAACGACAAATTGTCACTTTCGTTCTCGGTATTATTCGTGCGGGCTACCTACGGACTTTGCGTCGCGCTTCTTCCAGTCTCCCTTTCTCTCTTCGTCTCGCTCGCTCTCTCGTTCTCTCTGTTGGCGATACCGATAATTTTTGCGACCGAGGACTCGATGACATGTGGTCGGCGGTCTCGAGACCACCCCGTCCACGGGACAGACGTTCGTCGATCGCACGTCTCACGCGATGGAATTTGCGGAGTCTGCCACTCTGCGGTGTTCCGTCGCAAAAGCGAGTCGATACGTATCGACGAAATAGGCGAACCGGCACTTGCGTCTCCGCGCCTAGACCAAAGATGCAAAAAATCTGTTACCAAGGGTACGAAGATTGTAACCACGAGTCCAAGATTGCTGCAGTAATATACGTAATTTTTTATTTTTTAAATTACAATTTTAAACTTCTTTCAAAATTTCCTATAAAAAACGAGACACTTTTTTTTCACGAATAACCATACAAATTTTCATCGGAAAACAATACCGATCGTTATGTAAAAGTATGTCTTACCGTTCTAAAAAATAATACACCGCATCCGGGGGGTGGGGTGGAAAAAGTTATGAGGGTAACAATTTTTGATGATGAAAAAACATTACGAAAAAAACAAAAAATAAAACTAATTGTAAGATAACCTTGGCCTGCATGAGAAATGCGTGCGAGCGAGTTCTTTTTTCCGTCGAGTGGCGAAAACCCGCTCGGGGTTTATACAGGAGGGTGAGAGAAAGAGAGTTCTGAAAACCGTTGGTAGCTCGAGCCGCGATATGCAGACCGAGAGAAATCGCCATATGGCGTGGGCGGAGGTGGGTCCTTGTGAGTTCACGAGCGTGTGCGTCCTGGGGGGGTAGTTCGAGTTCGCTGCGTTTTTATATAAGCGACGCGTCTAATATATAGCACATAGTCCAACTACGCGTGTATAATTAGTTTACGTTACCCACGAACGAAAAACACCGACGAGAGTTCGAATAATTTATTTCTCTCTTTTTTGTTTTATTTTATTTTATTTTTTCAAATGCGTGCGAGCGTTCGGTGAGAACGTTCGGCATAATTTTTCGTGTGGCACGTTTACCTATACGCAACCAGTGAAAAATTCCGTGCACCCGCACAGGCCGGTACACACGAAACGATCGTAATGCAACAAATACCGTGGGAATGTACGTTTGTTACGAGCACGGGTACACCCTATCACGAAATCACATCGATTCTCGCATCGCTGACCACCCTTCGTCCCCCGCGAAGAAACCAAAGCGTGCTCGGACGGGAGATAAGGGTGCAATATTTTTGTTCACTACACAGGTATACTTATCGAATTGACAGATCTAGTCGAGAAACGATTTTGAATTTTTTAATATTTTTTTTTTGTCAAAGTCAAAAGCGTGTGAATATTCGTCTTCAAAAGCGACAAAAAGAACAACCCTTGGAACAATGCGAAGAAACAATGGGATGTTTGCGCGAGATAACAATACGACGTATTGTTGTAGATTGGATTTTAATCAATTTTATCGATCCCGGTCTTTAGATTTTTTCAACCCTCGAATACGTCGAACAAAAGAGGAAGAGCGTGTGAATATACATAACAAAATCGACGAGAAAAGAGCATCGGGCTCGTGGATCATCCTACGGGGGGAGAGAGAGAGAGGAACGTTTATATGGCGTATAGCGAAGCTTGAAAAATCTATGAGAGACGAAATAATCCTGTTTTGACACGAGCCCGGTAGGTGGTCCACCCCCGGTGCAAGGGGATGCTCGCAGAAAAGTGGTGGTCCCTTGGAGCGCATCTGGCGCTCCTTCTTTCTCTCTCCCTCTCTCTTTTATTTTTTTCTTCTTTCTCCTTTCTCCTCCGCTACTTTAAATTTTCCATATTCCTCGACGAGCGAGAGAAACGAGGGGCGCTACATCGAGAGTTTTCTCATAATTCGTGCATCGAGGGACGAAGAAAAAAAGGGTTCCACCCGCGTCGAGCGAAGGGGGTTCGATGAAAAACGACACCGAGAATTCAAAGAGGCAAAAAAGAAAAACAGATACGTATATATATGGAAAAGAAATGGCGAGGAAAGGGTGAAGAGTAAGCACGAAAGGCTTTTAGTCGTGGTAGAGGGGTGGTAAAGGTCGCGTGCCCGCATCACCTGCTGCCTCGCTCGCCCGGGCACTTCGCTCGCGCGCACGATGAGTGCAAAAATCTTTAACCCTAGCACATACTCACACACACACATACGCACACACACAAACGAGGCTAGAAAAACTCGTGAAAACCTGCATCGTTTACTGCCAGTGGCTGCAGCTGTCCGGCTGTCCGTACCTTCCGTTCCAGCGAGAGGCGACGTCTCATTCAAATATTCAAAAAAAAAAACTGAAAGAGAGAGAAAGATACGAGTATGTATATGTGTACGTGTATGCATAGAGAGAATGCGGGAAGATTGGAGAAAACGGGGGTGTAGGTGATTGTGCACCCCTTTTGAGAAATGATTTTGCATTTCGACCGGAAAAGCCTTGAGGCACGCGAAGAAAGGGTTGATGAGCGTTTCGTACTGTCGATCGAATATACACACACATACACACAAACACATGTCCGAATAGGAAGGAATCTACGTAGGAAGTCGTCGAAGATTTTACAGACACCGGAACCCTTCGCATTATTCCGTTCTCGCGTGCAGTTCCTCCGAAGCATAAAAATCATCGCGAAGATAGATTCGATCGTCGAGATGCAGCATCTGCCTCTCGAAACGTACGTCGATCGTTACTCTTTTTTTTCTTTCTATCGCCGTCGCTTACTTCCCCTCTATTGCTCCTCGTTCATTCAATAAACTTCCCGTACGTGTCACGAGCTATTTTAACATAGCTATACGTACGCCTTCCGTAGATACGCGTAGTTCGGGGCAAAGTGGTCAAAGGGGTGGATCGTGGCTGCGTAGGAACGCGCGCTCTAGCGGGGGTGGCCAGGTGCGCGAACGCCCGGCGCTTTCTCGGGGGGCGCTCGGTGTTCGCTCGCCGTTCGCATATCCAAGTCTACGCGTATGTTTGTCGACGACTCTGGGAGATATATATATATATATTGGTATGCGAGAGCGACGGTTGGAGGGTAGCTGTGAAAAAAAATATATTCCGAAGGGGAGGTGAGTTTACAAATCTGTATGCACAGGGATACCGATGGCACGAGCGGTGCAACACGTGACGTGTTTACCGCACATTGGCTGCATAAGACCGCGGTCAGTGATAACAAAAAAAGTAGGTATGTGTGTGTGAGAGAGAGAGAAAGAGAGACAAGCGTAGATCAAACAAAACTTTACCGGTCGTTGTCGAGACGGTGAGTCGCGCGTGCGCGTTTCTCGAATTTGCTTCCTGGAAAACGAGGAAAGCGAGAACACACCCTCGCGTAGAGTCACGTTGCCGCATATTTTGTTTTCGAACGATAAAACTTATTATTTTCGTTATCCCGATCCTGTTATATCAGCGTTCGTTCAAACTGTTCTTTATTTTCGATTTTTTTCAATTATTCTCTAACTCGATCCCCACTTCATCCCTCCATAATTTCTGTTGCGTTCGATCGCATTACGGTCGCGCGAGAATCGGACCTGCGCGAGACGGTCACGCGGGGGTGAGCATCGTTCATGGATTATCAAAAGACCAATAAACTCAAGAGGGTTGCCGGTATGAAAACCAGAGAGCTAATTTTCTTTTTAACAGAAATATACGCGTTGTTTCGGCGTAGTCGTTGTCGGGGTGGTGGTTCTCGCGGTATCGATCGACCAGGGGATAAAATCCGATGCGTGCATCGGTCCGGCTTATGTATATATAAAATGTACGCATGTTTGTGTATAAGTACGGTGGATATGCAACCACCTGCAGAGGGCAGGTGATGCCGAGTGTAATCAGGACGGGGCGCCAACCTCTGACTACCAACCCCGTTCCCCGCGCTGACGTGCGCGCGCGCCCCCGTCTAACGTCCCGAGCGCAAGACTTTCGAGCCGAACGCGCGGGTGGCTCGTGATATTTACAGGACCAACGTACCTACTCGCATATTTAAACACAAGCGTTAAACTAATCGCGTAGTACGTACAATGTCACGGGAATGCCAAAGCTTTTTTACTTTTTCTTCCCCTAAGCAACGTTTTGTACCTACCACGCGCCGATTTCTCTCGCGTTTGTGTCGCATTCGCGCACGTTGCCGATTTGTAAAGTTTGCACGAAAACGCATGTGCCACGAACGATTTTATTTACACAAAGGAAAAATAAAAAATAAATGTAAAACAGCTGGAGTATCGAGTATTGGCTCTATTATAAGCGCTTGTATCGATGACCCGTTTTACCCCAATCGGTTATCGCCGATCGGCCGAGAGGTCGGCCCTCTCGATACGCGAGAAATATGATCTACTGTCGCGAGCACGCACGCACTACCCTCTTCGCTAATTGCACGCTGTACGAGGTGTTGGTGTGAAAACAAGCCGGGATATTGGTACGCGATGTAACGAAATAAAAAAGTAGGAAGAAAAAAAGAGGAGTAAGCACGGGACAAGTGAAAATAAAATAAAAGTTGACGAAGGGATTGTGAGTGGCAATGAAACAGGTTGTTGGGTATACACAATGAGACGCTGCAAGCGTCTACACGCCATGCGGATGCTGCGGGATGAAGGCACATGCCAAGAGGACTGATGGACCCGCATCGTCGGAAGGAATAAAATCGAGAGAAAATGAACGAAGGACGAGAGGTTCACCTCGGATTGAAGGCAGCACTAACCCAGTGCGGGATGCGAGAAGATGCGAATACGAAGAGATAGAGAAAGAGAGAGAGAGAGAGAGAGGGTGAGAGAAAGGAGAAAAAGGAGAAAAAAGTTACACGAGCAGGATATAATGCGTGCGTGCATGTCGGATTAAGCAGGCGAGATAGCGCACGCATTGCAAAGAGAAAGAAAAGGTAGAAAGACGGAGAAGACAGCGGCAGCGGCGAATACTCTTTTTTTCTTTCGCTTTTTTTTTCTTTTCGCGAGACCGGTCTAGCGCTCTGTCTAGCCGCAGTCTGGTCAGCTCGTTGTACGTGCCAAGTGCAAAGCTGGTTATGTTGCGATCTCTTCAAGGATTCCCCCCTTTTTCCTTCGAGCTTATAAACGTCGTACTCGTATGCGTATACGTGCTCTCTCTGTAGTATAGCGCGAAAGAAGAGGACGGCGCGAAGACGACGATGCCGCCGCGAGGATATAACGAGACGTCCACGCGCCGTTTGCCCCAGGCGGCACTCTTTCTTTCCGCGTGTACCCACTCGCATTCTTCGCGCAGCGTGAGGCAGAAATAGCTGACCTGGTATGATACGCACCTTGCGGTAAATTATTCTCACTCGCGATTGTTATTTATCATCGATGAATTCTATTTTACAACCTTATGCACGGATGAGACACTTGGATACTAAAATAGATGGTAACTCCACGTTTTCATTCATGAAATTCGTACTTACCAAATTTTTTCTCATATCTGAAAATTTATCTAACTCCTTCTATCTCAAATAGATAAAAATTCATCTGTTATAGATCAATTGACAAAATATATTACAAATCGTTGATTAAAATTTATCCATGGCAAATTAACTTTCTCCATAGATTAAAATTATCTCAAATATAACTAGATAAAAATTGGACTATTTTTCACTCGAAATAAATAAATTTTTCATTGACGGACGTTTTTTTTCAGCCATAGATAATTCGTCTATCAGCGTAGCATAATAATTCCTGCTCTATTCGTGTTTCGGTAAATTGATCGTTGCAGTTCGTTAGAAAGAAATAAGTTCGTAACGACTAGAACTTTTTGTCTCGGCGTCTCGTACGTATGTGTTACTCGAGGCTTTTTCGTCTTCGCCGACGGTCACTCGCGAAGATGTGGGCATAGGGGCGCCCTGTGGGCCATCTCCGTTTGCCCATCGATATATATATATATATTCTTGAAGTTGGAGTTGGCGCGCGGTGGCGAAGTCGGCAGGTGCTCGACTCTCACGGTCTTTCCCCGTCTCGCTCTTTCTCGCTCGAGCTATTTAGCTCTTTCGGTCCTCTCTCGCGCTATTCTCTTCTCTCTTTTCTCTCTCATGTGGCACGACGACGAAGACGACGAGGACGACGACGACGACGGTGGTAGTGGCGGGCGCGCGCGCGCTACTCGACGCGCGATCGTAAGAGAACTCGGACCGAGCCAAAAGAAGCGAATATACGCTACGTACAGCTTACATCTGCTCTCACTCTGCGGCAACGCCGACTACGTCGACGAGACGCTCGTTTATTTCTTCCTCGCTCGCGTGCACGCTTCCTACGATCATCCTGTCTCGCTCGTGCCCGCGGGTTCCCAAGAGTCCCCGGGGTTCTTTCGTTTGTACGCGTCTCGCGCGCTCCGCCGCGCGGCGAACGTGCCGTGCGCGAAGAGAACGCGAACGTTCCTCACGGTGAGAGATAGAGCGAGTGAGTGAGAGCGAGAGGGTGGGAGGGAGAGAGAGGGAAAAGAGCCCTCTCGAGCCACGCGCCAACCATCCCCACTTTTCTCGTACGAGAACGACACGAGAGAACTTAACTCTCCTCCATCGTCTCCACTTGGAGCTCTGCCTTCTTTCTCCCGCGGACTCAAAGTCTGGAACGATAAGATTTCCTTTTGTTTCCTTCGAGCCCTTTTTATTTTTCACCTCTTTTTTTTAATTGTTTTTCATTCGAATTTTTTTGTTCGCCGAAACACGTGTTGCTCTCGGTCGATAAGCTGTATCGAGTTGCCCAGTGTTCCAGAACCGTGCGAATAATCCGCTTATAAATCTCACCGTACTCTCCTGCTATTCGCAACAGCGAACATCGTTCGCGAATACGAGGAAAAAGAGAGGGACAATTTTTAAATCCGATCTTCCTCGCGCTTCCTCGTATCGTGTTCCTTCGGTAATTACCGTTCGTCCGAACCGAATTACGGGTCTCGAATTTTACGCAAAGTTCCTCTTGCCTCGACGTCGGTACTTTCCCTTCTTCTTCTTCTTCTTCTTCTTTAATAAAAAATCATTTTTCTCCCGGCATAATATACAATCGGGTGGATGATTGCATGGTTTTGAATTGCCGGCGATTTTATTTTTTTGTCTTCTCACTCGCTCACTCTCTTTCTCCCTCTCTCTTTCTCACGTGGCACCTATATTATTATTTTTTTTCGTATATTCTTTGAATTCATATAGTCGAGTATCGTGAATTTCTTTTGTCGTGTTCTCGCTTCCTCTTCAACTTAACGGGCTGGTCGAGGGTACAATAAATGATGTAATTCGTAAGTACACACCCACTATAAATCGCGAGCACTTCAACCTCCTACCCTTCCACTCTTTCATCCACCCCCTCACCAACCCCCACTCTTCGGCATTGCCATTATGATTTTCAATTCCATGAGCACATATTCATCTCGAACGTCTTTCTCTTCTCGTATATCCCTCGGTCATGGGCACTATATATATCTATATATATCTATATATATATATATATATATATATATATATATATATATATATATATATACATATATATCAAGAAAAGGGAGTTCGTACTACACGATATTATTGCCTCTGCCAGAGTCGGTATCGTGAGCTCTTTATTATAGACGTATATATATATATATATAGATTCGTGTGCGTTAAACACGTGGAAGCTCCTGTCGTTTTATTATTCGCGTTGACGAACGATCGCTCTCTCGCGTCACGAGAGAACAATCGCTCGCGGTTCTCTTACACGAGGGGGTGTGTCGTAAGCGAGAGGCTGTAAGAAAACCACACCGAGAGAACCAGCCTCTCTCTCTCTCTCTCTGAAAATGCCGAGCTACTGTTCTCTCGCCATCAACGAACCGGACATCTCTATATCGCGCGGAACGTGCTGCTGCGGTAGTATCATCTCTCGCACAAAATACCAGGCACAAGATACGGTAGCACTCTCGAACCTTCGTTTTTCTTCTTTCGCTTCTTTCGACATAACTTACGACGCAATCCTTCTCACCGCCTATATAAATATATGCATGTATTACATGCCAAATATATATATATATATTTATATAGAGGTATATATATATATATATAGGTATGTATTTATGTATGTAGTTTAGTAGCGCGTGCGTTGAAAGAAAACCATGAAAGTGAATTATGGTCGAGGAAGTGGAAAGAAAGGTAGCCGAAAACGTGTGGATATGCGCCCGTTCGAGACGTTGATACACGGCTTGGCACCGTGCGCGAAAGATCGGCGCACGGCGAAATGCGACCGAACACGGTGGACACGCTTCGCTTTTGGCTTATTCCTTCGGTACGTTTCTCTCTTAAAATTCAGGACAGGGAGCCACTCGGGGGTATATATTCCGGTCGTGTACGTACGCAGGACCAAGAACGTGATGCACGGGCTGCCTACTGTATTTTCACTTGGCATTGACAAGGACACTATCGTACTCTTTTTTTTTTTTATAATTACGAGAGCATCGACAATTCACAATATTTAACGAGAGTAACGCTGAATATTAATTCGAAATATTTTCATCGATTTCTGTCCAATAGAACGATGGAAAAACCGAAGATTCTTTCTTTTTTGGAATACGCGAAAAATTTTGATTAAAATTGATGATTTTTGTTCGTGAAATAAAACGTAATTGAAGATTTTGTATCGGACACTGATAAATTTGAATTTTTATCTTGCGCCACTTTCAAACGCGTCGCGAAATGTAACGAAAAATCCGATTTCTCGTTAAATCGATAATTTATCAAACGATAAAATTGTGAACGACCAAGTCCGCGAAGAATTTTAATTTCAATTGAAAATTATGTTCGTGAAATAAAACGTAAGTAATTAAAATTTTTGTACGGACATTGATCGATTAATTTTCTTCTCTCGCCACTCTCAAATATCACAAACATATACCGAAGAATTCGATTTTTCGTAAAATTTATAATTTATCAAACGATAACATCGAAAGCGAAGCGACAAGAAAAAAAAACCGTATTTTCATAAATATAAATGAAGACGGGGATCGATGATACGAAAGAGCCCGTTTCGAGAATGAGAGAAAGAGAGAGAGAGAGAGAGAGAGAGAGAGAGAGACTCGCGGGAAAGTGTTTCAGGGGCAAGACGACGAGTTTTGCGTTAATGAATGTTGGCGCGCGCCACACGCGGACGTTCGAGGAGAGATAGTGGATAATGGTAGTGGTAGTTTCGAGAGGAGGCCTGGGTCGTATCGATGGGTAAAGGCACGCGGGTACCTCGTCGGAGACGTTCGCGAATGATACGCAAACACGTAAGGAGAATGTTTTTTTTTTTTTTTTTTTTTGTAATTCTCGTACATAGGTGAATCGACGTGAATGTGTAAGTCGCGTGTAGTAATATATCGCCGTCGTGGAGCGCGCGCGCGGACGAAACCGGCAGCTGCAGCTGCGGGCACGGTGCCACGCGCCCTCCACCACTACGATCCTCTCTCGTCATAAGCACACGCACTTCTCTCTTTCTCTCTCTGTATACAGAATTTTACCAATACCAAAGCAACTTCCACCGTCCCAACTACTTTTCTCTCTTTCTCTCTTGGTCGCACAGCATTTAACAGGTCCAATATCCCTGGACCCCAAAACTCTCGTACCCCAGCCCCCTCCCCCATTTTTTTCATTCGTATTATAAACGCGGTACAGAGCACTTCTACCTGCAGAAAACTATACGATATCCCGACGTTTTTTTTCTTCTCCGCGCGGTGACATACGTAAAGGCATACAGAAAAATGTCGAGAAGCGGTGGGGATAAAATCGATGGAAAGGACCAGGGGTCTTTATATACATCGCGATTGGACCACCGGACTCGTCACCTGTACCTTTCGCTGGACTACGTGTCTTTTTCTATTTTTTTGTTCTTCTTATTTCTAGATTTTTTCTTCCCCTTTGTTTTTTCAATCTTGTCCCTTTATCGCCGATGAAACATCGATTCTCGATCGAATTTTGTTGGATCGAGGGTAAATATCGATAACTCGAAAGAAATTAATTTTAATCGATTAAAATTATCGAACCCCAAAAAGAGATATTTTTCTTTCTTTTAATTTATGAAGTTTAACGAATTGGTCGTTGCTTATACAGCGAGCGTGAAAATATGATAAAGCGAAATATGCAACAATGTTGTTAAACGCTCCGGGGGAACCGGCAGCACGCTCCCGAAAGTTCGAACGACGCGAGACTCTCATTAACGACGATACAAAAAGTAACCGTTTCTTCCCTTCGATTAATATTTTCCGCACAAGACGCGAGCCCGCACCTGTCCCCAGCGTCTCTCGGGCGGTACCCGTTTTACTCGTATCTCGTTTCTTCTTTTTTTTTCTTCGTCCTTTTCACGTTCTTTCTTTTTATTCATCTCCTCTCGGGCGATCACGCCCGAGAAAAGATACGAATGTTACGTCATCGCGCATAAATATATAGCCTGCACATATATCCGCGAGAGTTTCTGAATATCGGAGGCACGCACATCCATATACACACGCGTATATACATATATAGGGTATTAGTTGTCACCTCTGCGTTTGCAAAGCGCGGGCTCGCGCCCGAATTCGTGGCGAAAACCGTCGAAAAATTATGTCTCGTCGTTAACCCTTTCCGAGGGTCTCGCATCGTTAATGCTCTCGCCCGCTGTGCAATATCGCACGCTCGTACACGTATAAAAATTCCTAATCCCGCGAAACATTACGGCGCGAAAAACGCGCCCCCTTATCGACACACCCGCGAACCCAACGAGTCTCGCCACGACAAATTTTTATTCTAGAACGTACCGCGAATTATTGTGAAAAAAATTTAATTCCCTGGAGAATTTCGGAGTCGACGAGCGTGAAAAGAAATGAAAATCGAACGAAATTTCACGATCTTTCGAACGATCGTTGCGACACGCCGGCGCGGTCTCGCGGTCAAAGGTTCAAACGCGTCGAAAATATCTACCGGTGTTCTTAAAGTTTAACGACGCGATACGTCGCGCAAATGGATGGGTGGATCATTTCGAAATCAGGATCGAATCAAAATTGTACGAAGGATTAGCGAATTTCTGTATATACTTCGCGGGCTCGTTATCGATCGCCACGGTAAAGCTCTCACGTTCGCGCATAAAGTGCGTGTAGTAGTCGAGCGTATGTACGATTTACGTCCTTTTTTTTATAATTTATTTATTTAGTTTTTTTTTTACTCATTTCGTCTTTTGATCGTCGTCGGCACACGCAGAGAGATTAAGAGAGGGAGAGAGAGAAAGAGAAAGAAGGCTTCTCTGTGTGTCGCGAGTTTCGCGAGAGGCCAGAGCAGCTGCAATCTGGTAATTGGTAGCCTCGGAGGCCCGCATCTCTTCCACATCGTCGTCGTCGTCTTCGTCGTCGTCGTCGTCTTCGCGAGAGGTGTCCTCGCGAATGATGTATCGAAAAACGATGAACCCGCCGCGCGCGTCTATATACATCGGATAAAAAAGACGGAGGGATGAGGTTGGTCAAGGAGGAGGGAGGGTTGAGGAGGAGGCAGAAGGGAAGAGGGGCGTTTGGGTGTATTTAATAATTCTGACGTCCGAGACGCGGTGGACGTACGAACATCAGTCCAACCAACATCGTTTCGCGTCGTTTATAATCCCTTCGATCCCTTCGCTCGTGACTCATCTCGGTTCCTCTCTCCCCAACCCTGTGTGTATCTTGATCAAAGCAAAAAATTAATTTCTCGATTGAAAAAAAAAACGACAAACGCATATAGGTACGTGGCACCGAGCTAATATATCCGTGGATACGATTTATTAAAATGCGACGGTAAATAATAGCCCCGAGAAATGGGAATGAACGACGATGATCAAAAATTGGTTGCCCTCGTTCTCCAAATGTTATCCACCTTCGATTTCTTCGACGTCGATATATAAATATAATTATCGCAACTTTCGATATGTCTTTTTACGGGACGACTATTGACTCTTTATTTGTTTTTTTAAAACACGATTCAAGATTATCGCCGTGCTCCGGATTCGAATTGATATCGATCGATTTTTATTTCTCTTTCGCACATCTCGATCTACGTAGTCTGTTCGTTCGTTCGTTCGTTTGTCATCGAGGTATACTCGTCCGTTGCTCGATCTCGGCTTATTTCTTCTTGTTTTTTTTTTATTCGCGGAAAGTGAAGGTATCTTTCGTGAGTCGCAGACTCCCGCTCGTGCTCGCTCCCGCCGAGGCGGCGTGGCGCTTTACTCACTCTCCGCGGTACGCGTGGAGAGAACACCGAACGAGAAGAGATCCCGCGTGCCGAGGAGGCAACCTAACGTGAAATTTATCGTTCGCTCGCACTCGTTTGTTGCATGTATACATACTATATTTTAGTGATGGCTCAGCCAGAAACGCGAGTAAATTTTCGAGTGAGTTCCACCTGCCGTTCGCGCCTTGCTTCGAGGCCGCGGCTCCTTCTCTCTCTCTCTCTCTCTCGTTTTATCTTCCTCGACGCTTTATCTCTCTCACCCTCTCCCTCGCGCCAACGACTTTCCTTTTTTTCTATCTTCCCACCGCCGTTTCTCCCATTCTCGATTGTTCCGCTCGCGCCAAAGAAAGAAAAATTAAAAAACAAAAGCTCGACCAAAAAAAGAACGAAAAACATGGAAAGAAAAAGAAATTAAAGCTCAAGTGGCATTGAAACAAAAGTACGAAAATAATCGACGGGGCAGACGATTTGTTGTCCCGTGCCATTGGGGAACAACGAGGACGATCAACTGGAGACTTTAAACTGTGGTACAGGACTATCGCGGCCGCGAAAGGATCAGTACATGGGTCTCTCGCGACGAGCTTGTAGACACGAGGGACACGCTGCTGCCTATAAGATACGCATACGCTTGGTGCAGCTTCCTTCCTTCCTCTCTTTCTCTCCTTCTCTCTCTCTCTCTCTCTCTCTCTCCCTCCCTCTTTCCCTTCCGACAGACAGAGAGATATCGATATTCGATGATCGCAGTACATCGCGTATATTGTACCGGGGGTCTTGACCAAATGCTCCATCTACAGTTATACACTTCAGGAACTGATCGTTTTCGTAACGAGAATATCGGTGTCGGAGTCGAAAACACAAAGAGTAATGGGGAGATCGATATTAAACACGTAACAGGAACACGATCATTCCCATCCGATTCGACACTCGATCCTGAATGTAGGATGATCCGATATCGATATAAAATTCGATTCGTTCCGAGAAGTCCGAACGAGCGAGGCAACCGATCGTGTACTTCGATCCTGTGATTGCGAATCGGGTTATATACGATTACAATGTATATTATACGGTGTACAGGCCGAGGCATTAAAAGAATTATGACATAGTTTCAATCTAAAAAATTTCCGACATCGTTGACAGAAGATTTTCAAGCTGCAACATTTTCCGAGTCTCTGTCTGTCGTACGAATAAAAACGAAACAAATGGAAAAATTCTCCTGCTATCATCTCGAATTTTCTTGAAAATTGTGTACGTTGTACAATTTACGATGATAAGATTCCATTCTTTTTTAAACTAATGTTTGTTTCTAATAAAACGTGGGGTTGGTTTTAGGACAGACAAAATTTCGATACAAAATCGGAGAAGCTTTCGGATGGATGAAGTGCATCGCGAAATAAAAAATATGCGTATATACTTTGATTTCTCCTATATAAAAAAGACTTTCGCAATTTTTACACTATCGGGGATAGATTCTACGATATATTGCTATGAACAAATTTTCAACCCAAAATTTCAAATCGCTACGTTTCAAACCAGTTTTGAAATTTTTCTTACCGCAAACTGTAAAGCATACTCGAGTTTGTACAAATTCCGAAATGATAGCTGGAAAACTTCCAGATCTCAGTCGATTTTAATCGAGCACGAGTATGAGAAAGCTTGAAGGACGCAAAGTGCGATAGGTCGTGTCGTGTATCAAAGAAACTGGACGCGGTTTATACACTCGCGTCACTCGTAACATTGATTGCTATTTATTTAGTCGAGTGATCCAAGAATAATTAAGTTGATATAAAGACGTCGGAATGACGGCGGGTCGTAGGACTCGCGCATTGGTACTCTCGTTCTCGAGAAGCTCGAATAAGGAGAAGGCTCTTACCTCGGTCGTTCCTCGGTCGGTGTTGCCGATTCACCCGAGGAGCGAGTGTAAAAGATGCGAGAGACGAAGAACAAGAAAGAGGGTGAGAGATATACAAACGGAGATGGAGAAGATGAAGAAGCGAACGCTGAAGAAGAAACGAAAAGTAAAAGGGCGGAGGAGAGATTTTTGAGATAGCCTTCGCGACCGGAGTGTGCCTTTCGTTCTCTGGTCCATCCGCCTCTGTTCCCTTCTCCATCTTCGATTTTTCGTCTTATGATCGTGCATATATATATATATAAAGTGACTAATGTTATTTCTGGTACTTTGGGCGCTATACCTCTCGCTTAAGGACACGCTAATTAACCGACGACCAATCATAATTATCCCTCTCGTGGAGTTAATAAGTCAAGCAGCGATTACGAAATTGCATCGATCGAGATCGCGTCGAATTCGGCGTCGGCATCGCCGTCTCAAAGACGTACACGCACACAGGGGCGCGCGAGCGCATCATCGCGATGGGCATTTGAAAAGGCCCACCGCGCGTAAAGCCGCGACACAACATTCATGGACATCGAGGCATCGTCATCGCATTCTCATTCTCCCTCGTTCACGAAGATGCTTCGTGAACGCGCATGGTTCGGTATCGATTTGGCTCGAATTCCTGGACCGTTTCAGGATCTCGAGCACGCATCGCGATGACCAGAAGCACTTTGCTCCTCGAGCGTACTATTTATCAATCGTTCCAACGATCTTTAAACTCGAGAATCCTCGAAGGACTCTCCGAGGGTAGAAACGATTTTTTGTTTTTCTTTTTCGACTAATGGCTTCTTCGTTATTGGATTTTAATTGTCGATGAAATCGATAAATTTTCCTACCCGAGAAACGAACACGTTTAATTATCCAAATGTTTCATTTAGCTTCTAATTTTATTTTCAATCTTGTTTTAAGCGGTTTGACGTTTTAGTTTAATTTTTGAAAATTAAGTGCGAAAAGTAGTTAAAATGCGATAGGAAAAAAATTCACACGGTTGCTCTCTCTCTGTTCCTCTTTCTCTCTCTCTCTCTCTAACACACAATCAGTCGCACACGTCTCGCGTGAAATCCGGGCTGACCGGCTTAAAAGCATCGAGAAATCGCTCTCGATGTCGGCATTCTTTTGTCACCCGAATCAAGACGAGCGAGTGCTTCTGTGCGACAGCCGTAAAACTA
The DNA here is from genome assembly GCA_964017225.1 of Netelia inedita. Lineage (NCBI taxonomy): Eukaryota > Metazoa > Arthropoda > Insecta > Hymenoptera > Ichneumonidae > Netelia > Netelia inedita. The sequence continues at coordinate 33,078,472 of OZ024922.1, read as the reverse complement.
CGAGACCCGAAGAAAAGAAAACTTAACTCGCTGACACCCCCGCGGTTACCGAGTCGCAATAACGTTGAAAGGGACGTTTTTTTCTTCTCAGGGAGCTAAAAAGGACTAGAACGGGACGTTATCTCACCAAGAATTTCACATTATCCGCAAACACCGAGAGCGTTTCTTATCCAGATCGTCTCTTGCTTTCGGTCGAAGAACTTCGACAAATTCGGACCACCGAAAAAAATTTAAGAAAAAAAGTTTACAATTTCTCTGTTAAAGTCGAGCCTACTCGTGTCCTTTAAGAAAAATCATTTAGTACCTTATTTTATCAGCCGATTGCACTATCGAACCCTTCGATTAACGTATCTTAATTATCTCCCGACGAAACGACCACCCTCTACCCTTATACGCTACGAGCTACATCACAATCCCATAGAAATCTCGTATTCTTCGTTATTCTCGTTCCACCTGATTTTTATCGTCAGCGAGGGGGAAAAAATAACGAAGAAAAAAAAAGAAACAATGTCCTCGTGCGCCGAGAACCAAACCACGCACGAGAGAAAGAGCGTATAATTGGTAAGCATTCTAGTCCGTTCGTGAAACGAATGACATCGGACTTCCTGCGTGTCTCGTCGCTTCCAAAATTGAAGGCGAAATCGTCTACGTAGATTGGAAGAGGCAGGAACGGTGGAAAGAAAGAATCCGAGAAACGATAGATTAACCTCGTAGCCCGGATTGATAACTCTGTTCGCCGGTGGTCCATCGGCCCGTCTTCATCAGTAAAAGCCACAACACGGATTTCTCGTCTCTCTCTCTCTTTTTCTCTCTCTATAGAGAGATACACTAACGCATGTGTGTGTATCGACGTAAGGAAACCGGATTCGCGATGCACTCGTGCACATATATAGCTCCTATATACGTATAGACGTATCCACAGCACATTTAAACGAAGAGACGCGCGCCGCTCACAAAGCGAGAACCACCAATTTATTATCCCGATCTCTCGCAAGAGACTTGACTCTGATGGAAAATTATCATAGCCCCGTGTCAACAAGATTTTAACAACGAAATATCCAATAAAACGATGTCGGAATCCGAATAGTAATTCACCTTTGTGCATATGTATGTATTTTTGTTGGGAAGGACCGCGACGATGGACCGGGTGCTTCAACGGACCACTCAACTTTCTCGAAAATACTTCCGTAAATCATTTCTTTCGATACACAAAAAATGACTTAAAAATATATTAGTTCGAAAAAAAAGATTAAAAATTGCACGAGTTTACAATTTTTGAGTTTTGCAAATTAAACAATTTCTTTGCCATCTCAAACGGTCCATCTATACCAAAAATTAACTAAACAACGATCTGGTAATTTTTCGCACTTCTTTCCTATAGACACTCTTGCTAGCGTCGAAAGTTCATTTATTCAGACTCGAATGAATCTTCGAGTCGGTGTCCTCGAGTGATTCGTTCTTGCAGTCTTTCCCCTTCATAGATGTCTCTTTTCGCACACACACACACACACACACACACGCATATATATATATATATATGAATACATAAATTCTCCGAATAGCGAAGAATGTCCATCGGGGCCTTACAAATTGTCCGATTAACAGAGGGTGGTACCCTAATTAAGATCTCTCTACGTTTTATCGTCAGCGCATATATTAATCGAAACGAAGCTGCGAATAGCAATACCGTACGGGCGCGCGGTACGAAATCACCGTATTATTATAATGGCCTTACAGATACCACACAGGGCTCGCGTTCGGTATTATACAGACATCTGTCCACGAGTTGCAATTCTCCTACATCCTTGTTTCCCCATCCTTGCGTTGTCTCTATCGCGCTGATACACGAAAATACATACCAAAACGTACACAGATAGAAAAATGTTTTCTTTCTCGAGACAACGTCGTTCATCGCAAATGCAGACTCCGATGTAATAACGTCAAAGTCTAAAAATAGAAGCGAGGATCGGAACGCGGGAAAGGAGAAGGCGCCAGGGAAGCGCATCATCTTAAGGTCTGAGCGAGATGCACGGATGCTGAGGAAAGAAGCGCGAAACGAGGCGCGGTTTCGTCTGATCAGAGACTCATCATCTCGAAAGAGGCGCAGGTACGCTTTCGTTCTCGTTCTCTTCGTCTTTCTCTCTGTCTCTCTTTGGTGCGAACGGCATTCCAACGGCTATAAGCAGTTCGAATTGCCGTGAATTTCGCAAGGAGCAGGATTCGGCCGTTGGGGGTAGGAGGAAGCGAGAGATTCGCGCGTGCCCGTGCAAACGACGAGAGTCGCGCGAACGTAAAGATGCGAAGCGAGCGAGCATTCGAGGAGAGAAATTCATTCTTCGATACGCGTATATATTTATTTATTCTAGAGATTCTCGAAGCATATACGAGAAGTTCGATACGAGGTTCGAGAAATGTGCGCGAGAGTAAAAGAAAAAATGAAAGAAAGGATACGAGACGGTGCGCGAGTTCGCGTGTGCTGGCTCCGCGCACGCGCCCGTTCACCTTTTCATTCGGCCGATAATACCGCGAAGGATTTTTCACGAGGTCTTATCGAGGTGTTTTATTGCACCGGGTATGAGAAAGAAAAAGAGAGTGAGAGAGAGAGAGAGAGAGAAAGAGAGCGAATCACAGTGTGGGTCTCGGGTGGCCGGATGAACCGCATCGAGTCGAGAGAAAGAGAAATAAACGCGAGACCGCAGCGCGTGTTCGGTAAAAGTCAAGGGGAGGCGTATCTAGAATCGTTTTGCATGTCGAACGATTCGAGCACGCGCCCTTCTGACTTTTAGAGGTCGAGCCGCGTGTACGCGCGCAACACTGTGCGAAAGTGAAAATAGCTTAAGTATGGGGCTCGATGATTAATCACGGACTCGGGATTACCTCTTTGAGAGTCCAACGAGGGTTCGAGAGAGAGGGAGAGAAAGAGAGAGTGAGAGGGTGACGCATGCGCACTCACGGGGTCTCAGGGGTCAGCGCCGAGTGTCGAGGACGCGGTCGTACTGCGGGCACGTCCTTGACCCTCCTCGACCTTGACATATCTCACCCGTGATCTCTCTCCGCAAACTCTCGATCGTATATGCACTTTTCCTCGTGCGTACACGCGTAAGCCATAAAATCAGCGTGGTGTCCCGTGGCGAACTTATCTCCACTCCCGAATCAAAATTTGATGAGATCGTAATGCATTTTAATTTCCTTTGTTCTAAGATTGTATTCTTACTAATATTTGTATGCATATAATTATCATAATGATTAATCCGATTAAATTCGTACAATTAGCAGTTGTCAAAAATTCGAATTAAAACCTTATGACAAAAAGAAAATTTTAATTCAAAAGTACGGACCTTGAGGCTCGAGATAAACGTAAAACTGAAAGGCTTTAATATTCTGAAATCGATGAATAGCAACCCGTCGACGAAGTACGCCAATTGTCCAAAGTTGTAAGGGAAGCCTTGCGTGAAAAAAGAAATGAAAGTCGATAATCCGGCGGAATCACGATTCACGACCCGAAGGCGCCGTAAAGTCGAATGAGATGAACGCGAAGAAAAGAAGCTGCGATATAGGGGTGGATGAAGCGGGAATCGAGGCTGTAAGAGCGCAAGGGCATGAGAAAAATCTGAGGAAGAACGAGAGAGGCCATAGCGCGTGCATATTGCGGCTCGAGATTGAAGACTCCTCTTATTTTGCCCTGCTGATGCTTCATCCACCATCGCAAAGACCCTTTACAATGTGCCGGCGGGCAATTAAACTTATCTTGGACGTATCCGAGATTTCTTCGGTTCACCGCCGCCAAAGTCTATATATATATATATGCCAGAGGTTTTTCCTTTTTCCACAGTGTGTTTAGATAACCCCGCAACGTACATCGTCATTCTCGCTGCCAACCGACTACCGCTCTACCAGAATCCCAGTCATCGAACATCCGTGAATTTTCTCCCTTCTCGCATGCGATTTTTTCAACCGATAACGACAGGTTCACGCAGATAAAATAGGAAACGGAAGGGATTTTTGGTTTTGCTTTTTGTTTTTGTTTCTTTTTTTTTGTTTAAGGATAACGGACCCAAGGAAATTGTACAAGTCGTAAAAAGGCGTCGATTCTCGAGAAAGTTCAAAGTTTTCAAGATAGAACCGTCCTTATCGCTTTTAACACTGACGAAATATCGTCGAATCTTCGTAAAATCGAAACTACGATGTATTTTGGTTTAACAGCCAATAAGTGTTAAATTCAAGAAATTTGTGCAAGAAAGAAAATACAAAATTCGTTCGTATTTATAAAAATGATTGATATCGGATTAATTTTAATCGTAATTCTTTTTTTTCAATTTTTATTTCCTGTAAATCAACGCTAAATTTCTTTCGAATCAAAATACGTCAATTTTTATTCACTGTTGTGAATTCTCCGGTTCCTGCTTTTGTCGTCTACACGCTGATCGATAATTTAATCTTACCTCGCGAGTTTGTCGCCCTCGATAAGGCGGTTGTAATACAAGAATACTATATCCCACGGCATTTATGAATGGGAGCATTGTCAATGAGTGTTGAATCGCTCGAAGTGAGAAAGCCACGATGCGCGCGCACGCGCGCCACTCCCGCGCTCTTTTGATTCTCAGCCGCCCGTTTACTCGCACAGAGAAGTACTCTGTACGATAGAACCCCCGAAATAAATACAATGAGACTCGAGTAACGAAGAGTTCGAAGAAAATCAAATAAAATCTCTTCGCCGCGCGTTTAAAAAAAAAACGATCGAAAAAGTAGAGAAAAGAAAAAACGACGTCGACGAAAAGTCGTGAAAAGGATTTTCGATATCCCGCCGTTACCGAGGCTTTGTGTCCGCGATCTTCAAGGATTATTCCGACAGGACGACGCGCACACGAATCGTATCTTAATAGCGGTATACCACTATAGTCATATAATACTTGGTTCGTACACGATTTTTTTAAATGGCTCTCACGATACGCAGGATCATCGTGTATCCTATATAACTATAGATATATTATCTGTATATACGTATATCTCCAACAGCGACCGACCATTTCTGAACGCCTCTTAAGCCTTGAAAAATGATTCTTTAATTCGTATAATTGTGCGTGAAACGAAATAAGAGAATAACAAAAATGTGGGTCGATTATAGTGATGCCGCGGCTCGTACGAATTGACTCAAATACGCGGTAGATTAAAACGTTATAAAATCATCGATCATCGACTCGAATCGCGTTACTTGGATACAAAAGACTGCGGTGCGAGATACGTTCGAGGAATTTTTTCTTATTTTTTTGTTTGTTTTCTTTTCTGTCTCTTTTTCTTCGTTTTTTTGTTCATTGGCTGTAGGCGCGCGCGAAGAATTTGCCATCGGTAATGCAGTTATTCAGGCACATTCGCGCGAGAAATACCTCGAATCGACGTCGTTCGAGGAAACAACGCGACGTTTTACGGGGATCAGACGCGCAAGGCCGTGCGCCCGCGCGCACGTGTTTTAACGCGCGCACACGCTCGTGAAAGATCGGCGCTAGCGCGTGGGAGCACGCGTATTATTGTACGTGTCGAGGATCATTAATCAGAGGAACGCGAGGTGCGACGAAGGCATTCGCTTCGATGCCTGTTTCGTGCGATATTTCCCCTCAGCAAACGTTTAATTCATCGACAATCGAGGGATTTTATCAAATTTTAATTCGTGCCAATTTTTCGTAATTAATTTTCTTTTTTTAATGAAATTTGATTTTATTAAAGAAATTTGCATTCGTTTATACAAAATTGAATTGAATTAATTAAAACATTAGATTTTATCTGATTTATGCAATGATTGATTGAATAAGACATTTCCTTTGATTTACTTTTGTCGTTATTATTATTACTAGTATAACGATTATTATTATTATTATTATTATTATTATTATTATATCGCAAAACTATTCCCGCCATGACAAAAGTTATTCGGTCTCCTCCGCACCGATCGAGCTCTCGCAACGATCTACGCAGACTCGCTTTAAAATCGACTTAATTAGCGTTAATTAGTCTTCGAGTATTCTCCGATCGAACGTTCCCAGCGACTCGTCAAGCCCGAAGAAGTGATCATTAACGAGGTGAAAATATTTCCTTAATACCCAAATGTACACGAACGAACGTACGGAAAAACGAGCGAGGAAGGATTATGCGCTTCGATTATTTACCGCAAAGCTGCAGCCAGCGTGCACAATAGTGCTTCGCAGACTGCGTTTGCATTTTCAAGGCCAGCTACTCGACTTTTCATGTATGCCCCCGGTTATTTAAAATGTTTAATTCGAGTGACACCGCCTACATACTCGTATATACCAGCTGCGCATTATGTATCTCCGATTGGCTCGATCGAATTAAACGACGAGCTACAATTTTCAATAAAATAAAAATAAAAAAATAAAATCAACAAAAATAGAAAACAACGTTTTTTTTAACGAAAGAGAAGTAATATACTCGGTACATTTCGATACCACTGATAATGTAATCGAAATATGCAAATGTCGATCGTTCGGGCAACCACTGCGATGCAACACCGAGAGGATCCGACAATATCGAGAAAGAGAAGGAAGAGACGGTGCGATAAGGACAGTGCGTCGTTTAATGCACTGACATATGTGACGTACGTTATTCATGGGGTCTGTGACGAAGTCTCTACTGGCCGTCGGCCACCCCAGTCCCACGTATCACCGTGCGTATGTTAAATATAACATCGAGGGAATAGCGATAGAACGTATGGTGCGATTATACCCCCTTTTTCCCTTGCTTCGACTATTCGGTCACAAACTCTATGAGAGAACACGTAGCATGAACCTAATACACGTATGCAACTTTTCTATATACAACGTATATATATATATATATAGGTATATAGGTATATATAGGAATATATGTAAAGCCCCCTCGGTTACAGAAGATGGAGCGAGTAACCTGTGCTGTCCTGGCTCGCACCGCGTCGCGGCAGATGCCAGGGCGCCCGGTGTGTTTTGCCATACACATTTTGATTCTGTTGGCCAACGTCACCGACGTTATATTTCTACATACCGAGACTGGCGCACATGCTAAAAAATCGATATTTCGGCGGAGGAACGCGAGAGCAGGTACGAAACACCGTGTGCGGCATGTATACCACCTGATTCGTCCCGTACCAACGACGATTTATTATATTTTTACGAGTTTCGCGTGCTTTAACGATATTACGTTTTTTTTATTGCTATTTATTTATTCCTCTGTTACGTTAGAGTAATATATTTTTTTTTATGTTTTTATTGGAAATCGATAATTTTTGTTCCGAAGAAATTAATCGTATACCGATCGTTCTGCATTTATCGATGGACATGCCTGATAGAGCTCGAGACTCGAGATGTACATATATATATATATATATGCGTACAAATACAGAGATGTACAAATATATATGTATATATTTGTACATTATTTCGTGAATGTAATACGCGAGTTTGCAAACGCGTACTCGAGAGATTCGATGAGAGGGCACTTTCTCCAAACGGGAATGAGAAGACTCTTCGTTTCGGGATCGGTGAGAATAACCGACACAAATATATTTGTATATGTGTGTGTGTGTGTCTTGATCTCTTGGCACATGGACATCACGAGTAGAGGTAATTAAACGTCCCGAAAAGGCGCGAGAGGGGACGAGAGATCGAATACTGCACAGCATGAATTTGCCGAGAGAATAATAAACGAGCCGGTGAGAAAGAGAAAGAGAGAGAGAGAGAGAGAGAGAGAGAGAGATAATGAAGTATACATATAGGTCGTTCGTTTAATGTAACTCTTCTCCCCTGTTTTGCTGTTTTACTTTTTGTTACGACGCTGAATCTATACAACTTGCTGCCACAGTTCACGTTGTATTGGCGAGGATACACTTGTTACTAATTGACTACTAACACAGCTTGGCAGGTGTCCGAGAGCGCAATTTTTTAAAATCCAATAATCGTCCCCCTGTCGCGAGAGAGAGAATAATACTTTCTCGTTGCAGATTTCATCGATTTATTTTCTTTTTTTTACGTTTTCTTTTCTTTTTTTTTGCGAGTCAACGAAACTCGCGACAAAGTATCGAAGATATAACTTTCGCGCAAATTGACCGGCAAATTTCACCCGACGTCTTGTCGCTTCAATCTTCGTCTGTTATTACAGCGGCACGGGTGATCTGTAATTATTCGCGGCGTGTGAGTTATTTCGTTATTCAAGGGACATTATTTTTAACATCGATACGCTTATTTTCGCGCGAGACTTTAAATTTCGTACTTTGTTAAGAGTGAAAGTATTTATGAAATTAATTGAATCGTAACGAAGTCGGTCGTTTCGTGAAAAAGTCTAAATGGACACAAGGTCAAATTTGAGAACGATCAGATAAAAATTGAACATCGGCGAAATAATCGAACGATCGATTCGTGTACTCGCGATGAAAGATTCGCAGCCTCCGAATTGACGGATAATTAGTGAGATAAGCGTAAAATAAAATGAAAAATTGACTCGCATTGAGGAATAAAAAAATGCACTTTGGCCGCGCTCGTTCGATCATTAAGATCGAAATCTCGGTGTAATCGAGAAAAGAGAGACGACAGAATGCGCGAATTTCATTTCTCGTATATGAGCATGCACTGCCATACAACAACGAGAGATTCTCTTTCGCCGGCATCTTCTCTTATTGCGGAGCAAAAGTCGTTTACGACGAGCCGAGGCCCGTTCGGAGGGTTTCGAGAATCTCGCGAACCTTGTCGAGATGTTCATAATGCGTTTGAACGGGAGTTTCCGTGGCCGCGAAACCGTCCGAAAGGTATCGCTCATCTCGCCACTCGGGCGGCAATTAATTTTGCGATAATTGCCATCGAAGGTTCCTCTCCGTCGTCCTGTACTTCCTCCTCACTCGATTTTACCGAATAAAAACGAGATTCGTCGTCCTTTATCTCCTCGTGACTTCCCCGGGAGGAAATTATAATTATGGTATAAATTCTAGGCTCAAGGTCGTATAATATTTTAGATAATAACGCCCTTAATGTCGGCGCTTAAAACAAAAACAAAAAGAATAAAAAATCAACTTTTGTTCCTTGTTATATATTCTTCGCGACCAATAATAGTTTTATCGCGTTTGTATATATATATATATCTATTTCATAATTTCTCGGTTCTTCATTCTGTTCTCATTCTTCCTTGCTTCCCTCGCGTACGAGTCCCTCATTGTACGTTTTATTTCGCACACCCGCGGAATGAATTATTTTTTTTAAATAGCGAGCGCATGCACTATCGGTCGTTTCAAAATTGCTTAAATGTTATCTTCCTAGTTGCTATAATATTATTATTAATTTATTATTATTATTATTGCTGTTGTTGTTATAATATTTAATCCTTTTAATATCATTATTATTGTTATTAACGGGACTCATTAATAAGATTCTGTAAATTTTATTTCTATTATTTCATGCAGCATATAAATAGTATATTTTTCAATAGTTTGATGTATATTTAATAGGTTAATAGTATATTGGACGTATAATGCTCGATTGCATGGGGCAATTATTGTGTTTCACAATATGGTGCACCGTACATTTGCTTTTCGTACGATACGAATGGGTAAAATCGGCCTGATCCTGAATAGGCCTGTAGAAACGATAGTATTGCCTGGTGCGCAAAGGGCTCGAACGACTAATTAGCCGCAGGTCTCTCGCAGAGTTTTCTGACCTCGTTTCTCGGTACGAACGACCACTTCCCAGAGTGCTCAGGTCGGTACCTGCAATACTTTTGCCGATGCGTTAAGACAATTCTCGACGTGGTTCTCACGAGAGAAATATATATATATGTAAGGTAGTACGAGCCTTGGAATTAGCCCTGACGAACTAGACACGTATACAACGAGAAAATACGCGCGATTAGGGGTTTGCTGCTTCGGTTCTCATCTTCCAGTTTTGTCTCTGACAAGCCGAAGACTATGGCGTGGCACACGCGCACCCCGCTGTGAAATCTCTCGTAAACTCTCTCTCTCTGTCTCGTTTCTTCTGTCCGGCCGCAAAATCTGTTTTAAGCCGTAAATGTCTCAAACGTTCACCCCCGGGGCGATCGACGACAAGTGGAAAACGAGTGAACGAGATTGTATATTATCGCGTTTCGTGTCGCAGCGAACACCTTCGCGCAACACCCGGCTATGACCATTGTACACGAATCGAGTAAAAATGGGGTGAGAGAGGCTCGACCGATCGTTGCCTTATTTCCAAATTTACAACTATTTCTTCCTGTTGGATTTAAAATAGAAAATTTAAATCACTATACGAAAAATTGTATTAATTTTAACGGTTTGTTTTTGTATTTTTTCATATAAATTATTTATGATTTTTTGCCATTGTTTAGAATGAAAACATTCATTCCATAAATTGTAAAATATATTTGTAATAATAATTTTTAAATATTTCATTTATCGATCGACGTCGAAGAATTTTTGCAGTCGCGTCGAGGCCGACACCGTTTCTGATTTTGACTTTATTCAAGTTCGACAGGGTCTCCAAGATTTACGAGTACTCGGTTCGTTTCGCTGGCTAACGCGAAAGCACATCGAGAAAAATAGTCGATAGACAGCGGAGAAGAAATTCTCTCGTGCAGCGCGACAAATTTTCAACCGCAAAAGCAGGTACCCCCATTGTATCGACTCTTGCCGGTTCCTGTGTTCTCTGTGTGTGTATCAGTGTGTCGAAGACTTCGCCTATGTGTACCCATAGATCCGTACGTTCTCCTATCTTCGGTGAACCTCTCTGGGTGGTGACTTTTCCGTTCGTGGAACGAACACTTTTACTAAACTGTCTACCTTCGACATTGGCCCATTGAGTCAAAATTCAATTGAACTCTACGAGGCTCTCGCAACCGAACCCCGTTATTACCCGTGTCGTACAAAATTACCAAGTTAATGAAAATCATAAATTAAAACCCAAAGAAATCTTTTTACACTCGTTCTTTTCACGAACAATTTCTCTAACGATTTTATTCTATATTCTCTTATCTCAGCAAGGAATAAAATTATTCACCATCCGGTGAATCAAATTGGTTTAAAGAATAGAATGAGTAAATTGAAAATTAATACAATCTCGATCACAAATTTCTCTCTCGCGCGTAACTCCGCGTCTCGCTAAGTCAATTCCCTCGTGTAGAACGTTCGAGACCCGCGTATACGGTGGAATAAAGAAGAAATGAGAAAGAAAAACGAAGAAGTAAGAATAAGAGTGCAAGATCGAAGAGCGAGAGGGAAAGAGAGAGATAGAGAGAGAAAGAGAGGAGTCAGCGAATCGTTCCGTGAGAGCCTAACGCTTTTGCTTCGCGCTCGCTCTCGCTTCGGTTCGCTTTTGTCTCCGAGTGCCATCCGATTATTGCTCGTACCGGTAGGCGCGCGGTATCTCTTTGCCAATGTCGTACCGTGCCATATAAAGCCAGCGGAAGGCCCTCGACATATACATATATACATATCGTATATCGCATACACGAGAGCTCGTTCACAGTGGGCAACAAAAAAGTTCTCTCGATTCGGAACAACGAATTCGCGGCGTCGATTGTTACGTTTGCGCCCTTTCTTTTTTTAAGCCCTTGGCCGATCTTCTTACGCGCCGACGGCTAACTTCTACCATTGTTTGCAAACATGTCGCGATTAGTTCGGTATTTTTCTTTCTCTCTTTCTCTCCATCTCTTTCTCTCGACTCTCTCGAATACGGCGAACAATCCGTGATTGGTTATCCCGAGCGAAAGAGGAACGCGAATGTGTGCAAACGTCGAAGAGGACACTCGACTCAACGACATAATCATCTTTGTATCTATCTTCGTTTTCACTCCCGACAGACCGAAACGTTTTTTTTTTTTCGAAAGATAGCGAACGAAGAGTGTACCTGTTGCTCCGTCAAGCTCGGTTCGCCGGCCGAACGCTAAATGGTCGACTAGAGAAGCGAGAGACAGGCCCGAGGATGAACAAAAGAGCGGGAGAGAGAAGGATGATGAATAGCGAATGGGGGAAGGAGGGAGAGATAGAGAAGGAAGGACGAAAAAAGTGATAAAAAAGAAAGATAAAAGAAACAGAGAGAGAGAGAGAGAGAGTTATCGTAGGAAAAAAGAAGGCGCACGGAGAGACGAAAGACGCGGTATACGTCGAGTCAGCCCGCAAGCCAGAAGCTCACGCACTCGCGCGTACCGACCGCCGAGTGTGTGAGTATACGCGCAGGCGCGTGTGTGTGCGCGCGCTCGTGTATCGGGCGCACGCTCTATCGCGCCGTCTCGCTCCCGCCGAAGCAACGCAAGAGGGGAGAGCGCGCGCCGAGAGTAAAGTATATCGAGGGAGATGCCTCTCGGACGGACGCACGCGGTAAGGCCCGAGGCAGCGCGATAGGTGGGGGTACGGTGGCTGGTGGTACGGCGCGCGCCACGGTCCAGGAGTGGGGAGTATGGCTCGCGTCTCTTCCAGCATCTTCCCCTCGCGCGCGTTCCATCGCTCGCTCGTCTGTGTGCGCACTCGCTCGCTCTCTCACACATGCGCACAATGAGCGTACACACATCGGGGCCTCACGGCCCGAGCGAGGTGCTCTCGTGGGCCTCGTCGGCAATCCCCTCCGGGCTTCCCCGCTCGTACGACGAGATCGAACGCAACGCGCCCGGGCCAAGCTTTTTTTTCTTCTTTCTCCCGGCGCGGTAACTGTTCAAATTTCGTTCCTCTCGGCACGCTGTTGATGCTGGCTGCTGGCTGCTCGCTGCTGCTGTTGCTGCCCCCGGTGGGGATGCCGAGACCCTCTGTGCGCGCACGGCGAAACTCTGCATCGCAGTGTTTCTCAAATGTTACAAAGCCTCGCCAAGATTTCGGCGTCTTTTTATTTTACTTTCGATCATCGATTCGCCCCGAGAATGACCGGAAATTGAGAAAATTGCAAATGGGACGATTACGCGAAAAAAATGTTTCGGGGTTGATTTGCTTGGTAATGGATTGCGAAATGATACACCGGTTCTCATGAAATGTAATTTTGCACGTAATGAAAGACCTTTTACGATTGTTGCAAAAACCCTAAATCATCATAATCCTCGCATTCGACCGCAATTTTTTTGATATTTTTCTTAATAATACGGAGAAATGTGAGAAATATAAATAGAAGAAATATCCATGCTAATCGCACAAATGCACTTTAAATCGAAACAAATCTAATAAATTCAATTTTCAAATTCTAATTTATCCCCCCATAGAATTACAAATTCGCCATCGAGGGCGTATTCAGGAGTCACGCTCTCGTTAAAAGAGTTCGACCCATCGAGAGTGAAATGACGATACATACAAGTCGACTATTCGTAAAAATTCGTAAAGATGAGAATCTCGGCCGTCTCGTAGGGCCTTTGGGGCAAAGAGACGGGGTGGGGATGACGAGAGGGGTCTGGCGATACGAGAGACAGAGAGAGAGAGAGAGAGAGAGAGAGAGAATAAGAGAGGAGAGGAGGGTGCGAGAGAGCAGCGAGGACGAGGCAGAAGCGGCGGTGGCGAGTCGAACACAGAAAGAGCGAAAGAGGGGAGAGAGCACGGGGGTTTAGGGCCCGATCGAGTATATGGGACCCCATGGTGGGGAGCGGCGCGTGCCCGTCTGGCTATATAAGACCCAGAGCCCTCAACAGCAAGGCATTTCGGGAGCCACTACCGTACCGCAAGCATCGAGGGTGCTAAAAATCGGGCTTTTTCGTTTGTTTGTTGTTTTTTCGTTACGTTCACGACAACGCTCAGTCAAATATACAATCACGTTCGCGTTTAGTTACCGTATCGTACAAGTCGTAAAATTCGATAATCTCAATTATCGATCGTACATATCGAGACCAAAAAAAAACAATAACGATCGTTTTTTTTCACCGGTGTTTTGATTTTTATGAAAAAAATCGAATCTTCGTACAACGGAACAATTGTGAAGAAACGATCATCGAGGATCGATCAACGTGTAGAGGGAGACAGATACTGAAAGAGAGAGAGAGAGAGCGAGAGACTGTAAAATATAAATCGATCGCGTGCCGGTATCGTCAAGGTCCTCGAGCACGCGTGGCCATCGACTCGGTCGCGGTGTGCAAGAGAGCCAAACTCGTAAAAGCTCATTATCATCACGACATCGTCAACGTGACGAAACGAGTCGACAAAAAAACGCCAAGAGATACGTAGTAAGGAGAAAGGGTGGGGGTGTCGGTGCGAATAAAAAAATCTGTGTGATATGACCTTAGTGGGAACGTTGACGAGAAACGACGAGAACGCACTGCCGAAAATGTTGGGCGTTAAGCAACAGCATCATCATCATCATCACCATCATCACGTGGGTATCCACGGTGGTTTGAACAACGCGAGCCCTTTAACGGGTAACAACGGCCAGAGCAATCGTGGCAACGTGATCGTCTCGACCGGTGGGTTGTCATCTACGAACGATCTCAAAGCTTCGCTACATCAACAACAGCAGCAACATCAGCAGCAGCAAAACGCATGCAAGAGATCGAAGATGTATCAATCGACGCCATACGGTACAGGACCTCATCAGCCGGCCTCGGTCGCGAGGAGAAACGCACGCGAGCGAAACAGGGTGAAACAGGTGAACAACGGTTTCGCTACGTTGCGTCAACACATACCGCAGAGTGTGGCGCAGGCACTGGGTGGAAAGACTGCTGGTACCCACGGTGGTCCGAGAGCGGGTAGCAAACAATTGTCGAAAGTCGAGACGCTTAGAATGGCGGTTGAGTACATAAGGAGTTTGCAACGTTTGCTCGACGATCACGACGGTACGGATGGTTCGAGCATGCTCTCGTCCTCCTCCTCGCCGGCACTCTCGACCTGCGGATCCGGCAGTATCGCGTCGTCGGGCTCGAGAAGCGATCATCTTGACAACTCGTCCCACTGCGGCGAGCTTAGAAACAACGGAACTTCCGGTGACGTACATCACAGTGCCAACAACGTAAACGTTAGACACCAGCACATGCGGCAAAACGACAGTCCGACGTCATTCGTACCACCACCCTGTTCCGAGGCATCGAGCTCGCCAACGCCGAGTTTCGTGTCCGAGGCGTCGTCAGCTGGTAGCCAGGGCTACGGAAGTACATCGACGAACGGTCCACTTTATACGACACACGGCGACAGTTACGATAATTACGAGCCGATGAGTCCCGAGGATGAGGAACTTCTCGACGTTATCTCATGGTGGCAACAGAGCCAATGAGGAGCGACGATCTTCTCGCGGATTGTCAACCCGTCCGTAAACGTTGGGTCTTTCACTATTCTCGAGGTTCGCATCAATTTTCATTTTCTGTTCTATCATAACTCTCGAAATCCTTCTTCTTAAGTTCCCTCTTACGACTCACGTCGCCTCGCTTCACGATTCGTCGCTCACTTATCACCATTTTTTTATTTCGCTATCTCGTGGCACGCCTCTCTCCCAACCTCTTCCTCGTCGACCATTCATCGAGACACCTATCGACTCGTAAATTTCGTCATCGATTTCCCCTACTTAACTTGAATTTCTTGCTATTGGTATCGTTGCTGCGATTCCATGGAAAGACTTCTTCGGTGAATCGCTCGATAACTTGGCGGACGAGCGGGGGTCCTCCTCTCGTAGGAAGTCTTGAAGAAAATTCTCTTGGTTAGATTTGTGACCTTGGCCTAACAATGGCACATCTCGGGGGACCCCTCGGCGAAACCCCGGCAGCGTACACCATTCAAATCGCAGACTCCATTCAGTTCTCTCTCTTTCTATGAGAGTGTACATATACATATATTTCTGATTCTCTAGCTCGCACGCGAGAGAGAGAGAGAGAGAGAGAGGGAGGGAGAACTCTCTCGCGTGTATATACGTACGTCCCGTGAAGCAAACGCTTTTGTGCACGATTTCTTTCACGGTCTCGGTCCTTCCTTCATCCTCGTTCTCCTCCTTCCTATTTCTCGTTCTCCACCTCCTCATCCTCTTCCTCGTTCCATTTTACACTCCCTCACAATGACCCAACCGACACAACCTCGACACGACGAAAAATATACGTATTTCACTTGATTACAAAATCTTTTGTTCGATCGAAATTTGTATTAAATAAATTTCGATCGAATAAATCAATATCGATAACGCGAAGAGCTTGATAAAGTCGAAAATATTTCCAATCATTCGTCTTACGATCGAACTCGACGCGTTGAAAGATTCTCGGATGAAATGTCCGCGACGAAAAGTCTCGCCTCGTAATTTCAACGCGTCCTTAAATTCAGGGGGGCATTAATCTCGAAACGACTCCGGTTCTATAATACGACCGAGGCAATCGTTCGACAATGGTTAAAACGAGCTTCTTCTCGTCGTGACCAACGCGTAATCTTTCCAGTTTTCATCGGATAGCGGAGCCAACCCAATATTCGGTGTTCCGCCGGACCTCCTCTTCTCTTCTTCTTCTTCTTCTTCTTCTTCTTCTTCAACGGTAGTCGTCGCTCTAAAAAGAATCCGAGCTCCCTCGCAGTCTGTCTTTTTCTCGGTTTCTTTTCTTTTCTTTTCATTTTTTTTCACCTCGGTCTATATGCAGTAGTGTATATAAAGCATACGCGCATATATATATATATATATGTATATGGTCCTGGTTCACTTTTCTCTCTCTCTCTCTCTCTCTCTCTCTCTCTCTCTCTCTGAGTTGGCTCGGCGAGGACAATTTCGTCTCGCGCGCTGCGTTTAACCTGAATGCATCTTTCAGGATATACCAGTCGTCGTATTCCCCTCCTTCCCTCTCTCTTTCCAGCGATCTCCTCCCTTCTTTGTCGGTTTTTGAACCGGTACACCATTCTTTCTCCTTTTCTTCGGCGTCTCCGCCCGAGGGATCCCGTTGAGTCCCTTCGTAAAACCGCCCTTACCTGAAAATCATCCCCATGTATCGTCCTCTCACTTCCACGTGCTTATACATGCACCTAACTCTATGTTTGTGTTTCTGTGTATGTATGTGTGCGCATTATATACCTGTAGCTCGATTCTCTCGACCCTGAAAGTCTGGATGATCGTAACGCTTTTGCGACACGAGAAATCCCACGAGAATGAATTCTTGACGATTTCGATACGACGATATTATTTTTATACTCGTCAACTTTCTTCTCGATCTTCTAGATCTTATACAATTCAACGATACTAATGTTCGTCTTCTTTTTTTCTGTTTACAGAAATGACCAATCGTGAGTGAAAAGGATGAACTAAAAAAAAAAGAAAGAAACGTGAGGAGTTCAGCGCCAAGAAAAATTCGAGTCAGCGACGAAACAGAACGGCTGCTGTTCCATCTACTGTGATCTAGTCATAAACTCTCTCTCTTTGTACAAGAACGGACGATCGGATCGACGAGATACTAATTAAGTATATCTACATAGTTAAAAAAAATACAACGTTTTGCCGGAGACCGTCGCGTCGTCGAAGAAACGAAACGACAGAAGCAAAAAATTCGCACGAGACGATATTATTTTCTCGTTGCGAATAACGATCGAGAAATTGAAGAAAAAAAATAAGATCCACTCGCGAATCGCGAGGCGAACGAAAATAAGATTGTCATAGAGGAGGAAGAACACAAGAAGATAAAAATTGTAAATAATTTTATAAATATTGTATATGTTTAGTTGCGTTTAAGATATTTTACGGAGTTAAGATTCTTGAGAGAGACAGAGACCGAGTGAAAGAAAGTAAGAGCGCCGCGAGATATAATAATCCTGCGTATACGAGTGGTCCAATGACTGTCTCGAGTCTTCGCGAGATCGATCGCGATCGCGAAGATATATAAAATGAAAAACATACAATTTATATTCGCATAATCGTTTTTTTTCATACGGCAGGAGATGCCTGAGGCATTCTCGCGTGTGTTCGCGCGCCCTCTGATCGCTCAGTAAGTTATTTATACAAATATATATATATATAAACAGTTTTATATATATACAGAAGAAAGAAAGGCTCGTCGACGAACGAGCATAATTTTTCTCTAGTCGTTCCACGTTCCATGGTACGTGGGACTAAGAAAGAGAAAGAATAGAGAAAATAACGCGTGACAATTTTTTCGTCAAAAATCCAATATGCCAGTGCCTTAAAGAAAAAAACGAACGAACGAAACGAAAAAAATGGAAAAATCATGTAAACTATTATATCGGCCAGATAAACTCGTTAAATATATGAGAGAAACGTTACGAACATATAAATCACGATAATATCGTATATGTTTTCGATTTTTTTCCCTCATTCCTCATTAAGAATCAACCCTGAGAATTCCCATCGGTGTCCCTTTCACCTCGAATAACCCCGAAGTTCGAGCTCTATAGTCACGGGCTCGATTCAACTTCGCATCGTCCTTTCACCTCGAAAAGACTGTTTCTCTGCGCGCATTGAAAATTCACCGGGTGAATTTCGAGGGACACGCATTAAGGAGGTTTGCTCGATTCCCTCGACACCTAAATGTTCTAGGCGGAGCACAAGAACTTTTGCACCGACCGACACCAAACGAAAATCTACTTCGGCGTTCCTTCTTCGAGCTTTGAAGCTTTTCATACCTCCGACACTTGGTTTATTGTACCTAGTTAAAAAAAAAATTGACAATTTGATTTTTTCTTCAAATCGCAAAATTGTCTGCATCAAGATACGACCTAAGCTCTCGTGCAATATCACGCAGAGCAAACGTTCGATAGTTCTCAAGAGAGAAAAAGAAATCGAAAAACAAACGCGAAAGACCAGTCGGTGGGCAAGTTTTATTGCCCACCATTCACAAAGACGAGGACAACGACGACGAGGGAATGGTAGAAAGGAACGAGAAGGAGAAAAAAAAGATAGCGAGGTGGTTGCTTGGAAAAAGAAATGACCATAAGGAACGAGAAAGAGAGAATGAGATTTTGCTCATTGAACGAGGTGGCAATGCACCTTGCTTAATTGCACGTTGTATATGCAGTAATTTCGTTCGTCATTGTGTAGTTGCGTACTAAAGTCGTTGTAGACGGATATCGAGGCGGTGAACGATGAAAGAAATAAACTGAGAGAGAGAGAGACAGACAGACAGACAGAGACAGAGAGATAGACGGTAAGGAGAGCCGAAAACGATTGTACATCGACCGTTGTAGAACCGGCAAGCTATAAGGTAATGCACAAGCGGCCAATTTTATTTATATATCGGTGAAAATGCAAAAGAAGGGATCCATGGGGCAGGTTTACCTCTCTTGGCCTCCGTACACCTGACTCGAGACACGAAAGTCAGGTAGAGTAAGTACAAAATAACTTCGTTATATGTATATATATATATGGGAAAAAGATACGGTCGATCGAAAAGTGTACAACCGCGGCCCCTTCGAGAGATACCCGCGGTGAGAGAGAACCATCGCCGTGAGCTCACGTACAAAATCCTCGAATACTCATTGTAATATTATAGTACTACTAACTCTGACGGGTTTTTGGATGATTTTAACGGTACATTCACCGAGAAACGCGCTGCAAAACCCAGGAGGGGGTGAAACGAACACTTCACTCGGGACGTTTCTCAATTTTCTTCTTTCTCATTCGATCGATCGATCGATCGATGCGTATTTCCATACCGATGCAGTCTTGCAAAAACGTACGAATCGACACGAGAGCGAAGGGACGATTTAAGTGTATGGCACTGACTGTGAGACAAACGTTTTAGAAGAGCCAGGTAGTTTTTGGGTTAGCAACCTGATATAACGGTTACAATGAAGTTTTGTGTAACGATGAGAAACTATCGGGGATAAAGTTACTTTTTCGTCGATCGGAGGTAAAGTGTAATTTATGGATCGAAAAATTAGTAAGACGAATTTTTCGAATATTCGATGGTAATAATGGATGTTATAATTTTCATTAGTCTGGTTTTGATTATTTTTGTTATTCTGAATTAAAACATAAAATATTTATTAATGAATTCGTCGATTAAAATGTTATTCGCCTATATTTGCATTTTTTTTAACCTTTAACAAAACTTGTATTTACAGTTTTGCTTTTTTTCTTAATATTATTTTTCTTGCGACTGAAATTCGTGGATGAAGAGGAAGTCGACGATCGACGTTTATAAGAACGAGACGAGTGATCGTAACAAGTGACACGACCCTAATAATCTTTCCTGCACCCTGTGAATTTTGTCTCCGATAGTTCCGGAATTACACGCTCCTAAATACAAACTTCCCTCTTCGCTCAAATTTTTTTTTATTTTCTTTTTCCGGCAGTGCTTTGACTCCAATACCGCCTTTTCTCACAGTCCGTCACCTCTTGTGGTCCAGTATGACAGTCACGCGATTTCTTAAACGCCGAAATTTTGGGGTTTTAGGTTTTTTCGTTCTTTACGTAAATGGCGCGTTTTGTTGCATCTCGCGAGATGCCTATTATAATGCACGTAGTCGAAGAAATGGATCTGGGCCGACCAAGCTCTCGCAGGGAATCGACCGGAAGGACCACGTTGAAGATTTAGACGTCGGACATCCTCTTTTTTTCTTCGTCATTTCGTCTCTACGTTGCTTCGCGATTCTCTCGTTTATTTTTTTCTTCATTTCGTTCTTTTTTCAAGACGATCGTTCATCTCGTCGGGAGACACGGTTTTATGGGCGTGTTGCGGTTCACGAAAACGAAAAACCGTCTTTGTATATCTCGTTTCGTGCCTATTACCCGGAGTGTCGTTCTCTCGTTCGCGCGCGATTATCCCGAATTCCGTTGGTTGCGTTTGCTCTTCGAAAAACTACACGAGACACTGACGGGGATAATGACGTTTTTGAGGAACCGCTAAGGGCGCGTACGAGGATCGTTAACCGAATTCCCACTCGCGCGAGGACTAGTTGCCGAAAAATCGAATGAAAAACTGAAAAAGGACACGGGATCTTGTTTGTCTCGACACAACGAACCGCTTTCGTTGCCGTTAGTCAAAGAAACGCGTGGAAAAACCAAACCCCGAGTTTGGAAAATTAGCCCCACTTATATCCTCCCTCACCACGTACCCCATTATTATCAATTTTTCAACAAAAGTTTCTTCTTTTAGATTTTTCAAATCACAATTTTCGAGCATAATCTCCGAAAGAGTCAGAGCTGTAAGTCAGCCGAAAATAAGAACATTAATCTCGTATGGAAAACAATTTTTAAAAGGTTGAACGTTTATAACCAAGCTTTGTGGCAATTTTTGTTAGTTCGTAATAATCATGGGGTGGTGATTTTCAATATATTATTGCAATTGCGTGTAGTCCTCAATAGGAAAGTCTATGTTTTTGTTAAAATGTTTTACGCACGATCCATTATCCACTTGCCAAGAAACAGTTTCACCGTTGGATTTGTCCCGATGGACGTATTTCCATAGATTTCCAATATTTCCATCGCTGTATTTATCAACTGAAACATTTATTTCTATATCGCGAGTATCGTTGCAGAAGTCACGCTATACGAAACTGTAATTCGTGTTGAATTGCAACTGCAACTTTTATAAATGTCTGAGAAACTTGGTTCGTTGATGACTAATACGCCATGAAGTTTTTTTTCCTATATAGAAGGTATGTGCAAAATAATGATCGTCTCATAAACATTGTATCGATCACTGGTTGTTCGTTCCCGGTAAATAGTAACCGATGATATTTTCCAGAATGGATAATTCCATTTAAACGTTTAAAAGGGAGCGTCGTAGACGTTGTATATAGAAAATTGCGCGGAGGGTAATGTAAAGGTGTAGCAAAACGAACTTTCGATCGGCTCGTCACGCGGCATTGCCATTTATTTCAATTACTACGATACTGTCTCGTTCTTTCCTCCCGTTTACTAGTCAGAGGAGGGTTGCCAGCCCTCAGGGCAGGTAACCCTTGTTTTTTTTGTACGCTCTACTCGTATTTTTCGATTCCTTTCATTTCTTCGTTCTCTCGCTGTTTCACCACCATGGATTCTCAGTCGTTCTTCTGGTTGCTCCCTCGCTGATCTCGTCAGCTCTTCGATCTCGCCTTAAGTCCCATGACTTTCTCCTCTGGTGCGAGCATACACACACGCTCGACCCGGACCTGAATTACACCCATACACCTATCCTCGCACCCTTCGAAATCCATAGGGTGTTTTTAACGTTTTCGAACAGCACCCCTCGAACGGATTTAAAAAAGAAAAGAGAGAACAAAATATAAACGCCTATGCTCAAGATCCTGAATCACCTTACCCAGCTCCGATACAACCGACGTGGACGAGAGGGGGAATAAGGCTCGTATCTAGTCGAGGAAATTTTGTCGCGCGAACAAAAATATTCATCCTGCAAAAAATTGTCTATTCTGTCAATACCATTTACCGAGGTGAATAATAATATTTTCAAGGGTCATGCTTATTCACAAATAATTAAATAACTTTATGGAAATAGTTCTTATTTTGTAGTCATATAAAAGTTATCGAGACTATCAATTTCCCAAATATACGTCGATCGACAATAAATTCATCTCGATTCTCCTGGTAGGAAAATTTGTTCTTTACATCCTCTTCGAACGCTCCGACGAAATAACCTTTTCCAGCTATTTTTGAGGATTACACATTTAACCTAAAAAAGTCTCGATATATATTTTGCGTCACATTTATATCTTTTTTATAAATTCAGCATGCAGTTTATTCAGAATTTGGGTGGCAACGTTTCTTATTTCGATCGACGACATTCATGCGGAGAGCCAACGGTGTGAAATTGGCGATTCCACCAGATATCTTGGCGGTTCTACAAATGCATCGAAAAAGGTCAGTCTCGTCAATTATTTTCCTTTCACGTGCTTTTTGCCAATACGTTGCGCTCATCGCGCTGGTTGTAATCGAGGAAATGGTACTCGACGAGTGAAAATCTTTCGTAATTTTTTTTTTTCATACGTAAATGATCCCATATTATCTCACAGGCCTGTGCGCGCACAGACAGACGCACCACGTACACATTAGCATTCTCCACAGTTGTATTTATCGGCTATAGGTTATGTACGCGGGGATAACAGACGATATATAAATAATAATATTTATATTCATATTTATATTTACGTATATCGCCGGTTATTCCCGAATCTTACATAACCTATACCTGGCATATAAAAATATCGAGATTGCGAATTTTCGAATACAGATTACAGTTATACGCAGAGCGTGTAAACACGTTCTGTACGAAAAAAATAAAAATTACAATATCGATAAATTCTTATTTCAATTACAGAAAACGTTGGTAAACGTTGTTTTTCCTGCTGCGCAGGACAATTCTCCGTGTATTTTCCAAGTCGCATGCCATAAATCGTCGAGTCACACCCATACACAAACACACACACACGCATGAATCAACGAAAGCAAAGATTTCACCACAATGTTCGATCTAACAAATGCAACGTGCTTAACAACCTCGTTCTCGGTATCCAAAAATCATTATTATTCGAATAAATAATCGAATGGTCGTTTCTCATTATGCACGATAGGATAGGTAATGTCTGAATAATGTATTCGAGATTATATTTATTTTAATTACGTTGAAAGGATTGGTCGGGGTGTACGCCATAGGTGTACATATGTGTTCACGAATATAGATATATAAACGAAGGATGGAGAGCTTGTGGGTTGAAAGGAATGGGAACTGGGCTCCGAGAAAAGGAGCCCGAATAGAGGGGTCGGGGCCCCCGAATTTTCGAAGCAAAGTGCGCGAGCCAAGAGGATCCCAAGTGGGGCGAATACGATGAACGAGAGCTCGGGTAGGGAAGCAAGAAAGAGGCGGAAGATAAGGACAGAACGAGGCGTGCAAACGTGAGCTGGTCCATGTGCGAGAGTTAAAGAGGACGAGGCTCTCTCGTGATTGTTAGAACGAGATGGAAAAAAGCATCGAAGAAACGACGGAGCGATAAAAAGAAAGGTGGAGGGGAATCAAGGAACGCGCCAGCCACGCGCTGTGCGACCGTTGAAGTCGCTCGGTAGGTCGCTCGCGTTTGTGTGTGTGTGTGTGTGTGTGTGTGTGTGCCTCTGTGTATATCCACATTATATACATACCTATAAGACTCTCGTCTTTAGGTTCCCCTCGTCTTAACACGAAGCGAAAACGAAACTACCGTCTCCCTGGATCCAACGATGGTACAAAGGTCCTTTTTTTATTTTTTATTTTTTCGTGGCACCGAAAATTTTCATTCGTGATCCGAGGTTTTTCTCATCCCTCGAGGATTCAATTTCCCCAATTCGATCTCCGGGTCGTTGTATCGATGTTTCTACTCGTATCTACGCTCGTCCAAGACGTGTCATCAATCGCGTAGAATAAGGAGAATTTCTATCTTGTTCTTCGTTTCTTCTTATTCTTTGTTCCACTTTTTGGTCTACCTTTCTTTCCGTAAGAGATCCGCGAACGTAGACGGGAGATCTCTCGTGTGCTCAAAGAGGGGCGAGAGATGCTTTAATAGCGCGGGAAGGGGAAAAGCCCGGATCCGAAGGAACGGGTCTATAATGTATTCCGTTGCATCGGTGAGCTCAACGGTTCACCTCCCACTCCCATTCGCACTCTTTTGCTCTCTCTCTCTCTCCCTTGCATATCCCTCCGTTCCCTCGATCCACTAGAGTGGCGAACGCCGCATAGCATCTTCAAGGGGAAAGACAGGGATGAAAACAGAGATGAGAGAGAAATGATATATACAGTACAAAGTTTATAGATGTATATATAGGATATTTGATGTTACATATTCACCGTTCGTACACGACAAATATGTATGTGACATGTATTTATTTATATGTGTGTATATAACACATGCAAGACACGTTCAGGTGCGTGATGGAGTTTGGCCGCTGCTAAGTCCGAGGGATAATTAGAAGGAAGTTCTTGTTATATATACGATCCGAGTTCGAACCAACCAAGAGCTCCTGCGGCCCCAAGAATTATCTTCAATCCGGATGCTGCACTGGTGTCTGCTATCCTGGCGCTGGCCAAATCTCATCCCTCCCGAGACGAATACTGAACGCACTTTTTGTTGCCCACATTGGGCAGATATATTGTTTTTGGATTTGCGTCCTTATAGTTTTATGCCCGAGGCCTTAGTCTTCTTTTTCTCGTGCATGCATGGTCCGAAGTTTGATATTGCGATTTTTTATATGATTTTGAAAGGGCTTTCATAGAAATTTTGCTTTATGGACAATTTTTGCTTTTGACACATCGATGGGGCATGATGGGATCTCACATATGTGTGTTCCTCGCTTCCTGCGAGGAACACAACGGGATTAAAAAAAAAAGGAAACAACGAAATCGAGAATGAGAAGCGAGAAACCAGAATGTATACATGTGTCCAAGAAAGAAAACAGAAGTAAAAAAAGAATCTCCTTTTTCGTGTGAATGAGACGTCCAACACCTTCTGCTTGCGGTTCTTCACCGACAGTTCTCCGGTGTGGCGGCTTAATGCCGTTGTGCGCACTCTTCTCTCTCTCTCCAACTGCCTTAAACTCGGTTCGAAACCTCGCGTGGCCATCGCGGGTGGTCCTCACACTGAGCCGGACTGTCGAGACTTTTGCTTCGGGGGACCGTTTCACGCGAGCTTTGGGGCCTTACCTTCAATTTCATTTAGCGATTCTCTCGCGTCGATCTGTATCTACATATCTATCAACCATACTATATTACAGAAAACGTCACTCCGCAAGGGTGCTTATACGTATATATTACCAAGGTATTCTGCGGGTTACCCTGTATCCACCGCTAAACGTCAGAAGGACATGCACGAAATAATTCACCGCGTGATATACGACTTCTTGGCTCCAAGTCGTCGATAAACTCGTTATGCCGTATGCAGGAATGTGTCCGAGGAAACGAGATCATTCGCGAGCGAACTGGGAGTCGAGAAAAGGGACGAGAAAAAAATTCAGAAGAATACATCTATATAGGAAAGAAGCAAAAGATCGAGACGTCAAGCGAGCACGCCTCTCCTTTATACAAATTTGACACGAGAGAACTACCCGTGGGTGGGCCGAGTGCGACTCGGACAGTGATGGTCCGAAAAAAATACCGAAATACACGTGCGAGGGTGAGTGAGAGAGAGAGAGAGAGAGTGGGAGAGAGATGAAGCCCGCACACTCTTCTCGCAGTACGTAGTACGACAAACTTTTCTCGGTCGGTGGCTCCTCTCGCACCCCTATGGCAAAAGACAGGGGCACGAGGCCGAGGGAGACGGATATAAAAAGCAAGCGCGTGTGTCCCCAACCGCAAAAAGATGGGAACGAGATATTACAACGTACCCCGAGACATCCTCTCGTTCGTGCCCGTGTGCGTCCGTCTCGTCCTAACTTGTGCTACGACGTTATATAGGTACTCGCCATTTCTGCCGTTGCTCGACGACCTCTCGTCTTCCCCGAGCACGCACGCATTTTTACGACTTTTCTTATTATCGCGTCTTTTCAATGAAACTTCGGGTTACGCAATAATAATCAAAAAATTCAAGATTCGATCAACGTGCGATAATAATAAAAATAATACAATACTGTTATTCCCGAGAATTTTTCTATCGTTAACATCAAAATCAATTTCTATGTATAATCAAAAATAATAAACTCTCGTCACAAATTTAAACATAAGAAAAATATTTTCCATAATTCATGAAATCGATTAACGAATTTTATTTATAAATTATGAGACGACATTTTTCTTCCAGCGATATAAAATCTGAAAAAAAAATGACGAAGTCTTTCCGCTTCTGAATCTGTTTTATTTATCGTCGACGTACGCGCCGAGGAAGTATGGTAGATTGTCGCGTAGACAAATTTCTCCACGTACGATCTTCCTGACATCCTGAATAATAGGACTCTATTAACGCGACGTTATAATCCCGCGAGGTGAGAAGACCAACGTGACACGAGGATTGATCGGGCAACATAGTGTACAAAATATAATCGTAAGACGCGCTACCAAAGTGGAAACTTTCTCACTCTTTTGTTACTTCGATAGTTTCTGTCTATCGTGTATATAAGGATCGTTATCTTCGTCGAAACGACTACGTAGGATTTTCTACGGCAAGAAGGTCATCGGTCATCCCTCGTCCCGGGGGTGCAACGGTACGACACGGGGCGAAACTCGATAGCGCCATCGAGCATCTTCATTTCTATCTAGCTAGCTCCCTCCCCCCCCCCCCCCTCCTCCCCGTAATATCCCCTACCCCTTCTCCCCCGTTTAGTGTTCGCAGTATCCCACTTCTGGTTTTTCGACGAACGCACGACAGCCGAATGAAAGAGATAGGAAGCTAGATAGAAGTAGGATAGAAGGATAGGGTAGAAATAAGAGAGATCGAATCTGTCTCACGACTCTAAGGGAGGTCTAGAACCTCTGCGGGACATCGATCCTTCGTACGACCACGGTTCTCGTTCGCTCTTCTTTTTTCTTCTTCGTCTTCTTTTCCATCGTGGCTTTATTTTTTTCCCTGATTCTCATGTTGGACGCATCGAAATGCCGGAAAACTGGAGTATTAATCTGTAAATCTTAGAGTCGCGGAGCTCTCGAGAGACACTGCGAGAGTTATCCGAGATATTTGTGTTTTTTTTTGTGGAAAGAGAAAAAGAGCCAGAAAGAGGAAGAGATCGAGATAGTGGATAACTCGGCGATTTTTCTCTCAGGAAGAAACGTGAATACCGCAGCCATGGCGATAATGAGATCTTTTTCTCGGTCCTGAATATTTTCTCCCTCTCTCTCTCCCTCTCGCTCTCTGTCTTGCGTTCTTTTCTGTGTGACACTTTGTGCGTGCACGAGAGCGTCTTATTCTTGAGGAGGGTTCGTATCGTGCGGCGAACGCGATATACGCCCGAAGATCCTCCGAGATCCGCGCCCGAACCGCGGTGCATTCCTGAAATATCGAAATCACGGATTCCTCGCGTTCCCACCGCCTACGCGGTGTAAGTCGAAAATCGAAATTCAACAATTTTGTTATTCACCTAACGAGGAAAAAAGAAAAAATTTACAAATAAAATTCCAATTATAATCGTGCTATTGGTAAAATCTTATAATTGGATCGATTATAATCGATTACGAATATTCGAATAACTTTAATTTCAAAATAAATAAAAACTCTCGCATAAATTTCAAATTTAAAGTAAATAAAATTGCCCAATAAATTTTCAATTTATCACACAAACTTCAAAATTATAAATAAATCTAAATAAAAATTATGCAATCAAACGCGATACGATTTTCGAAGAGTCAAGTCCAAACCCAAACTCCCGAGGAGCCGGAGGAATTCAAGAACGCAGCATCCTTTCCTCCGGACCGTTGCGAAGATTTTCGTCCAAGAGATCGGTTGGGGGGATATCGTTACCCAGACGCAGCGATAGCCAAGGGCGGAGGGTTGCGAAAGACGATTCATTTAAATATTTCCACTCTTAAAGAAGCGTCCCGACGACGTGTCTATTAAGGGGTGTTCTCGCGTAGAACTCACGGACAAGACGCAGCGACGAAGGGGATGAAAAACGAAGTGATGCGAAGATGCTCGCGTCCCACGCGAGTTTCTCATATACTGTAGCTATATATATATATATAGGACATTCAGTTTTCCCATCGAGGTACCTCAGCACGTGCGAAGCTTCGAATCGCACACACAGTAGCGCGTGCGTCGGCGAGAAGAGCAGGCGATCGTTATCGCTCGGTTGCTCAACAAATGAACTACTAAGGTACCGTAATCGATAGTCGCGATCATCAAAGCGACGAAGACCGACAGCTCGATGTTCGTTCCGACGCTGTCGTACGACGACAGGCAGACACATCGTCTACCGCGCAAACTCTATTTCGAAAAATACATCGATACCGATGTTTCCGAATTATACCGTGAGAGACCGTACTATTTTTGGTTCACTTTCTGCACTGTCGAATGACGAGAACAAAAGGAAAAAAAAACGAAAAAACGTTTCGACGTACCGAAATTTTTTCGTGTCTCGAAACGACGGACGATCGGCGGAACGAAACGCGAACATGCTCGAATTTTCGATCGCTGGATAAGATCGGAGTCCGATCATCGACGTAGACAATATTATCCATTGTCTTTGAACACAAAATCGGCTCGTTTTTCGAATTCCACGTTGTACAGATTTAGGAAACGATGTAAGTCGGGTGTAATAAACAAGAAATAAAAACGTTCGTTTTTCCCAGTCACGAGATAATTGACAAAAAAAAAAGTATAGCTAGCATTTATCTTCTTTTCTCATTTAATCGAGACATCATTTTCATAAACGATATTCATCCTTTTCACGAGATTAACGATGCAAGCTGGATGCAATAAATAAATAAACACTCTTTTTTCCAGTCACGGAATAACTAAAAAAAAGTATAAGGTAGCGTTAATTTATTTTCTGTTTTTTTTTTAATATTAAAAAAAAAAATTAAAACATCATTTTTATGAAGGAAATTAATTCCATTCATGAGATACCCAATGTAAAAAATCGAATCACGAACGTGCGCCCTCTCGTATAAATATACGGACAAGGATAGTCCCCTGAGTGACGTAGTGAGAGTAAAAAGCGAGGCAGGACGAACGAGGTGCGACACATAACGAGAGAAACGAAGAGATATCCCCCAGCCCCCTTCCCTTCGGTCCTCGATACGACCCTTTCGTGAGGTTCTCTCCCTCGCGTGTGGTAAAAGAGCGATCATGAGCGCTCGTTTTTTCTCATTCTCGCACCTCCTCATCTTCGGTTATATGGTATGCAGTGTCGATGCGCACAAACGTACACGTACACAAGTGAATACAAGACTGGACAAAGTCACGAGAGAAGGACGGTGCTAACGAAAGGACGAATAATAAAAAGGGTATGCACGCGCGCGCGCGCGCAAGAGGGTGAGAGAGAGAGAGAGAACGAGAGAGCCCGGATTCTTCGTGAACGAGGTACCTGTTGCTTCTGCTGTTGCTCGAGAGACCTCGTTCATGGACCCCACGAAGCGAGATAACGAAGACATCGACTCTTGGCGTACGACACGCTGAAGACAGCAGCAGCGACGCGGCATGAAACGAGAGGGCGCAACATTATACATATATATCCATATATGTAAAGAGAATAAAAGAAAGGAAATGCAGTTGAATATCTATGTGAACCAAATGAGTATGAGTGAAAACGATACACATATAGGTATAGATATATGTATATTTATATGGACGTATACAGTGAGAAAAGCGAGAGGAGGCAGAGAGACGCATATAAACCGTGGTGAGAACGCCTACTCGTTGAATATACATCGACGCCACTTACTCAAGGGATAGTCCGACCTAACGAACCGAACGCCTTTCGAAGTTAAAAGCCTTCACGAGGAATATATATCGTTCCCTTTTTCGTATACACACACTGTTTAATCCGTCATATATGTATATATAGGTTTAGGTATATATATGTGTATAATATAGGTTTGACGTTCGACGTAAGTATCGAGAGCTTACACACCGATAAAGATACGTCGATACCACCTTATAACGATCGAAGCTAGAGACCTCAAATATATATATATATATATAGTTATACTGTAATACAGTAAGAAACTAAGTGCGTAAAGAAGAGAAGAAACACATAGACGATGGATTCAAGTTTGTGTGAACAAGAACGAGAGTGAAAGAAAGAGTGAGAGAGAGAGAGAGAGAGAGAGAGAGAGAGAGAGAGAGAGGAAAGAAGGGAGAGAGCTAGAAATCACGGGACGGTAGGGGCGCCGAGCGCATCGACCGGTGATTATCCGTTCCATCGATACGTATTGTACCACCAGAGGGATAAAAAACGAAGATTACGGAGTGTGAGAGTCGGAGGGATACGAAGGGAGTCTCGGCAGCATCAGGAGCAGCATCAGGAGCAGCAGCAGCAGCAGCAGCAGCAGAGGCAGACAACGGGCGCCGTATATACACGTCGACGTCTACTCCGTCCGGTAGTAAATATGTTTGACCACGCCTGTGATCGGGTGGGGGAGAAGGGCAACGAATAAAAGAAAATAATAAAAACAAATGATCCGCGTACGCGTACGAACGAACGCCGCGCCGTCTTAACGGTATTATTATAATCATTAAATTCTTTTATTGGCAACGAATAATAAAATAAAAACATTTGCGAAAAAGTTAGAGCTGGTATCAAATTTGACTTTATATATTTATTTATCCGCTGTCGAAACTCAGACCCTTGGCCCGCTCATGCCACTTTTTTGGTGTTTTTTTTGTTCTTTTCGTCCTTTCTTCTCGTTAACGTCTGGAAAATGTTTCGGTGGTTACGCAACTCGCATTTTCACTCGCTCGGCTGACTGTTCGCGGGGTGCCAAAAGCAATTGCTAAATCTACCACTATGTTCATTTATAAATATATATATATGTGTCGTGTTGAAGCTGAGTTCATGGTAACGACTCCAGCAGAGCCATTGTCTGTCGCCCGAGGCGTCTCGCGTCTTCAACGAGAGCCAATGCCAGATATACACCGGACATAGTGAGAGAGAAGAGGAACGGTTCATTGTACAGGGTTTCGTTCTCGTGAATGGCGAGCTATCTCGTTTAACTTCAATTACCCTGGACCTTCTTCCTTCCCTTTCACCTCGCGCAGTTCTCTGGTCCCTCTTCCCTCCTCCACTTTGCACCGGACACTTTTTACTATATGTATATATATATAGTCTCAACACGAGGTCCGTAACGAAACTCCACAGGGCTCTCCACGGGTCAGACACATACACTCGGCGTCTTGCAGTCTCGCTTCAAACCCCTACGGGGTACGTCTCATTGTTGAGGAAAAACCATCTCTTTAACCGGTGGCTTGCCCGGTCTCGTTAGATTCTCTTTTCCGTTCATAGGCAATATACGTGGTCATAGAACTCGTCGGACTCCAGGGTAGTTTGTACGACCTCGAGACACCAACAGATACTTTTACACCCTTCGGTTCTCTTTCACTATTGATTTCTTTTTTTTTCTTTTTTTTCGTTCAGTGTACTCGTGAAACTGGACGACCTCATACCGTTCAGGATTTTTAGATTTTCGACGCTCCTCTGGACCTACGCGAAAGTCAAGGTAACGCTGGATACAAAATCGATTCGGGCAATTCTTCGAGGGAGTTTTGCGTATTTACTCGAGACGAATCTGGCGAGTAATCAAAAAATAGATTTCTTTTTTGTATTTTTGAAAGTTTCGTTGGAAAATAATTGACAATTTTACATTGTTAATTCGAAATTTTTCTCACGACTTTGTTGCCACTATGATTGATTATTCGTGATTGATATCCATCAGTGTGAACGATGACGTGAGTCAAGAGTCCGGAAGAAAAGAAAAGTGATCCCTCGTCAGCTTTCACTCACGCTTTTTTTGAGCATTCGAGACATCGATATAATTTCAAAGAGCACAAAGTTCTTCTCATCCGTTGTAACATCCCGGGCATTTTTGTTTGTATCCGAGGATCGAATCTTCGCCTAGAAATACTGAAGGTGAGAAAAAATCTGAGGAGGATGAAGATGACGTATCCGGTCAATGATGAGGTCTATTTTTTTACCTCCGGTGAACGGCAACGATCTCCAATCGTCCTTGGTATCTGCTTTCCCTAATTTATTTCTAATCAACGCACCGACGATGTTCTCATGAGGATCGGGAGAGCCCAAGCATCGAACCTACCTCACCATTAACATCGCGTGCGTAGGATGTGACTTTGCCAAATACAAGCGCCATCGACGATCTTACGAAGGGAAAAATCAGGCGCCCGGGCTATTGCTCAAGGCTGATCTTAATCAGCGGCAACGATATTAGCCGCGCCGGTACAACCGATGATGATGATCGTTAGAGCGATTAAACGGATTCGAGGCTCGCGGACCACCTGGAGAACGATGCTTGGGGGGGTCGGCGAAGAGAGAAAAAATCAAATAAAATTATGAACCCTGTCGAGCTCGCTCGAAGAACCGGAGGAAGGAGGTATAGAAAAAAAAGAGAAAAAAAAGAGGAGGAAGAAAGAAATGAGAGTAAAAGAAAAGCACATAAACCCAAGGTACGAGGGAGCGAAGTCTTCCCTCGCTTCGAGCGTATGCAAGGGACGAACGTGGGACAAACTTCGGTTGAAAAAAATATTTATATATATGTATATATATATAATTTTTTTCCCTGTGTATCGATAGCTTAGGCTCCGGAGCCTTCACGAAAGAGATGGAAAATCGTTTTTGCCTCGGGTCGATCGAAGTTACTGGGTCTTATACGTACGATCGAAATCGAACGCGCATTCGACGTATATCTTTTTTGGAGCAGCTCTTCTTCTACCCGCTAACCAGAATCGTTCCATCCCTCCTCGTTCGTCCAAGGGCTCCCATCAATCCGAGACTCGGATGGGGCTTATATCCTACCGCTACTAGACCACGCAGTCCGGTATTATGCTCTCCACTTCGTAGAGATACGTGTATATAGTACCCGAGCACGTGAGAAACCTCGAGGATGACGGTAGACAGGAAGTGACTTCAAATATTTGATCAAGAGTCCAGTTCCTCGCTCCGCGCTCTTACCAAGTGGTCTTCCCATTCTAGATGGTCGGAATTTCATTTTATTTTTCTATAGACGCGATTGTGTCGATACGCTGCCAGAATTGATAAGATTTCTAAAAGACTTCCTGTCCCTTTCGGTAGGAGAAAATAATATCGATCATCCTTTAACGTTTTTTTTTTTAAATATTTTAGTGGTCGATCGATTTTTCGTAAATTTATAGATTTTTCGTTTAGAGTGGTTCGATCGTTGTTCTTGCGAATCATAAAATTTAACGTGCCTTGTTTTAAATGGCTACTAATTTTCAGTGTCTCGGGAGCTTCGTAAACCCTTGTTTTCAATCTGAGTAAGGACCACGTGTTTCTGGATCAATCTGTGTATATGTTTGGATTTGGGGTGGGGGTAGATCGCTATGAACGCACGGTAGGCAATATACCCGGAGCCAGCGCTAATAAGCGAGCGGAGATCCCACTAGGGACGGCCTAATGCCAGCCTAAATATACACGGCGAACGGTATTATAGGGGGCGGGATTGCTGCTCCTGAGAGAAAGAGAAAATAAGAACGAAAGAGAGAGACCTTAGAAACGTACCGAGAGAGATTAAAAAAAAGAGGAGGGGTAACATGGAAGATGCCTTACAGCTGCATGTAACACATGGGTCAGCTCGAGACTCCCGATATCTTTATAGATTGCCTACAACAATTTATTTCAATCTCGTTCGTTAAGAATCGTTCCGAAAATTAAAAATAAATTATTTTAATTACCCACTTACATTTTGTACCAAATATAACCTCGTTTCATGATGAAAAGTTAAAAAAAATTAATTAACCGTTAATTTAATAATTGACGAATTAATCAAAGAAAAAACAATAATTAATATCGATACCGTCTCGATAATTATTTCACCATGAAATCAATTTTAATATTTGTTTGAGGCAGTACGTTCATTACCGTAGCACGAGGAAGAAAAAAATGCCTCGCCACCGTTTTAATTAGTTTCCCAAACCCATCTCCTCAAAACCGTGGATAACTTCGACATACACTAATTGCCACACTCGGCTCAAAGAGAGTCCGCGCTAATTATCGAAGTATCGTTAATGAATCCCAAACTTTTCGAGGTTTCCGGGTCACTTTTTGTCTTACCCCCTCTGTACAAAAAAGCTTCTCCCCTCCCGCCACAACCACTCGTACGTTTTTCACGTCGTAGCCTCGTGGGGCACGAGTCTCTCCGCGGTTTTGTAATAACGTTTCCGATAAGATCGAGAAACGAGGGGTCCGAATGTCAGCGCGAGACCCAGTGTCCCTTTTCTACGATCGTATCCCCGAGGAAAAACGTCGAACGAGATGAGTAACGACGAGCCGCGAAGAATGAAAAAGTTGAAGAAAAAAATAGAGGCGCGAGCCTCGGTTTTTCTATGTCGCATAATGCTATACACGTCCACCGTAAATCGTGTCCCATTGTGGTATCGTTGAAGCCCGGGGTGATGATCCAGGCTAGAAGCGTCGTAGTTTATCTTTCGTGAGAGGGGCGTGATTTTTCGCAAGTGTTCTCGTCCATCGATACTAGGTATATGTATACGTATATAGAAATAAGAAAGTATAAATGGGCCACCGATGTTTATGAGGGGTGGGGGTTGTGCGTGTGAGAGAGAGAGAGACAACGGATCAAGGACAGAACCAATCCTGCGTACGTATCCGAAATTCAGCATTTTGGTATACGTATATATAGAAGAAAAAAAGGCGAATTTGAAACGTTAGAAACGTCTCTAATGGCAAATTCTATTGAGCATGGATGAATTGACCGCAAGCTAAGGGTGTGTTTCCACGAACAAGTTCCATATCTCTATCCTCTTCCATCTCTGGTCATCGTTTCACGTTCTAAAAACCACCCCAACCTGCGTTCATCATGGGGAGAGGGCTATCGTCGCCCTCCGAGTTTCACGGACTACATATATATCCCTCGAGGTTCGAGGACGCGCGCGCCCACAGTCAAAAACGGCAAAAAGCGAGGACGAGAGAAAAGGAAGAAAAATGTATGCGCGCACGAACTTTTATGCGTGTCCTGGGTACCATGGGTGGAAAGAATAGCGGGAAAGGGAGAGGGAAGAAAAAAAACAGTGGGGGCGCGAGAGCGACAATATAAAGCGAGGAGAGAGAGAGAGAGAGGTTATTCTCCCCTGTCGAAGCGAGAGAATGGCAAAATGGTTTGAATGGTGCGTGTGTTCCGATGGTCAATGCCGTCAAGGCGTGAGAGGACCGAACGTTCGCTGCGGGAGGGGGTGCGAGCGAGAAAACCAACGCGCAGAGAGGTCTCAAGACGAGAGAATTGTCGTGTTTCTATGAGTCTTCTCTCTCTCTCTCTCCCACTCGGACCCTCTCCCTCTCTCTCCTTCTTGGTTCTTGGTGAAAATGCGAATCTCTTGAATGGAGTGAAAGAATGGTGACCAAACGAGGAAGGCAACCAGATATGTATATATATATTCGCCTTCTTTTTCTCTTCGCCTCCTTCTTTTACTCTTACTCTCTGTGGTCTGGTGACTGCTGGTGTCTTTCGCGCCTCTCCCTAATATAGAACCCGAAATGCCGAGGAAGAGAGACCAACGGGGGTTGTCTCGTTTTGCTCCGATTCATTCTTTCTTCGTCCCTGTCCCTCTCGCCTTTTGTCTTTTTCTCTCTCTCTCTTCTTTTCTCTGTAATATCGCTTTCTATCCCATTCTCCGTCTTTTAAACCGTATGACTGCGGTCACGAGATACCGCGGACCATGGTAGAACGACATTTTGTATGCGTTATATAGATTTGGTCGTACGGGCCTGTATACCACCGCGAAATAACAAAACACGAGAGACGAGAGAGCGTGGCACGCCAGGACTTTGCTACGTAAAATATCGAATCGCGTTTTTCTCTCGGTTATGCGAGAGGCGCGCCCCATCGCGAAGGATCGCGAGAACTTGCGATAATATTTTCCTAGGACGCTCCCTTTTTCATCGTTGGACTTTTCGGCTCTTCCGGAATTCTCGGGACGGGGGTCTCGTCGTCGGAATTCTTCCCATCCCTTTTTTCACTGCTGATTGTATAAACAGCGAGCCATCCCTTGGGCTATAGCTGTCCTATATATGTATTATTATTATTATTTCATTATTATTATTATTCGAGAGAGAGAGAGAGAGAGAGAGAGAGAGAGAAAAAAGTGAAATTCGTCGCGCATTGCGCGGGCAATTTTTTTTTTGTACGCCTCACCACCGCAACAGATCTTTCCAATCCGGCGAAGAAACAGCGGAGTTTTATTCAATGCGCTTCGGGATTAGCTCGAGTAGATGGCCGTTACTGTGTGTACGAGACTCGAATATATCTATATATATTTTAACGATATATACGAGAACAGTTGAGCCCTAAAATCCGTAAGTTTTCTTTTTTCTCTATCGTCAATAATGCCGAGGGCCCCTAACGCTCCTCGGGGACTCGTATTCCCGAATCTCGAGAGAGAGAGAGAGATAGAAAGGCGGAGAAACAGATTATCGATTGCGAGGATCTCGAGATCGGAACCTGTGCCCGACGAAAAAAAGCTTCTAATACGCTCTTGCGCAGCTCGAGATTTCTTTCCCTTTTCTTTTTTTTTCTCGACGTGTGTGTTAAGGCGTCCATGTGTGTGTGCGTTCGGGAGCAGACGTAATGCGAATTGTGAATTTGAGAAATGAGAGATGAGAGAAGAAATTGCTCCGCCATGTTTTTCCTTTTTTGTTTTCTTTATTTCTTCTTTCGTCTTCACGTCGGGGTTACCTATACGCTGCGGTTTTCTTCGAGCACGCGTGCACGTGCGTCTAAATCGCTAGGCGCACGCCACGCGAGCAGATATCGAGCTTAATCGCGCTCGAGTCGGTGAAGAGGGGATGTTGCTCGAAAATTAGATACCGAAAAAACTTTTTTTTCATTTTTATAAAGAATATGTATATATATAGTTACAATATTTGATGTCCTATTTTTAGCTCTAAGAAGCACTTGCAATTTACAAAAACATAAAATTCTACTGCTCGTACGATAAATAATCAATTGGCGATCGATCGTTTTGAGTTAATATCTTAAAAATGCTGCGGACCTTCGTTTTTCGGTACTAAAATTAATGAAAATTGGCCGCGCGTACGGGCCAAAACGAGAAACAAAAAAAACGTCGAGTTCGATGGCATTTTTATGACCGCGTCCACTCAGGACTAATCTCAAAGAGAGCAATATAAAGGACGAGAAAGAGAGAGAGAGAGAGAACGTGAGAGTGAGAGAGGTGATCTTGGTCGAGTAAAAAAAACGCGTAGAGGAAATCACGAGAGGATTGAGCGTAGAAACTTTGCTCGCGCGCACGAGAGATCCACGATATTCAACGTTGGTGAGGCCCTTTTGGTCCACCTGCAATTACGCGAGCAAGAGAGAGAGCGAGAGAGAGAGCGAGCAGAAGCCGAAGCAGGAGCGCGCGCGCGAGCATTCGCGATCAGCGCTCCCGGTGCACTCAGAAGCGCAGCGCGCCCGAATATAAACCCGGACAGGTTTTGGCGGTGCAATTATTAATATGAGAGAGATGGGATATAAGGGGGTTATAGTCGCGGTGGGTCTCGGGCGTTGGAACGCGCTTCACGAAGAGATCGCTCGGTTGGATGAAGAGAGCGAGTCAAGAACGAGAAGAACGAAGAAGAAGCCGAAGAAGCCGAAGAACAAGAAGAAGAAGACGATGATCCGAGAACGTGGCGTCCGATGCGATTTTATTTTTATTTCCGATCTTTTTGTTTTTTCTTTCTTTCCCTTTATCGTTATTTTTTCTTATTTTCTTTCGTTTTTTAAACGTCGAGCATGCGGCGGAAGCCCGCGCTTTGTATCAAAAAAAGCCTCGCGTAGGCAAGCTAATCAGGATGTGTTTATCGAGAGCTCGATCCCTCGCAAGCTACGGGCGCGGCTACCGCGGTTTCACCACCGACGAATTTTATATCGCAACGTAATCGTGAGATACTCGTACATTACCCTACAGCCCTCCTAATAATAACAAAAATAAATCCCATCTTCAATGTTGATCCCGCGGCTTTCGCGATTATGATATCGGATCACATGCAAATTCTCTCTTTCTCTCTCTCTCTCTCTCTCTCTCTCTCGCTATCTTTCTCTCCATAGAGCCAGTGCATTAAAATCCGGTAATATATACCTTAGCGTATATTTATTTGCTCCGCGAGGCAACCGCTCCAAAGCGCGCGTGTCTCAATCTTTAGGGAAAATTATATCGCGTGTGTGCGCCAGAGTTTACCGAACGAACGAACGAACAAAAAAACGAACCAAAAAAAAAAGAAGAGAATTACTTCGAGAATCTTTTGGTAACGTCGATCTTGATCCGAAGTCTGTGTGGGCTTACCCCAGCCCCCTCACCCCACCCCCCCCCCGCCCGCCCGCCACTCTGCAGACCTCACCGAGTCCCTCATACGTATATCTATATAACGAATCATTGGCTTTTGGGCTCGAGCTCTCGTCTCGCGGAGTGTCGCGAATCAGGAAACGTGCTCTCACGGACCTCTGGCAGCTCGCGACTAAACGAGAAAAACGAGTGTGCGCGTGCGCGTATGCGCGAATGTGCACGTATGCGTGTGTGTGTGTGTACGAGACGAACACGAAGAAACAAGCGCACACAGCGTGAGACGACGAGGAGAAAGATGGAAGAGGCTGTACGATGGCTTTTGCTGACCGAATGTGGACCAGTTTCAAATTAAAAACGAAACGTGCATACTTACGGGCTGCAGCGAGGCGCGGAGAGAGTGAGCGAGACAGAGGAAAGGTACACGAGGATATTTGAGAGAAAGAGGCTTGTAATCGCGAAAAGTGCATGAATGTATACACACGTGCATATATATGTATGTGCGCGTGTGTGTGTGTGTGTGTGTGTGTGTATGCGTGCAAAATGTACTACCTACTGGCCCCGTGGCCCACGGACCTACAAACCGCGCGTGCTCTCGATTGCTTTAAAACTCGCGAAATTCGTGGACCGAGAACAAGCACGTAGGTACCATTTCATTTTTTTTGTTCTCCTCTTTTTTCATTCCTTTTCTTTTCTTTTCTTTTCTTTTCTTTCACCTCCTCTTTATTCTCTTTCGCGCGTATATTCATTTTTCTTATTTTACCGTTCCGTCGTTCCATCGCCGCGGACCAATTCCTCGCGGTATTACAAGACTTCCAGGCGAAGACCTTTCTTACCATCGAGGAGAATTGGTATTGAGCGTGTATGTGTTATATATATATATATATATATATATATATATATATATATATATATATATATATATATATATATATATATATATATATACGTGTATGCGGTAAACAATGCCGAGAGGGAATGTAACGAGAGCTCCTGTGAGGCATATTTCGGGGGGCCTGGTATATAGGACCGACGTAATGCAACCCGCTAAGGTAAGTGCATAGCCGCGTGCATGCAGTCCCTTCGTGCACTCTTTCTGTTCGTGTATGAGAGAGAGAGAGGCAGAGACATATTAAACGCCGAAATTGAATCGGCTGACGTTGCCTTGGTGTAGGTTACTTCGACCCTTTGACCTCTATTCGGGCTAACGACAAAACCGTTTAAAATTTTTCCTTCCATTACACTGGTAATGAAACCTGGTAGCTTTTCAAAGCGAATACACTGCGTACAGAGCCGATTCGCCAGACCATTTTTCAACAAAGTTCAACAAAGTTCAACATTTTCCATGAAAACTTACTTTTTTGACTAAAGCGGAAACAAAAATTCTAATCAATTTTTTCCCGACGTATATCGACGGATTGCAGCACCTTGGACATTAAACTATTGTTAATTGTCGTAAAAAATGAAAAATCGCGAAAAAAATCGTAAGATGAGATATAGACAAATTTGAGAAAATTAATGATCCAGCTATGAAAATCTGTGAAAAATCATTGAAAAATTGTAGTAGGACGAACCTGGTGGCATTTCAAAGCGAAATGCGTGGAGGAACTCCGACAGAGTCGGCATAGCAGAAAATGGTGCGCGCTAGCCGCTACCGTTAGATGGCGGTGTAGACGGAGGGCCCGGGCCCAAGCGTAGCCAATGCCAGCCGAGAACGGCGACAAACTACAATCTCCAGCCAAATGCATGTACTAGAATTCTTTCATTCGTCGGTCAGTCACGGCGACGAACCAAATACCCGTGTGTCAAAAAAATGTACAGAACGCTGCCCTTCGAGTCTAAAATTCGCAACCGTGAATCGTAAATTCTCAAATGCAGCGGCTGAGTTGACGGTATTAAAGAAGGTCTGTCACACATTGCCTTAAAAGTCGCGATTATCTTCATTTTTCCGTTTTCAATTCCATTAATTTATCGTCGATATTCGACCAACGGCAATAACTCGCGGAAAGGGGGTTGAAGAATATAAGTTTTGAGATTAAGATCGACACGAAAGAAATTTATTTAAATTCACGGCTACATTATTTCTCGGACCCGTACGAAGTGAAAGAGACGATTAAGAAAAGAAAAAATGTAAAACTCGATTAATGGTCGCAGCGCGTTTCACGTTACTTTCGCGCGTATCGATACTTCGTTTTATTTTCGAGGATGATATTGATTTACGAGAAGTTCATC
Organism: Netelia inedita; assembly: GCA_964017225.1. NCBI lineage: Eukaryota > Metazoa > Arthropoda > Insecta > Hymenoptera > Ichneumonidae > Netelia > Netelia inedita. Next base: position 33,037,485 of record OZ024922.1, on the reverse strand, counting down.
GACGAAAGCCGTGTTGTATCGGCGTCACCAGACGTTGCGCTCTCGCGCGCGGGGGCCGAAATATACAAGACCTCGTTTTGAGTATCCTGTCGCGTGTTTTATTCGCCGCGTGTACGCACCGAATATCCATATATAAGTACTTCGTCTTGAAGTTTTCTCCCGATGTATCGTCTAAAAATAACACCAACAAAAAGCACAAAATAAAAAAGTAAAATTCGAATAAAAAATTTCTCGTTGTATCTTTAATTCGAAATTGTCGATTAGCATATCGATGAGATAGCCGAGTTTCGGCTTACCGTGTATTCTTCTCTCTTCCTTGTTCGGTACGACGATGACGACGTTTTCTCGGTCGTGGCCACGTGCTCCGCGCACGGCGTATCACACACGAGCGCGCCGAATGAAAGAAAAGAGAGTACGTACGCGAGCGTGCACGTAGTACTCTCGGTACCGTTGCGAACGGTCAGCGGCCGAGTATGTGCGAGAGTCGTATATATAAAAGGCATGCACCAAAGCGAACCCGAGTCCTCGCTCCTTTCTCATTTGCGGCTCGCGCGCGCGCGTCAACGCCGATACGACTCCAAGTACGGCAAAGCCCAAGTTTTCTTTTATTTTTCAACTTTTTCTTTAAACTCGTTCATTTATTTTTAATCCACGCCGTTGCAGGACACCGAGCATAAATACCGTTGCGGGAGGTAATACCGTGCCGTATCGAGTAGGTTAAACGCGGCCGTAAACGTGCGTCGGCTACCTGGGACACCGCGCACTTGTCTCAACGAACGAACGCAAAAAAAAAGAAACGAGAAAACAACGAAGTACAAGTACGAATGTGCACGAGGGCAAAAAAAACCCCGTCGGTTTTATTACTCGACGAAAATAAAACTGCGCGAATTCCACGATAATTCGACGTTCATCTTTATCGTCTCTCGAACGAAATTTCGTGTTTCGGGCCGATTTACCGATTTCATGAAGTACGAAGTAACGATGGAAGGTACCGTTTAAGTAACGATGAATTTAAAAAACGATGTGTTCGTATACGAAACAAACGTTTACGTCATAATAAATACAATTATCGAAAAATATTTCGGATCGATCGGACGCGCATGATTTTCGATACGTATCGAACATTATTAACTCGCGACACCCTTCTCGATGTTTCAAACTACTGACCTACTAATATTTCAATGATACGGTAACGATGAGTCGTGGTCCAGAATGCATATAAACATCGGTTCGTACAAAAAAATATATACACACGTATAGTCGTCGACTTATATAGTTACTCGTTTTACCGATCACGGTGCAAGTACACACGTAACGACCCTGGTTGCGGTCAGGCCGCGACGTAACTTTCTCGCCGTCGATACGCATACATATAAATCTATACGCGTACATATATTGACTTATATATAGTCATCGAGATGGACCGTAAGGGTACACCGGTAGTACTTGGTTACAGGAACCGGTGGTACGAAAAGACGCGTGGAAAAGCTTGCCGAGATCGCATGACCAAACGCTATCCCGTTTTATGGAATTGAAGACGTGTACGTACGAACTATATATAGCGTTTACCCGAACGATCGATTCACGATCGAAAAATGGAGCACTGTGTGCGATATATAAATGGTGTGAGCGAGAGAGTGAGATAGAGAGAGAGAGAGAGAGATAAGAAGCGTGTGCGCGAGAGAGATAAAAAAGAAGAGACCGCGTGCTCGCTGCGCGTGCGCGGACGCGAGTTGGCCACGCGACCGACGCGCGCGCCTCGACCTTCTCTCGTACCTCTCCTTCTCTTTCTTCGAGCTGCTGGCTGCTCCTACTGCTGATCTTCTGCTCTTGAGAAAGGCGAGACGTGCCCAGCTTCTTTTCCCCTTTCCACCCTCGCCCTCGCCATACCCGACGTGCTTATATATATGTAGCGCGTTGGAAATGTCTGGACACTGGACAGACCGAACCTTCTCTCATCTGTTCGTATACTTTACTATACGTATACTCCATCTCTCTTTTTGCATTTTTTCCCACATCGTCCTTTCTCATACGTGCTTCTCTATCCTTCGCGTCAAGTTCGCGAGTAAAACGATGTTTCTCGTCTCGCTCGCACCTTCGTCTCTCCGCGAAGAGAGACTCTTCGTACTCTCTCTCTCTCTCTCTCTCTCTATCTCTCTCTCGCTCCCTCGTTACATCGCGAAGAGAGACTCAGCATCCCGTTTGCTTCTCCCTCTGGCATATCTCGGGACGCCCTTCGCCCTCCTCGCGTCTTCTCGTCTCTTTCTCCTTCGTCTTTCTTCGTTCTTCTTTTATTTTTATTCTCTCTTCATCTTCTTCCTCCTCCGCCCGTATCGGCCTCCGGGCCCTTCGAACAACCCCGTATATACACGAGATGAAGAGCGAGGAGGCTTCAAAGATTCATGAGTGAAAAAGAGAGAGAGAGAGGTCGTCTTCTGTTACTTCTGTTGCTTCGCAACAGGCAGAAGCGAAGAGCGGCAGCAGGAGCAGCGGCAGCAACTTCTCAGGTTCCCACCGTACTCTCTACGTGTGTGTGCAGCCCACACTGCCTCCGGTCCTACGTCTCTCATCCTTTCGAAGATCCTCTCGCGAGCCTTCCTCCTCTTCTTCTTCTTCGCCTTCTTCTTCTTCCCTCTCATCTTCTCGTGTACGACGCCGAAGGGCTCGCGGGTTGCCTGCTCGCTCGCTCGCTCGCTCGCTCGCGCGTCTGTACAGCACGCGTTTTAAAGCGTGCGCGAATCCGGTCCATTTTTCGTATCTCACGCACTTTTCCTCCGTTCGATCAACTTTTATCTCATTTTTCTCACTGCTCGTCGATGCAAGCGTGCCGACTACGAAGTTATTCAAATTGTCCAATTTTTTCTTGTAATTGTTGTTTATGTGTTTTTTTTAATATTGTAAATATTTGCCAATAAATGAGAACCAGTTTTTAGTAAAAACTGGGACGAACGAAATTCATTGCCAGATATTCATCTCTCGGCATCGAAATACATTTTAAGCTTTTCATCTGTCTCTTTCGCAACGCTCGATAAAAACCGGATCGTTAATTCATACGGCGACAAAAATTGCTCCGACCCGCTTCGGTTACGCGCTCGGTCGGTCTACCGTTTCTCGTTGCGGTGATACGAGGGAGAAAGAGGGAAATCATTCGTGCCGAGCGAGTCGAAGATAATGAAGTTTTTTTTAATGACACGATTTTATAATTAGTGCTAAAACCGCTTTGCATTTTTTTAGTTAAAAACGTAGGGATCAAGGATCGTTTTACTTGAATTTAGAAATATTTCACCTCAATTACCACTTGAATTTTATTTATTTTTTTTGTTTCCAAAAATTTTGTAGTTCGTGAGATGAAAAGTTTTTTTTATATTTTTCTTAAATTTAAAAGTAAACCATTCCTACACTCCAACCAAATGGTACAAAGATAAGAAATCGATAAAAACGAGAAATCAAAAAATCTTTTACTCATTGACTTAAAGAGTCGATTTTTTAATGTTACAATGTTGCAGTGTTTACACGTCGTTGGCGCAAGATCTTTTTGTTAAATTATACGTTAGCCACTCAATATCGTCGTGGCCCCACGAAATGTCATCGGTTCACGTGTGTGGAGCAAAATGCGATCAACCAGCACGCTTACGCATTTTTGACACTGGGCGTTTTCTGTGCTCTCGCTCTTGCCATCGTTTATGTCTGCCCCTCTCTCTCCCTCTTGCCTCAATGTGCGCGTTTTCATGAATTGCGAGAGAGAAAAAAACGTGCACGCGCATGAGAAAATAAAGAGAACGGTGTAGAGCCCAAAAAGCAAGAAGGGAAGAGCAAGATGGAGAACGGAGTTCGCGATGCGAGCGAGCGTGAAGGAGAATCGCGAGAGCCTCCGGCAGAAAAATCTCTCTCCATCTCTCTCTCTTCATCTCGCGAGTGATGGGCTCTCTTGGACGAGATGAGAATGACCGGGGGCAGCGCACGCGAGTTCATAATGATACACCGCGCCCATGAGACAGACAGAGAGAGAGAGAGAAAGTGGGAGAAAGAATGAAAGAGAGAGAGAGAGCGGGGGGGTGAAAGAAACCGAACATAAAAGCAAAAGGGTTATAGCCGATGCTTAAAAAATAAAAAATAAACATCACCCCGAAGCCCCGAGAGTGCACGTTCCATTTCAAAGCAAATTTTCATTCCCAAAATGAATAAAAATCGAATATTCATTTATCATCGTCGACTTTGTACATTTTTTTCTTTACATCCGTTCGAAAAGACTTTTGTTACTTTTCGCGAATTATCACCCGTATAATATCGATAATTTTGTACCGTTTTTCCTCGACAATTGACGATTCTTTTATTTTTTTCGTAACTCGCGAAATATTTTCAATAAGTGTTTTTTTTTCTTCCACCAATGGTGACAAAAGCGAAGTGACATGGTCTCGTGCTTCCCGAGAGTTTAAAACACACGTTGATAGAAGGGGGCGAGAATCGATAAGGGAATACGAGGGTAAAAGTTCCTTTTACTACAGCTTTGTAGAAAAAACGATGGGGGAATGACGCGAGGGCGGCAGGGGAAGGGGGGAGTTCGTACCTGTGGCGCTAGCATCCAGTCTCTCGGTCTTCGACGCACGCGGCGATAATCGAGATGATCTCCGCGCGATAAGTCCCAAGAACGTGTAGTACCTCCACTATACTCCCTCGATTTACAAGGGAGCTCGAAAGCTGCCTATACATATATATATATGTATTTGTGTGTATGTATAATATGGCCATGGGTATACAAGGACCAGCAGGAACAGACGGGACCAGCACCACAATCTTGATAATAACGCCCCGCTGCTAGACAATTTGACAACGGATTCGTCTTTTCCCCCTTCCTACCCCCGTGAGCAAAAAGGACCCTCGAGGCTCGAAGGATCTACTCGCGTAGTTCTTTCCTTTTCTCTTGTCTCATTCTCGCATGACGCTTTTACGCCACGCTTCGAGTAGTTTTACGTGCTCGACAACGCATCTCCGTATTAAATAAATATTTAATACCGTCAACGTGCCACGAAGGACGAAAATTTGTGAACGTAAAAACCACAAAGCGTGAGATACGATCAAAATTATTTCACACGAAAATACAATAAAAATGAACAATTTTTAGTATAATTGAGAATTATACGTGCAAAAATACAATGAAATTGACAAATTTTTTTGAGTAATTAAGAATAATTTTTTTTTACCAAAAAATAGGAAAATTTTCTTATGACAGGATTGTGTTGAATTATTCTCGAACTGCCCATTCGCGTTTCATCGATTTTCGACGATACTTCGTCGAAATGTATTGGAAATTCGATGACGCTAATTACAAACGCTACGGTTATTTATCGCGGATTTAATAATCGATTAGGTATCCGTCCTGTTTTAATGTATCTATAAAAGTTTTCGTGATCGAGGTCGGAATCGAAAGAAGCGGCGTTAACGATGGCTCTTGGCTGTGTAACTCAATTAGGGAATATAAAATATCCAAACGAGCGGTGGATACGACAAGAAACAGCAGCGTATACAAGTATGTATATATACGTGCGTGTGGGCTTTCGAAGAATGCGTCGGGTAGCCCATAATCGAGCCCGACCGATTTATAATATCTTTTCATCTCTCCGTGCTCCTTCTCTCTCCGTTCTCTCTATCCCAATCTCGTGTCTCTCTCTCTCTCTCTCTCTGTTCCTCTCCTTCTCTGGTTGACCAATTCTCCGTGTCTCGAAATTACGTGACGAGACTTCTCGGCTTTTGTAGAGAAGTTTCCTTCTCGCGACTATATCGCTACTCATTTTTGCCGCTGCGGGAAACATTCGACAACACTTTTAAATTAGTTTGGTACTCGAAGACATATATATATATATCTACATATAAATATACATAATAGAGTCGACCAGCTCATAATTAAGAGCTCAACACCAAGATCGATGAGATCGGTTAATCTCGCGCTGAAAGAAATTGCTGGCTGTTGATGTCGAATAAAACAACATATACATATACGAATATATGTATATATATATATATCCGCGTACCGATAAAGCGCGCGTGCGCGGCTCGCGCTTTCGCGTATCGAAGCGCATCGCGTACGATCGTAATTTCTCTCTTTCGTATTTTTTTTGTCTCATCGACATTATTTATTCACCCTAATCCCGAGGGAATACACGACGAAACGAAGAAACAAAAAGATGCGAATTAAAAAATTTCCAATAAAATTTTGATAATCGCCCGTTCCAATAATCAAAAAAATGTCACAGGCACCCTCAACGCCTTTCATACGGAGAACCGTAATCGTCGGTAGCTTTGCCGCGTGCAGATACTTACATATCTTCGGCTGCGTCTCGCATTACGAATTTCCATCTCGGCGTCCTCGTCTCTCGGCGCGACACACACGACAGAGGAGGGCGTCGCGTTCGTTTCGCGGACGAGGCGGGATCTTCGAGAGGCCGGGAGGAGAAATCGTAAAGCCGGAAAACGACAACGATCCTCGACTCCGTAACGACGCATAAAACGTTGAGAGGACGCCTGAGTATAGGAAAACTCGTATGGTGTGTAACGTGCGTGTGCTATCCACGATGCCGCGCGCCAAAAGGACGAGCGTGGCTCGAACGAGACCGCGCTTCATCCGGTGTAACACCGGAGAATTTTTATGAAATTATAATGCCGTAAAATTCGAAGAGTTTACGGTTCGACGGAACATGCTGTGCCGCGGGGCCCTTAAATGATCATCGTGTAGGTATATAGGTACGCGTATACGTATCTATATATAGAGAAATATACGAAGGTGAGATGGTTTTGGTCACGCAGCGGTAGTAGCAGCGTCCAACGTCACGGGAGTCCTGGCGAACGAGGCGAGGACAGTGGCAGATGAATTTTTCCCATTTATCGTCGAATATTCCCATGGGAGGGGGTAAAATGAGGATCGAAAGGAGTGTTTCAGGGATGTCCTCGTGACTAAGAGTCACGAGGATGTTTCTTGCGGGATAGCGAATATGGGAGGTCCTTCGTGTCATCGGCGATTCACCCTTTATTCAATTCTTTCTCTTTCTCTCTCTCTCTCGTTTTCTTTCTTCGTATACCAATCCTCGGTGTATCTTTCACCTTTTCATTCTTCCTATAGTCCATCATGGCGCTTTCTTTCTTCACGGAAAAGAACTCACTGAATTCCTTCGTCATTCAAAAGTAGTTTCTACCTCGGAGAAGGAGAGAGAGAAAAAGAGTGAGGGAGAGGGGGATGGCTATTATGATGCACAGAGATCTCATGTATGATTCGTTTCGCGTTGAAAAGAATTGTCAGCGTATATCGCGTCGTCGCAGGGGATTTGTTCGTCGATGATCCTCGAGAAAATCGACACTCACGACGCGAAAGAATTCATTTCGCGATGCACCGAAGGTGGTCCCTTCGAGATTTCCACGACTCACGACGCGCGTCCTGACGTGTCTCTTTAAATATTTTCCTATACCAGAGTTTCATCCCTAACGTTTGGGAAAATCGCTTTTCACAGAAGTCGATCGTTCGCTTCGTCGAGACTCGTCGTTCCAATTTTCGAGCCTCGTTCTTTATATTTTTTTAAATTCTTTGACAAATGAATCGTTACGGGACAATTAATGCCGTCGCGATTGACAACCGTGATCGTCCGTCATCAACCTCGATGTTGTTCGATCGTTTTCAATGAGGTCGATAATATAATTGGGACGCTCGCTCGTACTTCGTTGACGTACGTTGAAAGAAAAGAGCGCCATTCGTCTTTTCGTTTCGGCATAATTGCCGGTGAAACAAGGTAGCGAACAAAAATTGATGCCGTAAATAATTGTACGGGACGAAGTCTGCGTGTGCGCACGAGTGTGCCCGCTGCATCGACCATGTCGTTACGGCGCGTGTGCGTGTGTTTCTGTGTCGGAGCGAAAAAAATTTTTATCGCAACAATCGATTAACGAAGTGTGCCCCACTTTTATAACGCATATTTCTATCTCGCTCGCTCCTTCGATATATCGTAGCCGACTTTTGGTCCAGACTCTCGGCAAGAGACGTTTTGTTTTATTTCTCTTTCGATCTCGACGAAAGAACCACGTCTCCTCTTGTATTCCGTACCAAATGTACTGCAACAGGATATAACGATTTGTATATATTTATATATTTATATATATGTGTGTGTGTTTGTATGCGTTTGTTACGCATATAGGCTGTTTGTTTCGCTTATTACATGCTGTATAGTCTCGTAGTGTGGTATACCGCGGCATACCTACCCGAATGTATGTTAACGAGTGCAAAAGTCTTGGCGAGGCGTGCGTCTTTCGCCTCGGAGACTGGAAATAACGTAGCGCGACATAACGTATAATCGGCACTATATTTTTTGAACCGCTGGTGGTATAAGCATGCGCCGGTATTATACACTCTCCATAACCGTGGAGAAGCAGAGCAGTGCAGAAGTGTATAATGCGGTATTATAAATATGTGTGCATATATATATATATATTATTTACGGATACAAGAGAAAAAAAGACCCGGCAAACTCTGGCAAAAGCTGCCGGTGGGACTCTCGGAGACTCGCGCGAGGAACTAATTATCCGAGATTTCAATTAACCCACCTTCGGCAATTAAATTAAATTGAAATTCTTTTGCCCTTTTCTTTCGCCCGGACGAAGATCGTTTTTTTCTCGATTTTTTTTTTATTACTTCGTTCTTTCGCTTATAAACGTAATACCGCTTAGTGGCGTCGAACTTTTTCGGACTGAACGAGCCGAGATAAGTCGATTTACCGTGCGTTGGACTTCTGAAAAAAAAAGTAATCGAAAAGTCCTCCGATGAAACTAAATTTAATCAGTTTTATTATTATTTATCGGGACAGCGATTGAGCAATTTGCGATTTTTTTTGCCTCGACGAAGTTCGTCGCGTTGAAATTATCCTCGATTAAACGAAATTATAAAATTTCGTTGGGTCCGTAGTTTCGGTAATTTCGATTAATACTCAGCCGGGTATTGGAAATTAATCTTGGAGTAATGTACGCCGTGTTTCGATGACAGCGTAACGGATAACGATCGTCGAACGAACCGAGAGCCTATCGGACTTTATAGTTATCTCTATCGCTTTATCCAGTCACCGAAACTTTATTTTCTTCGATGAAATGAGATAATCATGATAATGAGCGACGTTTCTTCGCTCCCGTGATAACGGCATAGCCTACCTAATTACCAGTGACTCAAACCTTCCCCCTTACGCATGCCCCATCTCCTGAATTTTTCTTTTCGTCTTGAATGAGCTTCTCCCGACTATTTTACTGAACGAATCGACTTTCTTTCACGAGTTAAAAAGTTGAAAAAAAACCTTCGTCGTCTTCAGGATTCTAAATAAAAAAATCTTCATTTTTATTCAAAATGTCACTCGTCGTGCAAAGTGAATGCGACTCGTTGCTGAATAATTCGCAGGGCTCCTTGCCGATGGCGCATCAACGTCCGACGGTGTCGGACTGGCCACGGTTCGCCAGGGGCCGTTTCGCCGCTGCTCTCGATTTCGAAAATACACCCAACCGTCTTATTATACGAACAAAAAAAAACTGAAAGAAAAAGTTGATTGCTATCTAAACCTGACCCTCACAATTTTTTCCTCCATCGCTTCCCAACGTTCGCGATTCTTAACCCCATCCCCGTAATCCCTAAAGTCCCACCCATCTCCCCCCTCCTTCTCTCATTACGATCCAAGATGCACTAAAAATCCATTCCCCAAGAAAAAACTAAAAAAAAAACAACTTCGAGGTCTTTCTCGCAGGGTCTAGGCAAAAGTTAATTTCGAGGATTCCCGCCACGTGCCACCCGACTCCCTTTCACTTGTTTCCCCCTGTCGTCTTTCTTCTCTCTCCGTCTCTCTTTCTCGTGGCACACGTTCACCAAGAAGAGGCGCGTTCTCGTTATCGAACGACGACGAGTGGACGATGTCCGCCAACGAGACAACTTCTATGGTATCTGCATGTGCGTATGTGTCTGTCCGTCTCTGTGTGTATGTGGCAACAGGCCCGCGTACGTTCGAGAGTGTATAGGAAGCGAAAAGAAGGAACAAGGACGGAGCTAGGAAACGGAGAGAGTAATAAGGGGAGTGCGATCGGTTCGAGGGAGAGAACGATATTCGAGATGCACCTGTCTGTCGCGAGATGGCAAGGTGTTGTCCACGTCAGGGTGGTGTATATATATATACACGCAGACACCTATATATTCATACTAAACGCGATATTACTTCTCTATATACATATATATATATATATCGATACTTGCACATGTAGCGTCTTTAAAAAAATATTATATATATATATTCATGTGTGTAACACTACATAATATAAACGCACGATTGAGCCTGAGCGCGTGCGTGAGCCAAACGAATGCCGATCTTTCGTTACGATAGTGAGCTAATGAGCTACGAGCACGCCAGTACTCTTTATGTGTATATGTATATATGCATATATGTATATAGATATAAGGATCTTTATAAAAGAGCGTTGGTTCGCTCGCTCGTGCGTTTCGTTCGTTAAACCGTCTTGCCGGGATGACGATGAGGATACCGAGGCGTGGTCCTATCGGCGAGCTCGCACCGATCGCGTTCATTTTCTTTCTTTCTTTATTTATTTATTTCTTTCGTTCTTGTTTATTATTTTTATTTTTTTTTTCATTTTATTTTTATTTTCGTTCAACACGAATGACACGAGACTCACGTTGCATCGGGCTAAAGTTTTATACGATCGCACGGACCGTGAAACGGTCACCTTTCACGCTCATTTCCCTATCGACGTCGTAGCATCCTTCTACGGTGTATTTCTCACTCGTTGGGCACCCCCTTGTGTTAGTTACGTCCGTGGAGTCCATATAAGCAGCGTTGATGGAGTTTAAAGCGAGAAGGAGAGAGAGAGAGAGAGAGAGAGAGAGAGAGAGAGAGAGAGGAGAGAATGCATAATATCCGTATATCTTTGTGTGCATGTATGTAATGTATTACTCGGGAGTGCACTCGATGAGCATGTTCAACGAGGGAACGCGAGATATGTACTCTCCGTTGGCTTACTCGTGAGAGGTCCATCCACTTTCGCCGCGACTTAAAGTGCCCGTCGATCTCGCGAAATGAGAGACAGACACACCGACGATCCTTACGTCCCGATAACGAAAAGAAAACTGCATCTATCTTATCCCCTCGCGTTCTCACAATGTAATTTTTCACGAGAACTTCTACATTTTTATTTTATTGATGTTGTCGAGACGATTTTATCGCGTCGAAGTCTATATATATGTTTGTGATTTTTTATTATATTTTTCGTTACGTTTCAATTTTATCGTCGCGAATTTTTATTCACCGGTATTTGTGTTCGCGTCATTGTTACTCCCGAATAATCCCGACAAACGTAGCTGACTCGACGACGAGATGAGTGCCGGGTCTTTTTGTTTGTGCACCGCGATTGCGTATAAACGTTCCATCGTCTCCGGAGACCGCAGAGCGCTCGAGTCGTTGCGGCCCGGCGGGTTTTCGCACGGTAGGCACGTCAATAATTCCGGACGGGTTTCGGACACCCCTCAATTAGAACGAAATTCGGAAGTGAACGAAACCAACAGAGGGGTGGGGAGGGGAGCGCGAGGAAGGGGTTGTTTGTAGCGAAAGAAGTGGAAAACGTGAAAGACGCGAAGAGAAAGAGAAAGAAGGAGCGACGAACAGAAACGAAAATTTTAAGAGAACGAAGAAAGTAAGAAGAGACGAGACGAGAAGGAAGAACGGAGGAGATCGCGAAAGCTTTTCGTGGCTCCTCACGGCGATATCCTCGTGTATATATGAAGAGGTCGTGCACCTGCTGTTCGCACGCCACCACACAACGTATACACACCACTACGTTACCAAATCCTGTCCTTGCCCCTCGCTCTTAACACGGCTTTCGCTTTCTCGCTCATTTTTTCATTCCATCTCTTTCGTTCCTCGTCTTTATCTCCCTCTCCCTTTCTCTCTCGATCACGGACATCAACAACGTAGAACCGGACCGATCTTCGATGTCACTCTCGTGATACCTTCGCGCGCGTGCGAGCGAGACGGAGCAGCGCGGAGATCAAAGAACGAGATCGAGAGACTAATATCGCATGTGTGTGCGTGTATGTGTGTCTCGTGGCATCGGTCGGAGAGGGACAGAGAAGAGAGAGAGAGAGAGAGAGAGAAAAGTTGGACGTACGAGACGAATGAGAGCGATGAGGAGTCCGGCGCGAGGCAGTTCGAGCGGAGGAGAAGGTGGGTAGGGCGCGTGCCGTGCTTATTAACTTTTTTCCTCTCGTCTTCTCCCCCCTGCCCGAACCTCCACCCAGCTCTTCCCTCTTTTCCCTCCCAACCCTCGTCGCGTCGTACACATCGCCGCTTTTTTCTTCCTTCTGCTCTCTTTATCACCGCTCTTCCATTAAAACGAGGGAAGAGAAATAACGCGAAAGCGACGCGAGCCGAAACCCTCTCTCTCTCTCTCTCTCTCTCTCTCTCATTCTCTCTCGCCACCCTCTCTGTCTTTCTCTCTCGCACGCCCTCTTGTTGCTTCGCTGAGCTCTCCTCTGTGTATGCATATACGCGTGTGTGTCTCACCTTGCCGTGAAACACGCGAGACAAGGATGCACGAAAGACGCACGGGCGTGCGCGCGGACACTCGCACGTTATGCGAGAGAAGACTTTTCGGAGCATACGGCCCACGTTCGTTATACTTTCGCGAATTTAACAACACCGTTGTCTTATGCATCGCTTATATACTTATATGTGTATATATATATATATGTATATATCACGTGAAAAAGAACAGAAACGACGAGAGCGCTGAGTAATGCGCTAAATTATTTTAACGCGACGGTCGTCGTCGTCGTCGTGGTCGTCCCTGGTACACCCTACTCTCCTTTATTCGCGTTCTCATCGTCGTCGTCGTCGTCGTCGTCGTTGAGTTGCGAAATTTCCCAATTAAATATTGCGATACTCGAGATGGAGATCCTCGTCTTCGCACCGCGATACATGCATTTCATATACCACGTATAAGTGCATATATATATATATATATATATATATATATATATATATATATATATATATATATATATATATATATATATATATATATATATATATATATATATTGTAACGTATAAATTACGTTCCCGTTGAATCGTGAGAAAGAAGATTTGTGGAAACGGAGAAAACAGAATAAAATTTCGAACGATAAATATATAGGAGTCGATGAAATGTAGTAAGAAATATATGCCTAATTTCTCGCGTGTGCTGGCTTTTTAAGGGAAGCCCCGAAATCGCCGGTATCTATTGAGCAGGGGGGAAAGAAAGGGGAGGGGCGTAAGATTGATTACCCTCAAACGAGGTTACTTTGAACAGATTTTGCAAGTCTTTTGTAGGCAATTTTTTGTAACATTCTAAATTCCAACTTTTTGCACAAATAGAATAATGTGTTCCTTATCTATCAAATGTATAATCAAGTCAAGCCCCCACCCCCCTCTGCAATGGTTTTTATAGTTTAAAAAACATGTCAAAGTAACCACGCAAAACGAATATCACCATTATAATCTGAATATATTGCAATTTAGGGAAATATTCGCTTCTTCCACCTTTTAACCGACAAATTCGAATGCCAGCAACCAGTGACCCGTTCATTCGACATCAGTGATAAATTTCCGATCGACGTACGTTCTTACAGTTTTTAAAACGATCAAAATTCACCGGAATGCAATATATCGCCAATTTCGAGACAGTATCGCTAAACCTTACAAAATCGACTATTCGCGATGCTCTACCTCTGTTCTCATCGGTCTGACAGAAAATTGCCCGAGTAACTTTTCGAAGAGCTCACCGAGACACTTCGAATGAGCCAAGGAACATGCAGATAGCTCCATTTTTTTGGCTATGGCGGCACTCGAAAAATCGTCATTTTTAGGACCCATAGGGTGGGATACGAGAAAAAATTGTCCCAGGATCGGGTCAACTTTTTTTTGCTTCAAATCGTCTTTAAATCATCATATTCGTGTTACGCGGGAAATTTCCAATTCCGAAATGACCCAACAAAGTGTTTTTGGAGAAACAAAATTGTTGACCCCTCCCGGACACCCCAAAGTCAAAAAAGTAAATCACGAATATCAACATCGGCACCTGGCGAGGGTCAAAAATTTTTTTCGCTCAAAAAGGCTTCATTTGGATGTTGCGGAATCGGAAATTTCCCGCGCAATCCGAATATGAACATTATAATCACGATATATTAAAACTTATGGAAATATTCTGTTTTTCCACCTTTTCACCGCTGCGAACACATTTAAAGCGTATGTTTGGTGCTCTGTTAAAGTAGCCCCAAAAGCTAACAAAGTTACCCGTAACGACAATCTAATCCCGTTTTATGGTATAAGTTAGGACGTTTCGACTCGACACTGGATGTACACCGGAGGTAACTGAAGAATCAAATTTGACAGTATCAAATCCATCTTGTTACGTGTCGTATATACGTCGCACGTGTATATCGAGCACACGTGGACCTAACCAGACCTCTCGCTATCGAGACGAGAAATCTTTTTCGCATCAAGCGCGCGTGTGTGTGTGTGTGTGTGTGTGTATTTTTGCCTTCTATTTTTCATACCCTATTATCCTTAAACTATCGATCCATCGATCTTTTCTTTCTCACATAAAGATACTCATCTCTCCTCCCCTCTGCTGTCTCACGTTCTTCTCGCTGGCTCCTTCTGTCTCATTTTTTGTCTCACTCTTTCTCTCTGGGCCCATATAATGTACCTTTCACTCAGTTTGTACTTCGTTGCGTTTTTGTTTTCTTCTTTTACTTTCAGCTATCTTCTCGACAGAGCGGAGGTACGAAAGGAGGAAGAGAACGATTTTTTTCTCTCATTCCCTTTTTCGACAAAGTACAAACTATAAAACGGAGCGTATTCGCGTTACTCTGTATACACATAAATACGCATCTTACGCCCGTAAAAGTAGCGTAACGTGCAACGAACACACGCAAGAGCTAAACATTCTATGGATATGCCCGATACCTGTCTAACATGTATATATATATATATATATATATATATATATGTGTGTGTGTGTGTGTGTGTGGTGTGTGTATGTATATAGAAGTGAACGTGATGCCATGGCGCACACTCCCTTTTCTCTGTTCTTTCTTTCGTAGCCGCGCGTACCAGTCGTTTTTTATTCTTCCGAAATATAATTGGCGGTACGATGCACCTGTCTCCCCTCTCTCGGCTGCCCCTGGACTTTCTGAACCCCCGCACCCGCCCCGAACGGGGGCCGCGAGATCGCGCGCACTGGCCCACCGGACCACGCGCCTTCTATACATCGTAACTATACGCGTCTATAAAGTTCGTTACGAGAAATAAATAATTCAAATTTTTTTTTTTTAAATAAAGTTTTTCCAATCATTCGTTTTTCATCGATCAAATTTATTGTCGAATCACGATATCGACCTATCGATTCCCATCCCTCACCATCCCCTAATCCCGTAGTTCCACAAAGACGGAAGTTGTCGCAGCTATGCAAGCATCGTTCGAGAAAAGTATAAATGTATAATGGGAGAGTGCGCACTCGTGTCTATACCACGATCGCGTGTTTAGCTTTACTCGGTCGAGCCGATGTTCAAACAACCGAATCTCATTCTCTCGCTACTACTGTGACTGGAAGCTGAAATCCGGTAGCTCAGAGAGATTGTCTCCCCGCTCCCTCATCTCCTCTCGTCGTCGCTGCTATTTGCGAGACCGCTGTTACAGAGAGAGAGAGAGAGAGAGAGAGAGAGAGAGAGAGAGAGAGAGAGGAAGGCGTCTATTCACTTCCCGCTGTGTGACGAATGCGATTCTCTGTCTTCCTTGTTGACTAATGCATCGAGGATTCCGCAACGCGTAAATTCTGATATATGCGTTTCTGTTTTGATCCAACTAAGAATTATTACGAGATTATAGAAAATAACGATTTTCGATCTATCGGTATGTGAAAAATAGTAGTAGCATAGGGCCGAAACATTTTCAACGTCACGAATCTTGAAATTATTATTTTCGTTTGATTTATTTTTGCTTTCATTATTTGTAATTTTATTATTATTTTATTATCGTCACGTATAGTTAACGTTTAAAATATATATTTTTGTTTCAAGTAATTCGGGGTCAAGTTTGAACTGCCAATCGGCTTTAACGATTTCATGTAGACAGTAAGTAGAAATGGACGATAACAGCCAATCGTGATGAAAAATAGAAAATTCATCGAACTAAAATTTGCAAATATATTTAAAAGCGAGTCGAAATAAGTGCGTAAAAGTGAGAAAGACTTTGAAGAAGTTTCTGTTTCGAGACCGATATCCTTGAAACGATTCGTCCCAATTATTTCGGTCTGCCCCGTTTTATATTTTCGTCGCTCGGCACAGTAAGGGACATTAATCCACGAATAATCGTACAAGAGGGAAGATCCGACGAAGGCCAATTCAAAAAAAGAAAGAAAAAAATAATGAAATGAAAAGAAAGAAAGACTATCGGCCAGTAGCCGACAAAGTCAAACACGATTTTCCTCGACGCGCGCGTGGGGGCAAACGGATAATCGAGTGTACAGTTAGCGTCAATGCAGCATCATTTATTTACGACGCGGCCTCCGTGGAGTGACGGAGGTGGTAGACGAGGAAGCCGAGCGTCACGTCGCCACCCGGTAGACGATATAGACTCGATCTTCTCTTCACGATCATTCACGGCTCCCTCCTCCTCCTCCTCCTTCCTCTTCTTCTCCTCCTCGTCTTCTCTCTTGTATCATCCAACGATCCTCGCAGCGATTCACCGTAAAGACACGAATTCGAAACGGTCCCCGTGCCCCGATGATTCGGAAACCGTGCCTGAGGTCCGACTACGAATTTTCCTCTCTCTCTCTCTCGTCTTCCCCGGCGCTCGCGTACCTCGTAGACTTTACTCTGCGATCCTAGAAGCAGCACGGGCTTCTTTTCATACTTCTTGAAAGAAATCATCGGGTTTCTTTTGAGAGTAACCCTCCATGACGCGTGCATCGTTCTCTCTCCCTCTCTCTCCCTCTCTCTCTCACTTTCTCACTCTTCCGCACTTCATTCGCAGTTCCTTCTCTTTTCTTTGATTTTTCGGTGACCCTCTTCGTCGTTCTTTTACGAGCGTCTCGTAACCCCCACGCGCTCGCTCGAGCCATTCAATTTTTTTTCTTCTCCTTCTTTCCTTTCACAAAAGAGAGAACAGTCAAGAAAACGCCAACTATTCCTCGCGTCAGATATGGAGATTTATTTCTCTCCGCGGATGTCAAATAGATTTTTGCCGCGCTACGATAGTTCGTTGGAACTTGGGATCGTCTTGGTAGCGAGAGGGAGGAGCGAAATAAAATAGAGAGAAAATGCTCGCTGTCGATCGTGGCGCCATTGTCGAGAATCGATCGCGTCATGCCGATACCCATTTCTTATATCGTACGGTGCGTCGATCTCTCTCTCTATCTCTCTCGATGTAGGCTTTCATCGCTCGTGGTGGTGGAAAGGACCCTCGTCCTTCCACGCGTTCTTCGTCCTACGTCCCATCGTTCTTCTTCCTCCTTCTTCCACCTCGTCCTCTTCCTTCCTCTCGTCGGTCTCTTGTGCAACAGCGGTTTGCGGTTACTGCCGACTTTATACACACACACACACACACACACACATGTACGCGTTATTGTATCGAAAATACCGGTGGAGAGGACACTTCTTCGAGAGGGTCAGGGGTAGAAATGAAAGGAGACAACGATTCACGCGTGAAAGGAACTCTAACGGAGAACCCATAGAAAAAAAAGAACACAAGGGAGGAATTAACCTCGACGATGAGAACTCACATGTCCAAAAGTTACTCGACTGTATATTCTGTTTTCTTCCTTTTTTTTTCAAAAAAATTAACGACCGTATCATTTTCACGAAGACCCCTGGATCGCTTGACTCGTCGTTCGACTAGCAGTAAATGTATAAAAAAGAAAGTAAATAAACATCGAGAAAAAATATAGGTCATGGAATTAACCAGTAGGTATATCGATTTAACTTTATTCGTAAAATAGGCGAATGGAATTGTTGTTATGCACAAAAATGAAATAAATATATGCGCATATGGATGAACGTAATAGAAACTAGGGACGAGAATAATAATCTTTGCCTAGCTTTTAATGCTTGACCCCAGCTCTCTCCCCCCTTCTCCCCTCTCGTCAAATTATTATTTGCATGAAAAATCCGTGTTGTGCGAGTATTGGAATTTGTTCCAGCGTGTACGTGCGTACACGTGCGTGTACGGTTACGGGACGCACTTTACTCACACGCGCACGTCGATGCGGAGTGTTGTTGGGGCTGACGTACGAGAACGTGCGACCGGCTAATCTCAATTTGCATTCTGAGAGTTCGACTCGATCCAAAAACCTGACTGGTGGCTCGCTCTTCGCGCACTCGGAGCCCCCGGGTTTTTCGGCATTCAGGTGGCATATGTCGAGAGCAAGAGCAAGAGAGAAAAAGAGAGAGAGTGAGAGAGAGGGAGAGGGTGAGATGAAGAATACGCTGAACGTATGTCGAGGACACACACATCCGAGACCGTGGCGAGAGCCGTGATCCGGCATAGCTGCAGTGATCTCGCGCTACTTTGGTCTTGCAGGGGTTGTCAATTTTCAAAAAAACAAAAACAAAAACGTTCGTACAAAACTATCCATTAAATAGAAAATATTAAATCAGTCACATTATTAATTTGTTCGACATTCGTACGAATCAGCGTTTTATCGATCGAGAATCGATAATTGATTTTTTGTTTTCGACATCAGGGGTAATCTCGAAGGGGACGGATAATATTTGGTAAAATCGGGCTGACACACGAGTTTCGTGATTTTTCGAGAACGTTTGAGAGTCACCGTGCGAGCGTGCGCACATGCGCAGGCATTCCGCCCGACGACGAGGGGTTGCTTCGGGTCGGGGCACCCCTCGCGAGAGCACGCACGAGCGTGCGCCATGGAGGGGTTCGTACGCGTAGAAAGGAAAATGCTAGAGGCATTGAAACGTGCGAGAGAGAGACAGAGAGAAAGAGTGTGTTATAGAGAACAAGCGAGACGGGGTGACAGAGACCCCGGGTAAAAAGGACGAATAAAAAAGAAGGAAAAGAAGTAGGGAGGGATGAAAAGAGAAGAGCGCGAGCGCCGGTGCGTGCACGGGGTCGAAGGCACAAAAGAATATCGTCGCATGCCAAGGGGGCCCCTCGGTTTCCCCTCCGGTTTTACCAACCCCCCCCCCCCCTTCCTCTCTCCCTGATTCACCCCTAAATAAATTCACTCTCATGCGCGTGCGTGTGCGCGTATGTGTGTTGCCCCGCTGGTTTTCTGTGCAAGGTTGCCGTACCCTGTTCTATGCATTATCCAGCCTTCTCGTAACGTAGGTACGAAAAAATAAAGTGGGAGACCGTCGGCAAGCATCGAAATTTCAGATTATATTTTCGACATTCCATTCGATGCACGAATGAATTTGTCCTAAAACAACGCACGATGAGAGGAAAATGATCGATCGAACGGTTTTCATTATTACACTTCCGTCTCGCGTCGACAGAAAGTCGATCGAAGGACGCGAATAATCCCCTGTAATAATAATAATAATAATAATAATAATAATGTTAATAATAATAAAATAATAAAAAAAATTATATTTGGTAAAATTTTTATATTTTTCTCGTAAAACAATTTTTTTAGCCCGTGGTCGGATCATTAGGCGGAACAAAATTCGGGCGCGCACGTGTGTACACGCCGCAGCGTTTCACGTGCGCTTTCCATCAGTCAACCCTTTGACGCGAGACGTGCTACGTGCTCGAGGATAACGAAAAGAAGAAAAAAAAACAAAGAGGGAAAAAACCTAACAAAAAAAAGCAGCGAACGAGAGTGCATTAGAGTCACGCGGTGAGTGAACGACGGGATACGTAGAACCGGGTGGTAGTTGCGCGCACAACAAGTGGTCGGTCTCGGATCGATCGTGCAAGACTCGTGTACGAGAGAAAGACAGAGAGTCCTTTGACCCCGAAGCAATATTCTTTGTTTCCGTTCGGCCAACACGGGCTAATATTTTAATCGTTCTCCCCACCGGACGAGTGCGTTACAATTGTATTTCAATTCGCAATTTGTTGTTTTTATCATCGTAATAATTGCTATTTCTGTGTCTACAGGGTGTGTAGATTCTCGTAGTGGGCGAGCAACGTGATGTACAAAAATGACGCACGTGAGGGCATTATTACGGAGGAAAAAGGAATTTACGATAGTCAACAAGTGGTTGTCGTACGTGCTTCTTGCCAAGAAACATATATATACAGCTATGATTTTTCAGAAGGTCAATTTTTCGAGGGGCGTGGAGAACCACTGTGCGTTATGCGAAACATACGCGTCCACGCACGAGTTTTCGGCACGTAGGGAGTACAAGGTGAAGGGAGGGACTCGGTGGTTGTCGGAGAGATACTCGTCGCTATATTTTCAGGGTTGCGCGGATATAGTACGTTGGATGAAACTGACCGATTCACCAAAAATAGCCGCTAGAAATGACTCGCCGGTGGCGGTAATAAACCGTTCACCTTCAAAGTGCGGCAATGCGTACGTGCGTTTGAGTGACTGAGCGAGGAAGGAGGAGAACGAATTCGGGTGGAGGGTGCCTCGGGGGCTTTTTTCGATCGTGCCGCAAGAGCGTGTCGTATATATATATATATATGTAGTGGAGAGTGTCGGTGGCAAAGAGCCAAGTTCCGCGATGTGAACGATAAAGACAGAAGTAGGAAACAACCATTGAGGAAGAGAAAGAGGGTGAAAGAGCGCGAGGGAGGGATGGATAGAATTTACGGTGAGAGGGTCAACCATCTGCCCGCATATGTTATATCCTCCACGCACATACGGACCGTGGTCGTCGAACGGCGTGCTCCCGCGTTCTCTCTCTCTCTATCTCTTTCTCTCTCGCAGTGCGAGAAAAGCAGGGAACCGAAAGAGGGCGAACCATGACGTATACGCGAACACAGAGGGCCTGTGCGTTTTGAGAGTCCGAGGAAGTCGGAAATGGGTCTCTCATGGGCGGGTAAACTTCGCTGCCACCGAGCAACGCCACCGCAACCACCCTCGCGGCAAGCACCACCGGACACCAGCGAGAAGAGGGACAGAGAAAGGCCGAGGCTGCGAACAAGAGTGTTTTCGTAATTAGCCGGGGACAAGAGCGAGATAGAAATTTAGTGGGCGAGGCTGCGAGGAGAGAAGAAAATGAATGAATTTTCAAGGTTGCTGCTTGCTGGGGCGACGGGTGACATCGGACTGTGAACATCGACGACGATTTCCGAACCGGAAAACAAACGACGATGTTTTTTTTTTATATAAAATTTATGCACTAGTAAACATATTTCGTACTCGAGCGAATAAAATATTTCGAATTTTCTTCAATTACGGATAATTGAATTTATTCGGAAATTAATCGAAACTCGAAAGGAAAAAATCAATCGATTTAGCTCGATTAAAACAATGTTTTTAAATTCCCTGGATATATTTGATATGGATTATTGGTAGCGAGTGATAAAAAAGAATTATACACGTATGATATTTAAAAAAATTAATATATACCGTAGCGAATACTTTTAAAGGCCCTTTCCCTTTAAAGAATCGTCACTGTCCATCGACTGACGTTGAATAACGAGCCATCGACTATTACCGTATTGTCGCGAGCCGGAGTCGAACGTGATTCCATTTGGTCCAAACACATCTCTCGGTGTATATACACGTATAAGTATATAGGAAAGGAGAGCGGCCAAGAGCAAAGGGGCAGCTGGGAAAGACCGAGTGTCAGATGCTTCCAGCACACACTTGGTTCGTTCGCTCTCTTCCCTCACTGATGTTGGTGGTGGGATCTTTTATCTCTTTCCCCCGCCGGTCTTCGACTGCCAGATTCTCCACCTCTTCTTTCATCTCGCTCACTTTTACCGTCTGGTCTTGCTCTGCCATGGACCATGGAACCTTTCGTTCTTTCGATCTTTCTCCATCCCTCTCTCTCGCTCTTTCTCGAGCGAACGAAACTTCATCACCTGTCTTCGTTCTTTACACGCTTACGAGTGCCACCAGAACCCGGGACGAAGAGCCACGCTTCGGCCACGCGACTCACACGACTCTAATACACCCCGAACGATTTGGAACAAGAGCGAGATGAACGAAGTCAAGAAGCAACAGAAGTCAAACTTTCAGTTGTGTACGTGTGTCTGCGTGTTTTTTTTTGTTTTTACGTCTGTAGCCAATTTTCTAATCCAGACCTACGTACCCTTGCACTTCTGGCTTGTATCAACACTGACTGAGGCACAGAGATAAAATTGACAATGATAAGAAATGGACGAAAAATGAATACTCATTAAAAAAAATAATAGAAAAAAATTAATATTTTTTCAATAATAATTCTTGAATTATGAGGCTAATTAACTTTTTTGTATAAATGTCAACTAATCTGTATTTGGAGAATTGAATGAAATCTTCATTTTGCCTTTATTTGAAAAACTCGCGATGATAACGATTTTTTTCGATAATTGAAGTGATGCTTCTTTTTCAATTTTACCCTTGGAATCTTTGAAAAAATATTAGGTAATGCTACATAGATCGTGGATCGAACGACCACGATGTTTTCGAGATGGAGATTGGAATCCAGATTAGAGATATATCCCCGATATAGCTGTATAATTACGGCTCGATGCTTTTACATATATACATTTCGAGAGAGTAGTGACCGCGGTGTATAAAGAATTCGCATTTACCGCCAATGGCTATTAGTCAAACGACCATTCCGGGAATATTTGGGCTTCTTCCTTCTTCTTACGTTTTTTTTCTTCCTCCTTCCTCGTAAATTCTTCTGGTTATAAAGCGAGAGCGTATGCCGATGGTGGCATCCGGACCCGTCGTTGTAGTAGTCGTCGTCGTCGTCGCCGTCGAAAAATGTAAACGGCAGGAGCAAAAAAGCGAGGGTGAATCAGGTCACAGTTTCTCGGATCTGAATGCGCGATGGTGTATTTCGTTTGCACAAGTGAATCTTGTCCGACCCAATGATAGCCGGGACGGACAAAAAAATTCAGGCCTCTCGTATAGAATTTCTTCTGTTCCGGCGCTAATAATAGCTATTTGTCACTTCTTGAATCATTAACGATACCAATGAATCACATTTTAATATAGAAATGACAAACATTATTTAAGCAGAAACAAAAAAAACTGTAAATTAATCGGCTATTAGTTCATAAAAGTGCGATTATTACTTAGTCTTTCAACGACTCAAAAGAAACAAATCATCGATTTTCATATTTCCTATCAATCTTCGTGCCACGTTTCACAAACCGATGAATAAAAAAATAATATTTCCAATATCAAAACGTTTCCCCATTTTGTATAAAAATTACACAAACTTCGTTCGTGCTTTCCCCTGTGGGGTTGCACGAAAAAAAAATGTTTTCTCGATTCTCCCAAACCCCATAGAGAAACGACTTCCGGTTCGGCTCAATCAGTCGTAGATGTAATATCGAGATAGCCTGTGTAAAGTTACACCTCCGGCACACTTATCCACGCTCGTAGAGCGACAGAGAGAGAGAAAAAATGCCAAACAATGGCAAAAGCGTTCTCTCGAGATTCTCCAGGCTCACGATGAACTACTCTTTTTCTGTAACAGATCGTACAACGTATAAAGCATGTACACATACGTACGAACGATATATAGTATCGAAGTTCGTATCGTTAGCAGGGTGCTCGTGGCATCACGCAACGAACCGAGTGCCGGAACGTGCGAGCCGCATTATAGAAAGTACGGTAATACAGGAGACCTTAATATAGACCGAAAAGAGAAACGGGACTACGCGTATATTTCGGTATACACAAGGTACGATCGTGTATAATTTTGCACATTGTACGATATACGGGCCACCCTCAAGGGTCTTGATTTGGGAGCGAAATTTGTACAAGAGAGAGAGAAAGAGAAAGAGAGAAGGTTGGTACACAATTATTCTATGGAAGTATCAATCTCGCTTTTTCCCTCCCTCGGCCTTTCTCTCTTTTTCTACCCCCCCCCCCCCTCTCTCTCTCTCTCTATCGTTCTGTATACACAAGTACAGAGAAAATAAGAGGGAAAAAGGGGAGTAGAATTACCTTTCGAAAATTGAATGGCGAGCACCTATACGTGCTGGGCACGTTACGAGGCATTGCTACCGGCTATATTCAGGGTGCTTTGCTGTATATATATATATATATATATAAGGACGTACTATATAGTCATAGGGCTTTATAGTTCTATCCTTCTCGGACCCTTTTCTATTCTGTGCCCAAAGTTTGGCGCTCTACGCCGAGAGAAAAGGCGAGAGTGAGAGAGAAAGAGAGATAGATCGACGTGGATGGTGCGCAACAGAAGTGCGTAGGCATTGGTCGTGCACACGTGCACGGGCACGCGCCCTGACAAAGGGCCCGCACCGGCCCACCCCCTCTGCCCCTTCGTCCTCCTTTTCTCTCTTACCCACACGCATGCACTACGAGAGTTTCGCTCCATGGGTTCACTTATATCCCCCCCCCCTCTCACTCTCTTTCTCTCGCTCTCTGCAGCAATAACCCCACAGGTTTTTCTCTATCGCCCTTCGACGCTCTCGTCGTCACCCTTCGATGCTTCGCACCACCGGACCACCATCATCAACTATCGCTATGTACGGTATGTACAGGCTCGACGTACAATTGGCGCATATACATATTATGCCCGCTCCTATGTTCACGTATATTCACGTATCGGCCGATTAACGCTTTTATTATTATGCGCTCAAACTCCCGCGGGTTTGCTCGCGCGACTGTTCCACGCGCGATTGCCCCTCTGTGACTCTCTGTATCATTCTCTTTCATCCATTTTCATCCTTTCTCTCTTTTTCTCTATGACTCTCTCTCTCTCTCTCTCTGAACGGATTTGCGTCACTCGAGAGAGAGAACTGGGATTTATAATTCAACTGGAACTTCAAATGCGACTGTGGGGGATGCTTTCGATGGTAAAAAGGGGGATGATCGTTCGATGAGGGACGGAATTTATTTTAGACATCTCCTAAAGCGGCAATTCGATCGACCGGATCCGGCTCTGACCAGGTACCTTATCTGGCCCTCGTTTTAGGCCGATCAGGACTGAGTACGGATTAGAGAAGGACGTTGGATCCATGGGTATAATTCGAATAGGAGAGTCGTAAGAGGAGTTGGTAAATCGCGAAAAAAAAATAACCGCGTATTTAAACCACCTCACGACAGAACTTTTATTAATTTTGACGAAAATTCTGAGAGCACTAAAAAAATCAACTTTTTTAATTTAGGTGTAATTAAACTTTTTAGAAAATGCCAGAAGTAGAGTGGCTTGTGGATAACTCATCCAAGTAAATACTACCCGGCTAAAATACAACGTGCCGGCTGATTAAACGTCAAACATCTTGATTAATTTTTTGCTCGCGTCTCCCAATATAAGTTCGTCGAAAAATTATGGTAGACGACTGAAAAATGACGACGAACGTGGGAATGAGATCGTTAGAACGAGGAAATATTAAGAAATTTATTTCGAGAATTTTTAGGACATTTTCTTTGGTAATCGTGGACGCGATGCATTAAGGATGTTTTGGGGTTCCTCCGTGGTTTACTTTAGCAGGAAGGATATTATTGTGGGACTATTCGTTACGGAGACCAGATGATGGCCAGTAATATTGGTCCCCCGAGGATCTTCGATACGTACGAGAGACTGAACGGTATCGTTGAAACGAGGAAGAGAAAAAATTTTGCGTCAAAAATCGGGTGTATGTACAGGACTACCGCGTATTTTTCTCTCGACTTCATCTCCCGATGGGGTTCCGGCGCGGATGGTTAGCACGTGGCATTGGTTAGGATGAGATATTAACGGTCTCCTCTCGCCGCTGAGAGAACCGGGCTATGTTGCGCGCACGTCGTGATTTATGAAATCTTCGTCAACATCACACGTGTTGCTTTCTCTCCCTCGTAGAAACGCCTTTTTCATCCTCGATCTCTCTCTTTCATTCTTGATCACCCTCAACTGTTACCCATTACTCGTATATTGTTTTTCACGTCACTTTTCGTTAATTTTTTGTTCTTTTTCGTCGAGCCCCTGGTAAAAAAGTTAACTAGGTGACTGCGTTAAGTAGGTCGATGTTTTTCCATCCAAAAAAGTCTTATGGAGGTTGGGAATCGGAAATTTTTCATACAACACGAATATTACATTCTTATTCTCAGATTGTCGAAATTTGTCAATCAAAAACTGGAAAAAGGAAATTTTAACGTTTATCGACTTTTTAATAAACAAATTGCGATCGTGAATAACAATGCGATATTATCATTTTGCAATCTGTCTATAAACAATCTTTCCACAAACAAGAAATTTCGTGCTCTCCACCTACCCAAAATCCCGGAAATGCATCACAAAATTAAAACCATCGACTCCAAAAGTACGACTCGCAATCTTTACCATTTACCATTAAAAATATTTTTTATCTTCAAAACACTTCGACATAATTACGCCTCTGGAATGTTTGACACTTCCGAAATTTTGTTTTCGACGATCAACTTTTCTCCAGTGCCAGCTTATCGTGAGAAAATTTGTGCAACGATGATTTTTTCTCGGGAGACTTTACGTTCGTGACGGAGTCGAAATATAATCCTGGAAAAAATATCGGTGTTGGTGAGTTTTCGTTGCCTCCCTCGGGGAACTCACGAATGCGCGAGAAAACGATGCATCCGGGGTCCGGTTCGAACCGGAGAGAGAGAGAGAGAGATTAAGCCTCGTTCGCCGTGGCGCGCGAGGGTTCTTGCTCGTTTTTCTTTCGCGTACGCGCATACACGTATGTCTTACCAGACCATATATATATATATATACATGTGTGTGTGTGTGTGTGTGTATAAATCGGTATATAAGGCAACCCCGTGAGCCTACTCCATATATTTTGTATTATAAATTCGCTCGAGCCCCGCTATATACGTGGGCCAGCTTAGTACGTCCCGAATTCAGCTTAGGTATAAACTGGGCCTGTCCTATGAGCACGAAATCCCAAAATCATTCTCTCTCTCTCCCTCTCTCGCTCATCTCTTCACTCGTATAACAAAACGCGTCATGCGGTGGATGCACGCGAGGACACCCCTCGCGGTACTCGTTTTCGTGCCGCGAATAAACTAGTCTACACACACACACATGCACACAGATATATCTACGTATAGTTATGGAATAATACAATATAATGCGTACATGCTTTGGATTCCGTCTCTCTCTGTCTCTCTCTCTCCCTCTAACTCTATATACATATATATATATATGCATATATATATATGGTTTCCCAAATGTTAATCGGGAGCTCGGTAAGGGTGAAGCCCTGATTTATGCCCCCGTTTCGGCATTCACCCCATTGTACGACCTACGAAAATCTCAGGGTTCTCGCGATCTAATTAAAAAGAATGGGAATATTTATACAAAAAGAAAAAAAAAGAAAGAAAAGAAAAGAAGAACGCGAGTCCGCCATATCATTTATCGAGGCAAAAGAGAGCGGGTGAATAAATTTTGGCTCCTTTCTTCAACCAGTTGCGCCGGGGGCAAGTAAAAGCTCTCTCGTATCTCGTCGCTTTATACCGAGAGATAATCGATTCTCGCCTCGCGATGTGCATCGCCCGAGGATATAATCGTTTTTCTTTTTTTATTTCACCCTTACCTACGAATTCGTTAAGCTCTTTCTCTCTTGTTCTTTTAGAAACGGGCGAAACGAAGGGTGGTTGAGAGAAAGAGAGAAAGAGCAAGGCATTGCTGAAATTTGTGAAACGCCTCGTGAACACATATCTGCTCTCGTTTGTGGGAAGAGCGTCGAAGTGAGAGAAGAGAGAACCGATGTTGCTCATTATCGAAGTGCTGGTGTGAAATCGATATTTTTTTCTTCCATGTTTTTTGTTGCCTTTGCTTTCCGAAATTGACGGTTAAAATGGACCCGCTGAAATACCACGCCCACGTTGTGTGGTCCATTAACGAGGCAGCCAGCGGCCTGGCTGAAAGTTTCGCAACTGTAAAAGATTCTCTGTCTTTCTCTTTTTTCCTCTCTCTCTTTCTGTCTTTTCCTCCCGGTTTCTTTCTCTCTTTCTCTTGTTCGTCGATCGTGCGAAGACGATTTTTTTTTCAAAGACCATCGACGAGAGAATAAATGAGTTTGGTGCGTGCCGGAACTCGGAACTCTCGTGCCTTCGAGACGCGGTTCTCTCGCGCTTCCCCGCCCCCCGAAACACGAAACTTCCGCGTGGCGAACCAAATTCCATGTAATCCCGCCTCTCGCAATATATCGCGCATACTTCGCGTCGTCCTTAGACGAGGACAGTGATAGTAAAGAAAATCACTGTGAAAAAAGGGAGAGGATTCTTATGATCCGGATATGTCAGGAGGATACACACCGTGAGAAGAGAAAAGAATATTGGAACTATCGATCGGAGCATATTCCTCATATATTCATCATAAAACGAATAAAAGAATTTACAATGAGCTGTATGAATAGTTTGATCGACGATCGGAAGGATTTCGTCTGTCATCAGGATCAGGGGTGGGCGCCCTTCCTACAAAAAATCCTTCCCGTTATAATTATTATTATTATTATTAAATCATCTCGAATAATAATATTTAGGTAATGCTTATAAAATATCAAATACCGATTTAACAATATTTACCAATATTTAATATTTAATTTATAATTAAACTATTGATTAAATATAAATTAAATAATCGATCGATTAACTTCAAAATAAAAACAAAAAGGTTTATTTTTCAAATGTTCTATATCACGATTATTATTACGAGACTCTTTTTTTAAAGTATATATTTATTTATTCGTGTCCGTAATTAGGGCGTTGTGTACGCAGCCCTGTGAAAAAACAATTGCCACGACCGTGGGTTCCCTCGTACCTGCGAGACCCATGACGAATGATCCATGGCCCATGGGAAAAAGAGACAACGCGAGGGAGCAACGAACAATATGAGGAGAGTGCAAAGAGCGAGAGGGAGGGGGATTCGGTGTACCGAAAAATGCAAATCACGAAACGCATTTATTCGCCGTTATCCACCCGGTGAATCTCATTCTAATCTTCGATCGACGCTTCTTTCGAGTTCCCGCGAGAGATCATAATACGATATCCGCCGTAGCGCTTCGTCTCGGCGAGAATATTATTCTGGCAGTACGTGTATTCGTGTGTATTCGAGCAATGAGGGGTGCATGGGTCGTTACGTAAGAACATAAAACACATATAATATACCGGGTGAATAAATAAAAAGGGCCCTCTCTCTGTTTCGGCCGGTAAGACTCGTCGTCAAGAATTCAAAGAGACCTTCCTCTTGTACTCGGAAAATTATTCAATAAGTGTATGTTTATTTTTATCTTTTAAACCGAGTGCGACAAACTCGAAAATTTCATGCCCCGTATTTGATCTCTTTCAATTTTGAAAATTTAATCCAAACGACGTTTGATAATTATTCCTGTAAATAAAAAACACCATGATAAATTATTTAAAAAATAATTTCATGAAATCATTCACGATAATTTAGTAATTTTTGTTGTTGTTTTCATCGACAGTTTCATTTCTTTCTCGCTCTCTCGTGTCCAGACTTACGAGGGTCAATCGTGCCCTACCGGACCCCAGCAAATTTAAACTACCCCCGAATAGAAAAAAAAGAACTCAAATTCGTCCTACAATTTTGTCTCTCGGGGCGTTTCGAAAAACCTTTTAGCGACGTAAGACACGTGTAATTTGGCCAACTTTCCGCAACGGCGAGCATATCGGTAATCTCGCGTACGATCGAAAGCTGGTTACGGAAGAGTGCATACGCGCGTACACAATTTAAACTCACGTATATACAAGTGCAAGAAGGATCGTGCGCTCGTTTCCCCTATCGCCATATGGCTCGCGCGCGCTTCTGGTCGGCTCGACCCACACCTTGCCCATTGCCGCTAGTTCCGGCGTTCTTACGTGTGTACGTGTGCCTTGTGAGTGTATGAGTGCATGTATGCGCGTAAGGGCTGTGCCGACGCGACTGTGTAGGGCGACGAATGAGCGAGACACTACGAGGGGGCTGATGGTGAACGGGGCGAGCGCGCGCGGCGCGTGCTCCAAACCCCCCACCACTACGTCTCGCCGGCACGCTGGCAGCGCGCCCGGCTGTTCTTTCATCCTCGTTTCTCTCGTATGGCTTTGTACGCCAGCACAGTCTCACATCCTCACCACCACTGCCTACGTCTCTCTCCCTCTCGCTCTTGCTCACTCCCTATCTCTCTCTATCTCTCTCGCTTGCACTCGCGCACTGCAGGGCAGGAACTTCCTCCCTTAAGTGCTCTCTCGGGTTGTCGCTACTGGTACTGGTATTAAGCGCGCTCTACGCCACCAATGTTCGCTTCCATGGCAAAAACCCGCAGCGCCACCCGTGTAGCCCCCAAAGTCCCCTACGAGAAAACAGGCAGCGTGTGTATCCTATCGAGTGTTCCTTATATCCGAGGCTCATTCCGAATGTGGACGCCATGCGGCGCGTTGCACGCGGCGTTTACCATTCCTAGTATACGATACTCGTACTCGCCATTCGTCAATGATCTCTAAAGATTAATTAATTTTTCAATTTACTTCATACCCTTTGCTTCGTTACGTATCGTTTAATCGTATTTTAATCGAACGAAAGATATTTGTGAAATTAAAGGTCCGAGTGCATTCGCGCGTATTATTACACGTATAAGTTTGTATTTGCGAAGAGTTCGCGGCGATCGAACGGAATCGACGATCGTTAGTTCGATCGCGTCTATCGTCGATAAGTTTTTGGTGCTACAAATTACTACGTACTTTTATCTCGGCGCGAACTACCGGTGTGTCAGTGATCGTCGAGTGTTTTATTTTATTTTGGTTTTTTTTTTTTCGTTAAGTGTTGTGAATCGATCGTCGAAGGATCGAATCGATCGTGGCTCGATGAGGTTTCGCATCGCGGAAACGATTTCCATGATAAGAGAAAAAACGACACGGCCTTGGAACGTTTCACTGGGCGAAGAGTCGACGACCGTTGGGAATAGACGGTGACCTCATGCTGTACTTAAGTGCGGTCTTGCTGCTTGGAAGCGTTAACGGCGCCAACGAGAACAAGACGACGTACGACCAAGAGGCATCAGCAAAGACAATTGGTGTCCATCGTCGGTGGAGAGCTCTCGATTTCACCAGCGGAGAAAGAAGCGTTCCCGCGCCTCGAGTCGCTCCAATTCTCTTTCTCTCTCTCGCGCGCGCGCGCGCGCGAACCGGCGGGAAACAAAGAAATTTTATAGCCGTAGGGCTCGGCATCGTTAAAATGCCAGAAATGTTGATACAAACAACAACAATAATCCAGTCTTGAAAATAATTCGACCTTGAGAAAAAAGTAATTCGTACCATTTGCCGATAGGTGGATCGATCTCGCGCGAAGATCGTTCGTAAACGATAATCGTCCTCGAAAGATATCATTATCTTCGTCGTTTCTCGGACGAACGAAAAATCGTCGAATCGAGAATCTTTCATTCTTACGCGTATAAACGCAAACCTCGTCAACGTCTACGAGAGATCGTTGTCGAAGCAGCCAGTTTTATTTATAAGACAAGAGAAGTCGCGCTGGAGCATCAATTAGATTCGTCCTCGAGAGGCATTAGAGTCGATGAGCCGTTCGACAATCGAGCGACTCGCCGGAGCACGAGATAAATACACAAAAGTCAGGCGGTGATATATCGCCGTATATATGTGTATATATCGAGATATTGTGTCAATCTTGTCGCAGAATTCAAGCGCAAGGGTGAAAGTTTGAATTTTTCTTCTTTTCTTCTCATATCCTTGAATTAAAATTGCTCAAATATGACGACGATGGGGGTAACGGTGTTCTGCAATCGCGTTCAATTAAATGGCAACGATCAGGAACAGCTGATGCTGTTGCGAACGTTGCAGGACAACGAGAGCAATATATTGGGCAATCAACCGCATCTAATAGTGTCGAAGAGTATAAGCGCTAGTGGCGGGGGTAATCACGCGACCAACGCCGGAAGTGTGCTACCGCCCTACGACCCGTCGAGACTGAAGAAACACGGCAAAAACGGACAACCGCCGCCGGTCGCGGTCGCGAGACGAAACGCGCGCGAAAGAAATCGCGTCAAGCAAGTAAACAACGGTTTCGCGACATTGAGACAGCACATACCGAGTCACATTGCTGCGGGTTACGGCGATCGAGGGAAAAAGTTGTCGAAAGTCGAGACGCTAAGAATGGCGGTGGAATACATACGCGGACTTCAGAGATTACTCGCCGAAGCCGATGGCCTCGAGTACGATCCGAGCGCCGGTCTTGGTCACAGTGTACCATCGCCGACGAGTAGTATCGTTTCGTCGAGTCACAATGGCTCCGGCGAACGATTGGCACTCGAGGACGACGGAAACTGCGACGAGGACGACGGTGAGGGTGGTCAGGAGGAGGAGGACGACGAGACGATTGGAAAAAGGACGATTCTCGCCGCGAGGTAAATAAAACATTATTTTTTTCTTATAATTATGTTTCCAACTTATCATTCGTTCGCTGTTTTATTTCATCATTTTGAATTTTTAAATAAAAAAAATTATCATTTTTTGTTCACCTTTTTCGGAAAAGTAAATAAAAGTCATACGACGAAATGAAATTCATATTTATTCCATCGTACCGGTCACATTTCGCGTGTTGTACTCTCGTTCGCGAATATTCCCGTACATAAATAGCGCACGAGGACAGTACGAAGAAAAGAAAAGAGGGAAAAAACGTATACGAGAAAAGGAGGGAGAGAAAGAGAGAGAGAGAGAGAGGGAGAAACGAGGCCCCTGGGTTTACGGATCGTTGGTACATAGAGAAACAACCCGGAGAAATCCCCGTCCTCCTCCTCTCCCCGAACGATCCGTAAAGCCATATTTTGTCGACCCATTAATTCCTCGCTCCCTCTCCCTCTCTCTCTCTCTTTCTCATTCGCTTCCTCTCTCCCCGATTCTCTTTCCCTCGCACGGCATAATGTCCCGTGTGATTTATGTACGAAACGTATTCGCGAGATTCGAGTATGCGCACACACATACATATCGTACACACGCTCGACCACGCGCGTACGCGCTCTCCTGTTGCGCCATGTACATTACTCCGTTATCCGTGTAACAGATTTTTTTCGCGAGAATAAAATCGACGAATCCCGTCGATTTTCTTACTTTATCGCTCATCGAGCCGAATTTTTATTCGCAATAACATCGAATCGAATAAATTATAGAAAATGAAAAACAAAAGTAACGAGATTTTCTTTTCCTTTAATTGAAAAATACGTTTGATCGAAGTGAATTTTTATCCATCGTAATATTGAATCCCGTAAATTGATAAAATTGTAAAAAAATTTCGTTGTTTGATTAAAATTTCAGGCTCTCGTCGCCGAATCCAATATCGACAACGACGTCATCACCGCGGGATTACTACGCGCAATCGATCGGCGACGAGGAGAATCTCGAGCCCACGCGCAATCTCAACCCTCGCTCGGCACTGACCGTGCAAACGTTTTCACGTTTGTCACCGAATTCCGTTGCATCGCCACCCTCGGAGTATTATACACAGAACGAGGAGAATCTCGAACCCCGAATAATGTCGCCATATAGCGGTGCCGGTGACAGCGAGGAGGGTGGAACGATTTACGCTGCTAGTCCCGATCCAACGTCGGCCTTCTCCGGTGCTCTTTATTACAAACAAGAGATTACGGAATCGGGCGAGTTCATGGACGTCGTCAATTGGTGGGAACAGGAACAGGGAAGACTGGTGCATCATACTCAACAGCATGCCCAACGGTTGGCTCACGTCTGATCTCGTTTTTCGATTCGTCACCTCTCTCGCACTTCTTCCCTCGATCTCAACGCCGGCCTACCGGTAATGGTAGTTCGCTGGCTCGCTCGCGCTACCACCAAAACGAGAAACCGGTAAGAAATGTCGCACGACACAACCCCGAAGAGAGAGAGAGAGAGGGGGGGGGGGAAGAGAGAAACAGTCCCATGCTCCTCTCTTCTCTCTTTCGGGGCTTACATAGTTGCATGATTGCTCGCTCGCACGCTCGCGATGACGACCGGGAGAAAAAGAAGAGGAAGAAACAAGAAGAAAAAAAGGACGTGAAAGAACGAGGACGAGGTGCCGAAGAACACATCGAACACTCGTCCTCATTCTTCTCGTCCGACGTTACGCTCTCTTATGCTTCTTTTTTTCTCTCTACTGTCTCCTCCTCGCCCCCTGTTACTCTCGTTGTTCGCGAACCAGGTACTCCGGTATTAAAAAAAACGTCTGTGTATGTATTTAACGTATGTATTCGCCCTTGCCAACCGGCAATGTCTGGCCCGATACATACGTATATCTGTGTATACGTATAAGCGTCGAGACTCGCTTTAAAAAGAAGCTTTAAAAAGAAGTCTCGAAAACTCGTCTCTCTCTTTTATCTTTCGGATTTTTCTTCTTTTCTTTTTTCCTCCAGGCTCTCGTCTCGGTGCTTTATTGTCGTCAACTTTTACCAACCATGCGTCGCATGTTACGTATATTTTTTCTTGTCGTACAGACGAGACGCGCGTACGGTGAACTTGAGGATAGGGTTAAACTCCCTCTTTTCTCCTGCCTTGTCAGGTTTTTTGTTTCTTATGTTTTTTTTTTTAATTCGACGAGCTCGAAGATTCGAGCTAAGGGTTGAATTTTCGGGGTTGCGTTAGGACGAAGGAGGACGAGAGAAGAATTTTTGGAGCTTCGGTGTTATTTGTTTACTTTCGTGGTGGCTTCGCGTCACGAGAAACAGCACGTGCTCGCTCACGACTTACTCGTTGTACGGACCTCGCACACGTGTTGTACTTTATTTTTTATCGCGATGGTGGAGAAAAAATTGACACCCGTTTTGCTGGCGTAGTTCGTACGCGACGTGTTTAGGCATGAAGTTACGTAAATGTCGCCACGGTTGTACCGACATTTTTCGGTCTCGTCTTGGACAAATGTACTTTGAACTATTCTCAATATTTCTTGCGAAGCTCGTACGAATCGTGCGTAGTCGAACGCGCGATGAGTGTACCGAGGAGGAAGCATGCCAAGTGAAAACTCGTGTTTCTCGAGGAGAACCGAGGGATATCCCATGTTACCAAACGTACTCGGTAAAACGCACACGTGGTTGTAGTCTCGTTGCTCGTTTAATTTCCTATACTCTCCTCGTGTCGAAAATAAACTTCTTGCGACGAGGCTAAAACCACTTTGCGTTTACGCCCCTTTCATTCACTCGAGACTCCCTCCTTGGCAAACCGCTGTCGTCACGCTCCTCTCGTCATCGAATACGCGAACTTTGTCATTTTCTCATAAATTACAAATATAATTTTCTAACGAAAGCAATGAACAGTGAAAATGCGAAAAAAAAAGATTGAAAAGAATAATAATTTCTTCCAAAAAGAGAACAACTAATTTCGATCGAAAAAATAAAGACCTTTGTTGAAAATTATTGCGATGATCGATTTTTTTAAGAAAACATATTTTTACCGATATTTTTGTTATTTTATACAATTATAATTTTAATTGAGAACAAAGAATAATCATAATTTCCTTTTGGTGTCATTGTCGATGATTTTTTTTAAATTTTAATGACCGATCTCCGAGTCCAAGGTCTTTGAGTGAAACGCAAAACTTCTTAGGATATCGTTTTCGATATCAAAAGTCTTTTATTGTATTGTATTATACGTATATCGGTATAAAATGTTGTATGGCCGTTCTCCATTATTCGAGCGAGTCGCGATGGGGTCCGAGGCCACGCGCACCCACGAACGAAAGGGCTCGATACTACACCGTCTACGTCTCTCGCGAGTAGGTAGGGAAAACAAAACGAAAAAAGAGCAAATGTTCGTATCGCTCTTCTCCTGTGTGACCGGAAACCCGCGTCGAGATGTCTCTCGGCCGGTTCCGGCTGTTTCGAATCATGTGGTTTCGCCTCTTCCTCCTCCTCCACCTCCTCCTGCTTCTTCTCTTCTTCTCATTCGTTACCTCTCTCGCCCTCTCTCTCTCCACCTATTATTCGGCTCTTCCGTCCCGCGATTCGAAAAAAACCTTCCCCTCGGCAAATACAATATATATCGTAGCAAATACATACCCGTTTGCGACGATTCGCGAACGCTTTTTCATCCTTCCACGAACTTTTGAAACTTGACGAACGTTTCGCTAAATACTTTCGATTTTGTTTTATTTATTTTCATTTCCAATTTTTTATAACCCCTGAAATATAATAGAATTTTTATTTTTATAATTTACAAAATGTTCGAATATTCTGAATTTTATTCAATAATGATTAAATTTTATTTGAATTTATTACAAATTATTTGATTCATCGGTATTTTCTAGTGGATCTATTTTCATACGAGTGAATCAAATAAACCGAGACCATTTATGAAGTCTAGTCGACACAGACTTATTTATGTAGACACTCTCTCGCTCGGACTCATGGTCCGTGCGAGCCCGGCAAATAGCTAAATTTGGCTTTCTTGGGAAACGGATGGTCGGTACGTGCCATACGTTGATATAATATCGGAATGGTCTACGGCAAGAAACGAGAACTAAAACGACGCGAGTTCTCTCGGTCGCGACAGAAGCTCTCGCGTTCCGTGCCATATGGACACCAATGCACGATCGAGAGTCGTCGGTCTCGGAATATCGTCTTTTTGGCTTTCGCGCGGTGCTTACCATATGCTCTCTAGCGGAGCACCATAGAGGAATGAAAAAGATCGCCTTTCTCGTCTCGGACGAAACGTCAGTTTTAAAAATTTTCTTATTATCATTATTTCCATTGTTTAATGGAACCAAAATTAATTGATCACTTTTTTAACCCATTTCTAAAATAATTCAACCAGGTATTAAAGTAATTTTACAAACGTTCGATTCATCGAACGTTTTTAAATTCTACGACATCGTTGAAGTTTCGTTTTCTTTTTTTCCCTTGAAAGCCAGAACAGAAAGAAGAAATATCATGCTGGTAATGTATATTGATAAGATACGAAAGGTTGATGCGCGTGCGCGCGCAATCCCCGACGTATATGCAGAAATATATATAACCGGCGTCGGTTACACACGACATGCGGGCCCACAACCAGCATAATCCGCGTACGTCGATTCTTTTGTTCCAACGAGAGTTCCTCACTAAAAATCTATATCGTCGTTCGCTCGATGCTCGCTCGTATCGTCGCTTAATTTTCGTCAACTCGATTCTAGAATTCCTAAAAAGGAAGTCAACGTCGCCTCTAGCGATCTCGTGAAAAAAAATCACAAAATACCATTGAAACGCCCCTAAAAAACTGACGAATAAAATTTACAAAAATTAATTAAATGCATAAATTCGACGAAAAGGAATAGTAATACGTTTGATAAAATGATCTCTCGAACATTACGATTGTTTTGCCGTTACATCACTCGACGCGATTTGAATTGTTGATGTATCTCGTAAATTTAATTGTTCGAGAATCTGACGCGACGGTATACCGGCGATCCTCGATTAATCATTCATCCACCATTCACACAATCGAATAATTTTTGTAATCTTTTTTTAAATCGTCGTCCGTGTTGATTAAAACCCTCGTTTCGCAGTTTTAGTTCTAGAATTTGATATTTTCGTTGCAGTTTTTAGAGAACTAGATCGTATCGTTCCATCGGTCAATACTTTGGTCGATAATTTCGAGTGATGATCTCTCGGTAATCGCAAAACTTGCTTTTATAATGTATACGATATATTGCATATAGTAACGAGTCGTACGTGACCGGGCGGTAGTCGAGTGAGGAATTTATTAAATTAATTTGCCACGACGACGCATCTCGTAAACTTCGTAGATGACCTCACTTTATAATTGTCGTGAATTACTTGCCTTCCTCGGTCTCTCGTGCACGACGTCGCGCTAAGAGAAACGGCAACGCACATATACGAGCCAATATAAGAGACCCTTGGCACGATCTTTCTCTCTAGCGATTGCCGCGGCGTGCGAGACTTCCGACACTGCTAATATACATCGCCCACTTGACAGCGCACGCTCTACGTATCGTACACCGAATCGTTTCGTTCGAGGAAAAACTACGAATAAAAAAAGAAAACCATTAAACTCTATGGAACTCGTGAAATATTTGCATTGGTAATTTTTACGTTCGATTAAATCTCTGGACGATTGGTGGTTTGCAAATCACGAGGAGCAACTACCGAAACGTATTCGGTTGACCTGGAGAAATAGTATTTCAATCTAATTAGACTCGTTTTCTAATTGTGAAAAATTTATTGTTTTTTTTTCATTGAGATAAAACAAATATAAATACGATTTTATGACAAATGTGCAATAAAAGAAAAACTTAAAAATATTTGTACATTCTCATTTTAACTGCCAATTTGTTAAACATGAATAACAAATTTTCATTATTGCAATAAATATTGTACGAACAATTTGAGTTCGTATTTTACGGCGCGAGCTTCCCCGAACGAATAAAAATGAGCTTCGTACGTGTCTTCATCGATAGGAAAAAAAGTTCGAAAAAAACGTGTCGTTCGTCCGCCACTTAAATTTCGAGACATCTGGCAATGCGTACGAGGAACATGCGACGGGATTATAGACTCGAATATCATGAACATCGGGAAACGAAGGAAAAGACACGAGTCTGTGCGGCACGCGCTTTCGTTCTCTCGTTCCCTTACAGTTGGTAACGATAAAAAATATATAATATCGGTAATCTTGCGACTATCGTATCGCATACCGCACAGACTTTTACGATAAGAAGAGTTAAAAAAAATAAGAAGAAGAAGAAAAAAGCACTTTTTCCGTTCTTGAGAACATTGGCGTTTCCAGATGGAAACTCCTGTTCCATAAAGACACCCACTTTCCGCGTAAGGGATGTGAGAAAGGAAGAGCGAAAGGGAGACACTCGAGAGTCCTCTGTCCGGGAAGTGACACTCGAGATTTTGGGACGAAGAGCCCGAGGCGTGGTTGCATCGAAGCTCATCTTTTTCTCTCCCTCTTTCTTCCTCGTTCTGTTTCTCTAACGCGCTTTTCCCTCGAGAGAACCGACGATACTCGCGCACTCGACATGAATAAAAAAAAAGAAAGGGAAAGAGACTCGCCGACTACTAAGACGAAAGAAGAGAGTGTCGAGCGTGGCTTTATCTTCGCCTGTCGTCCCGCTCTTTCATCGTCTCTCCGGCTCTCCTTGTATCTCGGCCATTGCAAAGACCGAAGTGAGATCAAAAGAGCGCGATGTCACGAGAAGCTTTTCAACGCGGACAAAAACGACTCTGAGGGATTTCGGAGTGTAATAATTTTTCTTTATTTATATGAAACAAAAAAACATGTTTTCCAAATAAAATATTTCATATCGGGGTTAAACATTAGCCGAATCTCTCGTGTCCTCGAGAATTCAGTGAATAATCTCGATTCGCTTCACGTTCTATTTGGACGATAATAAATCGAATTATTTTTGACTAGTCACGAAATTTAGTTTCTCGCGTTTCATTCTACCGGGACATTCCCACGATGTACCCGTTACATGTATTATAACAGGCGTCCCCTTGGCATGTCGAAAAGCTTCGTTGCCAAAATTTTCCCTACTTTCGTTTTCTCTCAGTCTGGATTTAATTTTTCACTGGACCAGGTAAAAATCCTCACGCGATCGTTGTGGATTCACGATGGAGCTGTATATACGCTTCTATATATATTGAGGGGGATACAATGGGAGGGTGGACAATGAAGAGCCCGTATACGCGTTACAAAAGTATCTTCCCTCGGTGAGACACGCTCGAGGGCAACGATGTAGCAGAAACTTCGAGGAGTGAGCACGAAAACGCCGTGAGGGGAGAGAGAGATATCGAAGATTTTTGGGGAGAAAAAAGGGCTTCCACGACTCGGAAGTGAATATCTTCCTCGGGATATTCGCCTCCCTGGATTTTGATGGAAGAGCTAACGGTTTTTCCCGAAACACGAGGAATCTTTATAATAGATATACACATATAGACCCTAACATACTACAGAATCTTTCTTTTCTCTGCACGAAACTCCCTCCAAACTCTCTTTCTTTTTTTTCTGAACTCACGTGAGACGAGC
This sequence comes from Netelia inedita, assembly GCA_964017225.1. NCBI lineage: Eukaryota > Metazoa > Arthropoda > Insecta > Hymenoptera > Ichneumonidae > Netelia > Netelia inedita. The sequence continues at coordinate 32,997,343 of OZ024922.1, read as the reverse complement.
AAGGATGAAAGAAATTTTTGTAGATCCGTTAGACCAATCCACTATTCTATAACCCACGTGTGTTTGTGTGCATGTAAAAGTGTGCTATGTATACTAGATTCTCGCAAAATTTGAGGACAAAACTGTCAGGATCGAATTATCGATCACACTGAATGTTTTTTTACTTATTTTTAAATATCGTAAAAATTTCAAATTTTGTATCATGCGAGTAACGAAATTTTATTTTCTGTTTCAGGTACGTGAGAGACTCCAAAATTGTCAGAATTTCACGGCTCGGTCCCTGGTTTTTACATATGATCTCAACAGAAATTGACGCGAGAGAAGAATAATCGTAAAAAAAGAAGAATTGTACTTACTCAGCGGAAAGTACTATGATATACAATTTACTTGTATTTGACGAAATCGTCATGCGTTGAAAAAAAGCAAAAAAAAACTCGTTGCCATTTTGCCGTGCCCGCATTCGCCGCGCACGGTTGCCTTTACGATACGACAATAATGAAGATAGTGATAGTACTAACGAGACTTTGTCGAGAGAGCACCTTGTGAAGGACTATACAGTCAAATTATTATTAATATTACTATTATTATTATTATTATTATTATTAATATTATTATTTTATATATTCGAACACCTCACAATGCCTTGAGAATAAAAATAGTCCAGCGCGAGTGCGCGCAGCTCTTAATGACTTTTGTAAATTTAGAAAACTTTAAGATTTAACACGTTGGCGCTCGATACGCGTGCCGTTTATTAAAAGTATTCTCTACATGTAAAAAATATCGCGGGAGAAACGAACAAAAATAAGGCGAACAAAAATGATTGTGCGAAGGACGAGGTTGGAAAGTGATCAGTTATTACTCTCATTCCATATCATCGAAGTATCGAATCCATGAGAAAAATATTCCAATGAGCGTATGCGAAAGTAACAAAGAAAACTATAAAGTTTATACATTATTGTTAGATACTACTTTCTGTGGTGCCTTACGAATTTACAGAGTACAAGACACGATACGAGAAATAAATTTGTGTGTGTTTTTTTCTCGAACGAGTACTTAGGTTTGCTCAAGACGGAAAAAAATTAATAAAGAGTTCATTTATCGTCGTCGATCTCGGACAAACGGAAATACGATGCGGGGAGACACAATCAAAAAGACGTTTTTTTAAAACAATGTACATATGTGCCTTAATCGATTAAGCCGATCTTTAAATATTAAGCTACGTCGAGACTATTTTTTGTACTTGTAATTTTTTTATGAAATATTTGAAAAAAAAATACATTTTACTATTTATGCTTAAAAAAAAGAGAGTTTTAGATTATTAGTAGGGTATCCATTCGTCTACAAATCTTTATCCTATCCTACAATCCTGTGACGACTGTCGATCGAACCCAAATCGAACCCTATAAATAAATTTATACACACGAGTCTAGTATTACGAATAGTTATTTTCGTCCAACGAACGACGAATACATTAAAGCCCAACATTTTTTTGGGTGAGTTATGAGTCGACGAGAAATTTATTCTGATTGTTCGACGAGCACGTGATCGCCTTGTTTATCGCCATAGCCTCGATTATCGTCATTGTTAAAAGTACCTGCGCGCACGCATTTATACATATACAGCGGTTCGGGAATAGCGATAAAATATAATTTCGTTGCTTCGCCAAATTGGTTACGCTCCGCTGGTTCGTCCTTTAATTATTTTTCCGTCTCGCCATCTCGTTTGCTCTCTAAGCTCGAGTTTGGCTAGACCGTAGGGCTGATTTCCGGGCACGTACCACGCAGGGGGTGTTCGGACTGCCACGTCACTTCCGCACGACCGGTCATACTTCCGGTACAACACGTTACATTTTAACCCTAATCACCCTCCAACCCTTCGAATCCGTTCCAACCCTAGAAAGTAAATTCAATGAAATGGTAATGATAACAAATATACATTCGTGTTAATGACGTTGATAATGATAATAATGTGTTTATCATCAATTGCAGCAATATTGTATTCTCTAATTACTTTAACGAGCTATCGAACGAATATCGAATTTTCGAGCTCGTTTCGCAACATTCTTGGCCCCAAAAACGCTACTGACCGGATGCTCGTGTAGACGTCACTCATGGCAGACGTAGGTGACCCGAATGAATAATGTTTCATGTTGGATATGTACATATACATCACTGACCCTGTTATATGTAAAACGGTCGCCAAATCCCAAAAACTTTTAATTCGCTAATTATCTCTTAGCCAAATTTTCCGCGAGCGTTCTTTCCTCCATTGTGCACGAACGTGGGTTATTCCACGCCCAAAGTGCATGGTCAAACATTAGCTGGTGTGACCTTAATGTTATATCCATGACGATCCTTGTTCGCGCGTCCGTTTTATTTAGATCGGCGTTGATTTAACATGAGTTGATTGGCGTCGAAAAAACATTTGACAAAATTACAATAACAAATTGTTTGTATTTTTCTAGCATGGAATAGAATTTCATCCCTACTTGTACCTACTTTAATTTTAGCCAGCAAATTTATATTTAGACATCTAGTTGAATAATGAATCCGTCTTCGAAGCGTTCGTGTTTATATTTTGTATCGAGGCTCCGACAATTTTCTCACTTTCTAAAAAAACTCGCATTTACTAATGACCGATAGAAATAAAAATAAAAAAAACAAGCGAATTCGCCGAAATTTCGGTGATTTTTTTATGAACGTTCGAATTGCACACCCGCGATTTGCGATGCAAAACGTTTCGCGCTGTGGCCCCGCAAGGTCATCGAATAAATAAAACGAGATATCGAATTTTGTTTCGCGACTCGCTCCCGCCCTGGTGTGCCCACCGTAGTTATAAAAGTAAACCGAGGCCTGGACAGAGAGTCATTTGCTCCGCGGTAATCGTCGACCATCGAGTTTTCTTATTGGAAAATAACGAAACAAAACATTCCCAGGACACCCTACGTCGTACATAAATATATATTTGGACGCGAGTACGGGCAAAATATCGTCGACGTAACGAAACGTATCTTTTGTGAGACTGGAGAGTGTTAAGAAAGGTGACGAGTGCAGAACGAGAAAGACGCGATTCCGTTTCTGCCGGTGTTCTCGATACGTGCAATTTTTTCTGACTCTTGTACGTTGCGTCGTTGAAAAGGCTCAACAATGGAAGCTGTACCTGTCTCAACGTCTTATTTGTCGCCTGGACTCCTCTACCCATTGATCCTCGTGATCGGTGCTCTCGTTGCTCTCCACTATTGGATGGAGAGCCAGAGAATCGTGAAAATGGGCAGAAAATTACCAGGTACGATTTAATTATCGAAAACAAAAACAATATCCTTTATTTTTTTAAATTATACGTTTTTTCTTCGATTGATCGTGTAAATACGTATATCTCAGGACCACCTACCGTACCGATCTTCGGCAACGCTCTCATTTCACTTGGTGTTCATCCGAGAGACGCTCTGTACACGTTGCTGCAGTACGAAGGATATGGAAACGTGATCAGGGCGTTTCTCGGCACGAAACTCTTAATTTTCCTCATGGATCCTCGCGACGTGGAAATTATATTGAGCAGTCCAATTCACATCGACAAATCGGACGAGTACAGGTACGCGCCTCAAAGTGAAAGAATTTTTTTTTAAATATTAACTTTCTAAAAAATTGCTATTTTTAATCGTTGGTTCGCGTTTTGCTTCAAAATAAATTAGATTCTTCGCACCCTGGCTCGGTGATGGTCTTCTCACTAGCACGGGCGAGAAATGGAGGTCACATAGAAAAATCATCGCGCCCACTTTTCATCTCAACATCCTGAAGACTTTCGTGCCACTTTTCTACACGAACAGTCTCGATGTTGTGCGTCGTTTCCGTAACGAAGTCGGTCATGAATTTGATTGTCACGATTATATGTCCGCCGTTACGGTAGATATTCTATTGGAAACGGCGATGGGTGTCAGAGGTCGCAAGGACAAGACAGGACTCGATTACGCCGTAGCGGTCATGAAGTGAGCATAATTTTTCGTCAATCGAAACATATTTTTTGGATTGGGTCATCTCGATATGAAAAAATGTTTATTTATTAAAAGAAAAAAAAATTCTTTCGATCGCAAAACTCATGGCTTCTCCTTCGTATTACGCGTATAGGATGTGCGACATCATTCATCGTAGACAGTACGACGTTAGGCTGCGACCGGACGCGCTCTTCAAGTGGTCGAGCGACTTCAAGTTGCAGGAAAAGCTTTTGGGGATTATTCACGGGCTCACAACTAACGTAATTGCCACAAAGAAAGCAGAGTACGAGGAGAAGGGTGAGGAGAGTCTCCCAGAGGATCAGCGTCAGGAAAAATTGCAGGAAAATGGAAGGTCAAAAGTTGGAAACGACGCCAAAGTCACTCAGAACAAGATGCACTATGTAAGAGACGATCTTGATGAAAATGACGAGAATGACGTTGGTGAGTCAAGAATTTCTAGGTCGATTGATAAAAAAACTCGATATTCTTGATGAATTTGACGCGATCTTTACCGTTTTTAGGTGAAAAGAGGCGTCTTGCTTTCCTCGACCTCATGCTCGAACTAGCGAGAAACGGTGCCAATCTCACTGACGAAGAGATCAAGGAGGAAGTCGACACGATCATGTTCGAAGTAAGCTTTTTTAAAGTGAAGAAAAATAATCCTCGGCTGGTGTAAATGTTTTTTTAATAACGTTAATTATCTCACAGGGTCACGATACGACCGCATCCGGTTCCAGTTCCGTTCTCTGTATTTTGGGAATTCATCAAGACGTTCAGGCAAGTTAAAAAAGCATATATTCGTATTTTACTGTATCGTCAAACCGAGTAGCTCAACGGAGCTAAATCAAATCGTGACTTCTATATAATCATTGGTAAATAAAAAAAACGTCGAAGAATTTTCAACGATCTATTTCAACGTAGCAAGATAAGCGATGAGGTCTTTCCGGTCTTCAGCTTTCTTGAGACCGGCAAAAACCATTTTTGTCCCAGGTACAATTTTTTTCGGTTGCTCGATGTACTCGTCCAACGATTTTTCATCCCAGAGAATACCTTTTTTCTTCATTGCCTCCGTGTAGTTAAAACCCGCGTTTGCTGAGAACGACAAGCACCTTTTTCTCTCGATCGCTCGGTTTTTCTATCGACATTTTGACGATAAATTAATTTACTTTCACTCACTTCCACATGTTTTTCCAACGACTCCAAAGAGGTTAGGACCAATTTTGTGCTTTCCATCCTTCTCGACGGTGTGACAGATCGCGCACATTTTCGTAAATAATTTTTTCCCGTTTAACGCATCTCCCATTTTATAATTATTTCAAACGGTAATCGATCGCTTTGCTTATTTTGCATTGGCAGTAAACGACAAAGAATCGACTCTGTAAATGACGTTTGACAGAAAATTTTGACGGGTTTATAGCGAGTCGCTCTATCTTCGTTTATTATCTTTCTCGCTCTAACGAATGTGGCTACGGTAGCGCAAAAATTGTATTCGAGATTTTACGAATTAACTTAACGTAGGCTCGAGTCTACGAGGAACTCGATGGAATATTCAAAGGATCCGATCGCCCGTGCACTTTCCAAGATACTCTGGAAATGAAGTACCTCGAAAGAGTTATTATGGAAACACTCAGGCTTTTCCCACCTGTGCCAGCTATAGCTAGACGTCTAAACGAGGATGTTAAACTCGGTAAGTGAATACTAATTTTTATCTTCCCCCCAAATAACATCGTTAAAGGTGAAATTAATTGATCGCAATTTAAATTAAGTTTGTTTATATGAAACGTATTTGAATCGAAGTTCGGAACGGATGATGGTTTCCACAAATTTACATACAATCGTTCGAATAAATTAAATGTATTGATATTTTGTTTTGTCAATTTTATCAAAAGCGTCCGGAGATTACGTGCTTCCTCGCGGCTGCACCGTCATCATTCCGCCGTTCAAAGTTCATCGAAATCCCGATGTTTACAAAAACCCGAATGTCTTTAATCCTGATAATTTCTTGGCTGAGGAAACTCAACAAAGGCATTACTATGCCTTTATTCCATTCAGCGCCGGACCACGGTATGATTTTTCTTTAATTGTTGGAAGTATTGATAAAATGTTTTTTTTTAATAATCCTTTGAAAATTATCGTGATGGAATCGTTTTTAAAAAAATTCAGATCCTGCGTCGGTCGAAAATTCGCCATGCTGAAGCTGAAAGTACTTCTCTCGACGATTTTGAGACACTACAAGATCCTGTCGGACTTGACCGAAAAGGACTTCCGTCTGCAAGTGGACATTATCCTGAAGAGAGCCGATGGTTTCAGGATAAAGATTGAACCGAGGAACAAAAGTGACGTGCCCGCATCGAATTAACGAGGATTCCGATAAATCAAACTATTTAAAATTATCTCTGATTGCCCGTGTCTTAATAAAATTATATGTGATTATTTAAACATCGTGAGTATTTCTATCCTGAAATATTCATAAGGTTCGAGGTGTTCGTAAAATCATTGAGATCGTTCAGGCTGATAAAAAATGATAACGCAAATTATAAAACTGACATTTATCATTCAAACAGGATGGCATTCGCCCTTTTCATTTACAGCTGGGCTGACTTTCAACTTCTTTAGCTTTTCTTTTCTTCGGCTCTTCTCCGCCAAGAATTCTATACTCCATGGAACGACGAACAGACAATTCAGACCAATCAGGACAAGCTGACACGTCGCGTAACTGTTGGACCAGTCTTTAATGAAACCTGACAAAATAATACGAGAACGATTATTTTCAACAAAATTAAAAGACAACAAAAGTAACTGAATTATTGAACTTTTTTTAAATGATGAATAAATGTTTCGAGGATTTCCGTCATAATTTTTCGACTCACCGACGGCAGGACCGAAGAAGATCATGATAATTCCACTAACGAGCGAAAATATTCCATAAGCAGGGGCGTATTTTTCGACCGGAAAATTTTCAACCACCACCAACGGCTGTGGAACGTAGATCCAAGAACGAACCATTCCAATGATGAACATGGTGACTATAATTCCTTGTAACGTATTGTCGAAGTGGAAAAATCCAATTTTCGCGAAGGTCATGCATATCATTGCGATGAAGAACAATATTTTTGGCCGTGCATTCACGAACAAAGTGAATATCGCCAACAATATTCGCGAGAAGAGTTCAGCGGCCGCTCCGACTGTGATAGCGAGCGCCGCATTTGGCACGGTGTAACCAAGATCGGTCATCATCATCGGCAATAACGAACTAAAAGTATAGTCGCTCGTCATGACGAAACTTATTCCTAAGCTCATGCTCATGAAGGAACGATCTTTGAAGAGAGACAGCTCGAACAATGCACTGAGAGACGGACTGTAACGAGAAAAAATTATAGATAATCAGGATATGAATAAAAACAGTTATTTTTCGAACGAAAGAAACTACGAAAGAAATCTCAACGTCTTTGAAAGCCGAACGGATGAATTTCTAAATTAAAAAATTGCAAAATCTTACATAATTCCCAATTCTTTCGTTTCGGTCTCGTTCTGAGGAACCTCCGTTTGTTTCGTTTCATTGGCATGATCGATCGGTCGTTTTTTCTTTTCCAAACGGGATGGAATTTCGGCAAAGGTCGATCCAACACCAGCGATATTGCCGATGCTAGTTGCAGAAAGAGCCGAGAGTCTTCGGTCGATATTTTTTCTATGTGTGCCGGAACCTGATCGCAAGCGTACACCAGCCTCGACATCCGAATTCGAGTCGCCTCTGACCTGTTCCGCAGAATAAATTAATACCACGTATTGTTATTTAATTTTAAAAAAGTGGTACTTTTTCCTTTTCCCTTCTCCACCCTCGTCACCGATTGAAAAAAAAGCAGCGAATTCCAAAAGCCCGTACGCGAGCGGCAAAAAAAGCATCGTACTCTCAGAGTTTCTATGAGGAGAGGAACTTCGCGCGGTCCACCCTCCTTGAGGCTTCGGAGGCTGCTGCACCTGCTCGGTTTTGCGAACACCTGGGCAACGTGAATAGTCGAGCGACGATTCGCGAGTACGGGATGTACGAATTTGCCAGTCGCTACTGGCTTTTCCTGCAGACTCTCCGACAGGAGCTTCCGGCTCTCCTCCGCCAGTCGCGCTCTCTCCTTCCGTACCTCGTCCGGATCTCTCAGGTGCCACTCGACCGGATGCATTAGCATCATACCGACGATGCAGTTTAGGCTCAAAGCGGCTGTGAGAATGGCGGTACCTTGGAGAGGACAAGAATAAAGAAACGGACGATATAACGCGACCAAAGGACCGGAACATAATGAATTTCAAAGAATAGAAACGAAGAAGAAGAAAAAATATATAATATTACTGAAAATCGAATTCACTCGACCGTGGAATTCATCAAGGAAATACAACACTCGATCTAATACAAAATCCCTTTGATTCGATAATTAATACTTGCTCATATCGAATTGTATTATTTCTTATTGTGAAAAACATATTCTTTTTTATAAATATTTCTCGCACCTCGAAATCCGTAGAGACTCATGAACTTCTCGATCATTATGGGATACACTATTCCACCTAAACCGATCACCACGTGGGCCGCGCTCATCACCTGAAACGAAAATATCGTATTGAGTTTTTTTGTTGTTGTTTTCGTTCAATATTCAATCGTACCTTGGCGCGTTTCTTCATCCAGTAGGCATTGAAATTCGCGTTGCATATGTTGTTCATGAGGCCTAGGCCGATACCTTGTACGAAAAATATGACTACGAGGTGCCAGACGTGTGTCACGAAGGCCGCCAAAACATTTGGTATCGCAAATATTATCGACGCTATTATTCCTACTTGTCTCATCGGATATTTCTTCAGTAATGCTGTCGTCAATAGACCTACGAATTTTATATCGCGTATTAATTTTATATCTGCATCTTGGATTACTTCTTTTAGTGTGCTGTGAAGAAGTTAGCGTCAGAATTCAATTTGATTTGAAATTGTGATAAGAGACAATTTCAAAAGTGCTTACCAGCGAGTGAGAAACTGATCATGAAAACGGAATTCAAAAGGGTCATGACAGAGCCAGCTTGCCCCGTAGCCGCGAAGAATTCGCCAAAGACAATCGCAAACGATGATCCTGGAGCAGTAGTAACGACCTGAAAATTTATCGACACGATTAATCACGCAATTTCTATAAATATCGTAACAATTTATTTATAAACAATTGTTTTGGCATATTTATCACCGTATTTATGAAACTTCGTTCCGAAACATTATTTTTATGGTCTATGTAAACTACATTGCGCAGCTATTTTGAATTTAAATAAATTGTATACAAAAATAAAATGACACGACTTGTTTAATAATGAAGCAAATACGTCGGTATTGATTTTACGAGTGTTGGCGCCGTACGTATTTACGCGCAGTCGTTTCTTCTTATCGCAAAGCCCGAGACGCTTCATCGTTTCCGCGCAACGATCTCGTTAAGCTCGTAACGACGGGCGTGACAAACACCATAAATATGGAATTAAAAACAATCTTTTCAATAAATAATGTGAATTATTTATCACGCAGGCACATCTTGGTGAAAAACATTGCAGTTTTTTTATCATACGATTATTTTAGACGTTGCAACGTTTTTTCCTTCACTCACAAAAACTACGACCATGGAGACAGCGATGACCCAACCAAAACCTCCATCGGGTGCAAGATCCTCCATCGTGATTTCGTCCTCATCCTCGGTTTCCCTCGTCTCCAATAACTGTAAGTTATTATTTTCGTGGATATTTCCATGCTTGTCCGTGTGGCTATTTTTTGCTCCCGCGCTCGTAATTGATTCCGGCATATTAACACATCAACGACAAACGATCGCGATACCCGTTGTACTTTGCGACGAAACGTCTCTATTAACAAACGTTATGTCGTAGGAGAAAACTCGATCTATCTTCTCCCTCCAAATGAACAAACGAATAATTCGATACGAACGTTGAAACTCGATCAACACTTTTCACCTGGTCCAATATATGAGCAGATTTTTTTCAACGCTTCAAATATTGTTACGTTCGATTCGCGCCACAGGTAATTTTTACCCAACGATAGATCAATCAATCGATAGTATCTCCCGTTATTTCTTCTTAAAATTATACTTTATCGTATTCGATTCGATCCGACGCGGCGATCCGTCGTGAATTATTTCCGGCCAAATCGTTCTTCGTCCGACGCCAGCGACGGAATCATGGTACATTTATTACTCCACCACCGGTTGATAATTCAAGCGGTACCAAGACTAGAAGACAAATATTGTCTTATCTGTAAAATCACTTTTTGGTTTTCTCGAGATGCATGCGATGTGCACGGAGCCAAGCTTTCGAGCTTTTTCTGTTTCGCGCAAACGTCAACCGAGTGAATTATGGTGTTTGGGTGCGTATTTTGATCGTAAAATACCGCCTCGCACGCTAAATTCGCTTCACGATTGTGTACTCGCTAAGCCAATAGCATTTGCAAACGCAGATAACGTTTCAATGGATATGAAAAAATAAGAAAGATCAATAGGAAATGAAATGAATTTATTAATGGGGATTTGGTCGAAATTTGAATGAAACTTTTTTTTATTCCTTATAACAGCAAATTACGATCAATGTCAATAACATAAAAATCGATTTTCGTCGATATTCTTAATTATATTCTTAATTAACGTCCGAATACTTAAATTAATCGCTCGATGAGAAATTTGAAAGAACTCGATGATGTGAACAACCGCGTGAAATATGCGGGAAGCTTTCAGCGCCTGGCACTAGGGCAACCCGTACGCACGCCCGCCGAACGTGAAGGTAATACGCACGGGACCTTCCTAGCAGTTGGTATCGGAGCTGTACAAATAATTTCATCAATAGCTCGAGTTTGCCACTTCGGTGAACGCAATCTTAATCGGCTCCAACATAGGCTATAAAAACCGATCTTCCATATTCCATACTCTGTGACACAGCGACTTGTCGAAAACACGTGTCAAACGAGTAATTACCTTGAGCGATCTAATTATATCTGTACTAAGCCAACAACCTTGGTCTCGTGCATTTGATAGACGTCGTCATTTTGATCTCTAATGATATTTTCAAGATCTTATAATAAAAAAGAACACGTCTATTATTATAAAAATTAATTTTTCTTTTTTTCTTATTCGTATTAAAGATTATGCATGAAACGTCATACAAATTTTCACTAGATTTTCACAGTGGTATAAGTTCATCGCTAAAAAACGATTATCGATTGTAAACACTTCTTCGAAAAAACGTCGGCAAATCTGCACAAACCGATTAGCTAAATTATGATTCATTGACGAGAGGTGTTGGTCATTACCCGGAAACAATCATAGACGTATAATACGTTGCTCGTTACTCAGAAAATATCGTACATCACTGAATTGCTTCTCGTTATTTGATAATAATCTCGTATTATAATATATCTATATATGTATATACATATGTACAGTGGATCGATCGTTACTCGGCAAATCGTACGTTTCAATCGTTGGCCTTGCACGTTTTTCAAATTACTCGTCGATGGCGTAAACCGACAGCAGGCCGCAGGTCTGGGATGTTCCCGATCGTTCGTATCAGCGGTTCGACGCGAACGGACTCGTCAGAACGGTCGGCAGTTCGTCACAAAAAAGTCGACCGACCTTACCGCAGACTTCGATAAAAAGTGCGTGAATAAAACAATACTTTCTCGGTAAAAGTTATTTAAATACGCATCTCGAAACGTACGTCGTGATAGATACTCTAAAAAGATCAAAGAAGAAAAGAAAAACGTTTGGAAAGTGCCAAGTTTCTGTCGGAAGAAAATTATCCGTTGGTACATTTTCTTAATCGAGCGTCTTTACATAAAATTGGAGACTCGATGTTATTCTCGTCTTTTAACTAGATTATCGCTCGGCGTGTATATACATATATTCAGCTACCGCGTATAATATCGCGCGATCGATTGAACACCTCATTATCTTCGGTCGAACGAAACGCGTCACGAGAGATTAGAGGGACGGCTCGAGTTATCCCCAATATATTATCAAGATCTAATCGAGTGTCGTGTGACCGTTGGATTTACCTTCGCATAAGCAGAGACGTTTTTATTGGGAGATTCCTAACGATTACGCGAGACGTGCTATCGATAGAAAAATCTTAGAATTTATCGCGTCACACAAATCCAATCGACGATCATAATAATAGTTGTTTTTTTGCTCCGTAATAATTTAAAAGAAAAAAAGAAAAAAAGAAACCTTCGTTCGGAATCTGTTCGTTACAGATTCGAGATCATTCGTGCATTAGAATCGTTCGAGCATTAGCTTACCGCGTGTCGTCGGCATCGGACGTTTAAACGCGTTTTATGTTTCCTCGTATTTTTTTCTACACTTTTCACGTCGCTATCGTTCGAGTACTTTCACCCCTCATAATTCTTACGAAACGGAGTCGATCAGAAACGTTTCGAATAACAACCGTTCACGATTGGCGGCGAAACGTCGATTTTTCTTTTTTGTGAATAAAAAAAGCGTGCAAAATAGACATTGTGAAAGTGCAAGCGAGAGAGAGAGAGAGAGAGAGAGAGAGAGAGAGAGAGAGTTTATTAAACTGTAACAGTGTAGGGTGAAGATTACTTATCACACGGCATTGTGAGAGACCCGCAAAGATAAGACCGCCAATCCGTGGTTCGGTCAACGACAGAATTCCGATTACGGTATAAAATAGCGTATCCCCTGCGGGGACTGTCGTGTGTCGTGCGTATTCTTACGGTGCTGACCGCCACAATTAATCGTTTATTTGAATCAATCTTTAATCTAATAAGATTATAAATCGTGACTCGATGAAAGAGCCAAAGACGGTCAAAGCTCCAGATGGAGGCTGGGGGTGGATGGTGTGTTTGGGTAGTAGTTTAATTACGGTAAGTATCTTTTTTTTATACGTTTGTTAGTATTTTCAAGGGGAAAAAAAACGTATCAATATTCGTCACTAATTCGATGATTTTTAAACGCAGTTTTCTTTACGAGCGCTGGACCCCTCTTTCGGTCTCGTATTTCACGATTTTCTCATGGACCTTGGCACTGATTCTACGAAGAACAGCTTCATCACGAGTGTCTTCGATGCGAATATGAACTTCTCAGGTACGAATCATCGAATGATTACTTTTTTTTTAAATTAGTCAACGATATAAAAGTTAACAATTTTTATAACGAAAACAAAACGATATATCGTGTAGCCTGAATAAATTAACGAATACCTCAGGCCTCTTCGTGGGACCTTTGCTGAAGAAATTCGCGTACAGAAATGTCGCTATTGCCGGAGCAATGCTCAGTTCAATCGGCCTCATTTTAACGTCCAGAGCCCACAGTGTCATCCACATAGTTTGCACTTACAGTGTTTTGGCTGGTTTCGGCACCGGTCTCGCGGTCGCATCGTCTTTCGTCGCCCTAAATAATTACTTCGACAAAAAACGCGGTCAGGCGGTCGGATTTTCCATGGTCGGGACGGCAATAGCGATGATGCTCATGCCGCAGGTAAGGATTACATATATTTGTATCGAAGAAAACGAGTGACGCCATGCGAACGAAAGTTTGTAACGCTCACCAAGATACTTTTTCTTATATCTTTGATCGATTGAAATCATTCGTTCTCGTGTCACGAGCAGCTCGCTCACGTGTTACTCGACCAGTATGGATTTCGTGGGACGATGTTGATCATCGGTGGGTGGGCGATGCACTCTCTCATCGGTGGTTGCCTTCTGCGACCCGTGGAACCACCGAAACAATCCAACCTGGACACGCTGAATCTCAAAGTATCCAACGACGTCGACGCGTCATGGGGTATTCCTGATGTTGAATAAAATCGTAAGATCGTGTTTAAATTCATCGATTTCATTCACTTTTTGTATTTTTGTTAATTTTTTTTTTCTTAATTTTTTTTTCTCAAACTTTGACGTGCGATCGATTTTGCCAGTTAGAGACGCAGGAATGCCCCGCACGCGACGATCCTCGATCTCATCCGTGATCCATTGTATTCAATTACGAGAAGAGAGAGAATGTTTGTTAGAGAGTGTTCGAATGGAAAAAGAAAAGAAACGAAGCCATTGGTTTGGCAGGTTATAAAGAACGGATGTACAGAGCACGAGGCGGAAGTCGAGAGGACGAAAAAGAATCCAGAAGCCGCGGAACTCTTGACGACTCTCGTTAAGTCCGAAGATCGGGAAGTAAAGACAGCGTTTACTTCCAGAAATTCGCATCGTCTCGACGCGGACAACGTCGACGCGGAGGAAAATAAATTAGGCTGGTTCAGATTAGCACTGAGAGCTATAGCAGATTTTTTGGATCTCGAATTGCTCAACAATTCCGTCTATCTCAACGTCATTATTGGACTGAGCTTGTACAATGTGGCTGAAACGAATTTCAAGCTCATGACCCCATTTTTTCTCCGAAATGTCGGTAAGGATTAATAAGGAAATTTGTTGCTACGATAATTTCGATAAAATTTATTTTATTTTATTTGACTATTTATACATACAGGTATGACCCAGGGGGAAATAGCTTTCTGTCTTTCACTGACCGCCTTTACCGATATCATGGCGAGATTAATTTTACCAGTGATATTCGACAAAATGGGCACGAAGAAAAGACGGATTTTTTGGATCAGCTCGATTCTCGTAGCCATCGGCCGATCTAGTAAGTAACGGGGTTATACGTTTTCAAAAATGAATCTAAATTAATAGGACGGATATTTAAATAACAATTAAATCAGGTCATTGGATTATCGATGATTAATTCAAAGCAACTTAATTTTCATTGCTTATACCAATATTTAAGGTTTAAATAAGAATTGAATACAATTTTGAAGTTTAAAAAATAAAAGTGTATTATTCTTAAGTTTTAATCTTTTTCAATCTTCCACGCTAGTACTCGCAGAACAAAGCAAAGGTATTATGCTGACCATCGTTCTCGTATTTATTGGATTTATTCGCGGAGCTGTTATCCTCAACATTAATTTATCCGTCTCGGAGTGTTGCAATCTGAAAAAATTGCCGCACGCCCTTGGGCTCTTCATGGTGACCAAAGGAATATTCTCCATGACTCTGAGTCCCGTAGTCGGTGAGTCGTCCATTCCTTCAGGGATCTTCTCTCAAAAAAAGAAAACAACACAATGGTTTGAAGGAAAATTGTTCTAAAATTATCGTCAAATTTGTTCGAAGGTTTCGTCCGTGACTACAGCGGCAGTTATCGAATCTGCATTCACGCATCGAGCGCGCTGATAACTCTCGCCTTTATCGCATGGTCGATCGAATTCTCGTGGAAGGCCATACGTCGAAGTAACGATAACAGCTGCGACGTGGAAAAAACTGTCGCGGTCAATAATTAGCACGATTCACAAAATTCTTATCTATACGTAAAAGTATAGTAAGTGCTCATGCGAATTTTCGAGTTCCATCGCTGTCGCGAAGCTTCGTACAAACAAAAATTCGTCGAAGCTCCATGAACGGGTACTGTGTACTCATCGTATGTAAAAAAAACAAACTCTATATGTATATAGAGAAGAAAAAAAACAAAATTTAATTAGTTAATCATTGAAACGATTATGATTATTCAATTATGCCAAAATACATTACGAACCGGAGACGGCCGCGTCCTTAAATGAAAAGCCGTTAAAAATTATTCCGAGAAACTTTCAATTTGTAATTTCTCCAAATAATTATTCACAATTATTTTCCCATAAAATCATTCTTCACGTTGTCCAGTTCTTCGTACTAATATATAATTACACTCCCAATTACGCGTCCGTGCTTCGTTTCTTTTTTCTTTCAAAATCGTTATTTCCTTCGCTCGATCATGCGTTGTTTAGCTTCTTTTATTTTACTACTCTTTTGGCCAAAGCTCGCCAAAAATAAAATTGCATCGTTCATTATACACACGAAGAAGATTTTCGAGCTCATGCTATCGAATGCACTCGCGTAATATTGCCGCTCGTGCTCGAACGAACGAGGAGTTTGGTGGTCGAGAGTTTTTGGCCTCGAGGCGAGAGCAGTCATCAAGGGTTATATCTGATCGCTCGAAGCACCGTGAGCGAAACTGCCACGCGAACGTTTCTTACTCTCCCCCCACCCCCCGCCCCCCTCCCCCCAACCAACAGAAACCCATCCCCGTGCCGTCACTCTCTCTCCTCCCTCCACCCCGTTCAGGGGGACCCGTCATTAGCACACCTGGGTTATTTCACCGAAGAATAAATGACCCTTCCGCCTCTGCTGTCGACGAGAGTGTATCGTTATTATATCCAGGAAAGTTTGGTACCCGATGCGTACATATATATATATATATCCACATATATCACGTGATCGTCTGTGTTTTAGTCCGTTGCACTGTTACACCCTCGTTACTGTTTTGCCCGTAAGTTTTACGCGAAGCACGTGGTATAATACGCTCGCTTTCGAACCAAACGATCATTAGCAATCAGTCAGAATTACCGCACGAGAACGAAAGACTCCTCGCGTACATCACGTCGTCTCGAAACATGTTCCAGTGACCTCACGCTCGATTAATGACAATTTACTAGGTCGGTAATTGCGCAATTTGTCACAGCCTTTAATAGAATTTATTTAAATCGCATGGAAAAGATAGATTTATCTTTGTTGTTGCGAGTGGTGTTTAAATATGCAAAGACTCTTGTTACAAGCCGTACGAAAGAATACCGGGAGCGCGTGATTCGTGCTCGAACGGCGAGTGCACTGGCCTCGTTTATCCGATACGCGATGACGATATCGTGACTAATAAAAAATATGTTCCAGCGCCGTTATCGCACTAACATTTTTTTACGATAAATTAGTTTTTTTTAGTATACAGATATTTTCTTTTTATTATTTCTCGTAAATATAATAATTTTTCTTGAAAATACGAATTTTCGTTGTTCTGAAAATTTGAATATTTTTTTGTTTTTAATATCGATCTTTCTACTCGTGAGATTGGTACGTGCTGAAAAAGTTGAACTATCGAGCGTTTTATAATGTCGTACAAAAGCGTGTCTAGCATGGACGAACGAAAATAATGATAAAACGTCTCGCGGTGATTAGATTGGTCAGTTAGAAAAGCAAGCGACGATGAGCAGGCAGACTTTGTATACGTATGCGCGTGTACGTGGGCTTCGTTCTTTCTCGCTCTGCCTCGCTCTCGTTTATCTCGACTGTATCGTGCCCCTCGGTAAGTCAAGCAGTCGGATAGAGGCCGTCAATTCGCCGTCACGTTCTACTCGCTTTCGTTGTACATTTGTGAGACGACGGTAGTGTTTTTATTGGCCGGAAGCTGCACAAGAAGACAGCGACAAAAGCACCGTTTCGTCTGCACTATCGTCACGAATATCGGCGTCGTACGTCTCGCGAGAGTATCGCGAACGATCTCGAAGATTTTTCCATCGCGAGAATGGGTCGAAGTTCGCGATAAGAAACGCATACTTGAATTTCTTTATCAACGATTCGTTATTATATATTGATATATATATATTGTTTTTTTAGTGAAAAGTGAAACACCGAGTGCAACGTAATGGAGAAAAAAATGATACCCCCCGATGGGGGTTGGGGATGGGTTATAGTGATAGCTTACGCATTGAACAACGTAAGTGAACGCAAGTTATAAATATACTAAGTTATAAATCTATTATCATTACGAAGTTACGTTACGACGACTTTTCGTCCATCTTCGAGCGTTCATCGAGTCGAGTCAATGACGAAAATTTTAATTAAGGTCGCAAGCTGAATCGTTCACTAATTAACATTTCGTTTCTAATCTTTACATGATCTTTACAAGATAACGCAACGTACGTATCCCTAGCGAACACGTTTTGGTGCCATGTAATCGTACAAAGCGCACGTTATACGACGAACTGCGATAGGGATAACGAAAGCATATAAAATTGCTTGATATATTTCTCCGCCATGTAACGAATAACTCTCTCTATTTATCTTTTAATGCGCGCAATTGTCGAGAGAGGTAATTGTTCTTTTCTCAAAAAAAAAAAGAAATTACCGGCAGCATTTATCGTTTTAACAAAAATTATTTAATTCGACGATCGTGGACACGAATTGATGTTTTCTTTGTTTTAATGTGCGTCTTTCACAGGTGATCATGGTACCGATATTGCAAGGTTTCAGTCTCGTGCTAAAAGATGTTTTTAAAAAATTAAATATCGCCGCAACCGACGCATCGGTCATTATCAACGTAAACTCGGCGTTTGGAATGGGCGTTGGACTCATTCATGGGCCGTTGTTGAGAATTTTTGGATACCGGAAGATCGCTCTGGTCGGGTCAACGATATTCACGTTCGGCATTACAATGACGGCTTTCGCCACGACCTTTACACACTTCATGATCACTTATGGCTTGATGGCTT
This sequence comes from Netelia inedita, assembly GCA_964017225.1. NCBI lineage: Eukaryota > Metazoa > Arthropoda > Insecta > Hymenoptera > Ichneumonidae > Netelia > Netelia inedita. The sequence continues at coordinate 32,978,971 of OZ024922.1, read as the reverse complement.
GTGAGTTTCATGCTCCGTTTCGGCCCAAGGGAAATGTTAATTGATCGTTAATCGGACAAGTTTATTTATGTACACATTGATAAAGATTTTGTATTCTTGCTCGTTCTTCTCAAGCATTCGGCGTTGGACTGACCATGTCGTCTTTCACCCTCGCCGTTAACACGTATTTCGTTGAAAAACGCGGACGCGCCATTGGTATGGCTATGACGGTGACTGGTTTGGGACCGATATTAATGCCCCAATTAGCATCGTACCTCTTATCAACGTACGGAACTCAGGTATTTTCCGTTCGATAAGACTCGTCGCACATGTTGCCGCTATTAACGACGCTATTTTTTTGTACATAAATTTAATTGACAACTGGGTTCGACTCTAAATATAACGGTTTACACATTTTTAAAATAATATCCCATAAATTTGCTGATTAATATTCAACATTCTTCGTGTTATCATTCGGTAGTTTATCTTTTTTTTCGTAATTACTATAAATATCATGCAATTTTCTTGTGTCAAAGCATGGCTGGAATCGGTTATCTCTTTTCCATCGAAAGCTTTTTTTTTCATTTTTGAACGCACGCTCTTATCAGGGTACGATTGTGATTCTGGGAGGCTTGACACTTCATTCCCTCGTCGCGACTATGCTATTACAACCCATCAAGTGGCACGCCAAATGGCAGGTAGTGACGCCTGAGAATGAACAATTAAACTCACCGAAGGGTGAATAATTTTTGCACTTTCATTCTTTTTTTTGCAATTATTATGCCAGCCTGACCCGAAAAATGAACCCTACTTTTTTTAGAGACGAATGAAAATCCTTCCAAGTCGGCAACTCATTCGGAAAACAATATCACAGTAGAAAGTGACAATGGAGCGAAAAAAAGATTGTCTTTGACTAACATTGACAAAAATGAGGAAAAAAGAAACGGTATCGGGGGAAGTCGATCGATGATCTTGCCAGATGAAACAGACTCTCCTGAGCCTACCGAACCTGAAGAACGAGATTTGCCTTATAAATGGTGGAGTTCTGGTATTTTTTCAATTTTATTCAAAGAAAAAATAAATAATGCGTGGCTCGAATATTACAAAACTGGATCGTCTAATCGACAGGAAAAAGTCTCGAAACTGTTAACCTAGGCAGCTGCGCGATGCTTTTCGACGAAAACATAAATTTCGGGCCTCTGGTTATAATGGACGACCACGAATCGGAAACAAATTCGTTACAAGACGAAACCAACGTCCCATCTGAAAAAGAAATTCCTCTGCTCATGGGAGAACAATTGCTTGTGAACGCGGTATTGGAGACTCCAGTCGTTCCAGAAAAAGTGTCGGTAGTAGCGTTCATCTATTATCAAAAATATGAAATATTATTTTCTCACCTTAGACTAGGTTTTTTTCGTCCATATAATACACCAATCAGAGTAGAATGATTTTTACGCAAGAAATTCTTTGCAGGATTGACGAAAAGTCAAAAGATTCATGCTGGAAACGAGCAATCAAAGGAATCATACGTTTCTTCGATTTCGATCTTCTGCGCGACCCGGTGTACGTCAACATGATGCTCGGCATGTCGATAGCCCTTTTCGCTGAGATCAATTTTGCACTTCTGACACCTTTTATTCTCGGTGATATGGGATTCAGTACTGACAAAATTGCCACTGTCATGAGTACTCTCGCCGGGGTTGATCTGGTGTCACGTGGCCTGGTGCCATTTCTGGGCGAATGGCTGCGACTTCCAGCAAGGCACATGGCTCTGATAAGCCTTTTTCTTCTCATCTGTTGCAGAACCAGTAATGTATCGTTTGCGACTCCTCGATCGATTAACGATCATCCATATCGAACCCTAAAATATAATTACTATTATTTTTTATTTTATTCCTCAATCAACCATTCAGTGCTGATATTTTCGGAGACTTTGACCTCGGTGATTCTCGTAGCGATTGGTCTCGGATTCGCCAAAGGTATTCGTTCTGTCAACATGTCCTTGGTAATTCCAAATTACATTCCAATCGAGAGATTGGCATCTGCAACGGGTATCCAGATGGTCGTTAATGGGTTGGTTCTTATGACTCTGGGCCCACTGCTTGGTACGTGACAAAAAAAGCCTTCTTTCGTACGGTACGAAATAATTAAATAATTATTTGAAACAACTCGTTTAATTTCGCAGGTTTGTCCAGGGACAAATTTGGTTCCTACGTACCGTGTCTCATAGTGATAAATGCGATGACAGCCCTTACGATCATCATGTGGACGATGGAAATGTTTATAGTGAGTAGAAAGGTGAAACGAATCGAGAGAAAGACACAGTATGAACAAGTCGACGTACGAGAGTGACGTATAGGCGTTATATTAATTTAAGAATATAATTAAAATAAAGTCGTGATGTCTTAAAAAAAATGTTTTAAATACTAAGGGCTCGTTAATTTTTTTATAACCACAGTTCTCATTCGAGCAGAATATCCTAAATAAGGATCACGCGACGTAATTTCTTGCGGTAGGTTTCTCGTTGGTAGTTCGAAAACTCACGTCACAGTCGATCTCTCATTAAGGTCGTGTCCTTGTTTGATCCCATTTTTCTACTGAAACGGATCTAATTATCCGAGTGAATTCTCGCACTCGTTACGGGATCCAACCATCTTTTCGAAAACGCTCGCTCGGTTCTCGTAATCTCCGATGAATCGTGTATGAAACAATGAAAATCCTCATCCAACGATCTTCCGGTACTCGTGAATTCACACGGATTCTCCACTACTCTTTCCTACTTTTGCAACGTCTCGTTGAACGAGGCTAGAGAATGTACACGAGTCTCGTAAAACCTAGAACTGCATACGTTAAGAAAGTCGTGACATTGACTCCAGAAGAGGAAGAAGCAAATGAAGAAAAAGACGAGGCAGAAGAGGTCGACGAAGAAGAAATGGAAAACGAAGAAAAGGAAAAGTTTTATCAAGTTCTCTAATCGGGGAAAGAGCATCCCAGCAATAAGAACAAGAATGTAATATAAAGAAAAAAGGAGAAGAAAACAGAGGAAAGGATGGAACGAAGGGAAAAGTGATATTTGGCCCGAGTTCGAATTATAAATTAAATTCCCCCTCAAATTGCTCGAAACAAAAATTGGTCTAGTGGAAAAAGAAAACAAAGTGAAAAGTAAAAGTTTGCGCCATCCAAATATATAAGCAAGGTCGTCTCGGTCTAAACGATCGAGACAACGCTACGAATAATCAATGCCCGATCCCTCGTTCGAGTCAATGAGAAAGTGAGGCTTTCCGTCGCGCCGATCGAAGCTCCGGAGTTTTCACCGGTCACGCGCATCGGCCATAAACTTTATGGCTATGCGATTCACGTATCCGGACGACAAGCGTTATACCTACGAAGAGGCACTTTCGAGCAAATGCGACATATAAAAGAGTGCTCGTATTCACGTAGCACCCGCTGGGACGGATCCAACTTTGCGAAATCGACCAGGCGAAAGCGATTTTGAATTTCGAAAAAATTTACAATCTACAATGTTCAACGTACGGAACGATACGAGATAGGAATAAACAAAACAATATTTCTCTCTGGAGTACGTGCCGAGTGTTCGAACGATCGAAATCTTGGCAGTGTCGGTTTTATCGTTATTTTCGATTATTACTTATTTTTGGTCGATCGAATATACGGTCACTTACTTTTTCAAATTTCTTTCAGTCTACCACAAAAGATATACAATGTACACTTGAATCGACTTATTGCTTTAACACATCGTTCGAGGCTTCGGGCCTTCTGTAATTGAGCCTTGCACTAAAACACACGTGCCGATACGCTCGGGACAAATCGATCGACGCCGAATGAATTGGAAATATAAAATAAACATTAAGAAACTAATCGATATTAGTGTAAAAATAACTACAAAAAAACACGTGGCTCACCTCCAATTCATCCGATCGTCGCGTCTTCTCTCAGTCGGCGTATAATTTCTCGACTCTGTATTCTTTATCGACTATCGTAATTTACGTATAATGTACTAAAATTTCACTCGCGCGAAAACACGTATTTCGAGAGTTCGATAATTCACCCGTTGCGACAGTTCAAGCGTCAGGCACACATACGGAAACAATCACACTCGTGTTCATCGTATAAGCGTATACGCGCACTTGATATACATCACGCGCACGTAGAATACGTATAAATATATTTTGCAGTCTGTTGATTACACGGGCAACGTGACCCGAGAAATTTCTCTTCGCTATGTCGTACTAACGTCTAGCTTTGCCCGTCACTGCCTCGTATGGGATACCTGTGAAGAAAAGATTGTTGAAAAATAAATGTCAATTAAACGTAAACCATTGAATTTAATAAAAACGTTATGATTATGATTCGATAAAAGAAAATAATAAATCAAAATTATTTTTGTTACTTTACTCATTTGATTTTTTTTGTAATTACTAATAATTATATTTTTAATTAATTATATTTTATATTTTTCATTGTTTTAAATCAAACATTCCAATTTTTGACACGTTTAATTTCTCGTAGAAATAATTGATTTGATCTTACCTTCGAATGTCCGGAGTAAAGAATCGGAATTTTTGGGGTAGTAGTAGAATGGTTCGACGGTGAGGCGTATTCCTCGTGTTCCATGATACCCCAAAGTGGCACGGTACCCGGCCCCGTTGACGCAACGGAGAGACTATTGACAGCTTGTGGCAAAACTTGATACGCTCTCTCTATCGATTCGAATTTATCCAAATCGGGCTCCTTCGGTAAAATTTTCGTCGCGAAATTTGTCACCGATTTGTCGCTGTCGCTTTTATATCGTTTTGTCGTAGGAAAGCTCGGGATCGGCTGCGGTGTAACTACGTACACGCGTTCCTTGTTCACCGGTGAAATTGAGACCGGAAGTTGGTCCCAGGTATCACGCTCGGTGGTCGAAGTTACGACGTTTCTCGTCGTCGTCGATTCCGCAATTGGGGGAAATACTGAAGATACCTCGTTGATGTGAGACGAAACCTTCGGAATTCGACGAGAAAACAGTAAAATTTAAATTTTATTTAATTCAGAAATATTGACAATATTGAAATATTATTGACGCCGAGTAATTTACCGAGTGACGCGCATTATCTCAATGACTCTGCGTGGATTATTTATATTAATTATAACTAACGCATGATTCGCTCATCGAAAATAATTGAAATAATTCATTCATAGTTTATCTTTTACCTGAACGTGAGAAATATCAATGTGGTCACTGGCTGAACCCTCGTGTTCCAGATCGTTAAAACTAAAGCCAGCGAGAATGTTGCCGATTTCTTTTCTCGCGTCCTCTATCGAGCTTGTAGATTTCGCGACCGGCTCCGTTGTCGTTAAATATTCCTGTGGAATTTTTTTCGACGGCGACAAATACGGTCTTGATGACTTTGGTATCGACGTGCTGGCGGTGGTGCCTTTAGAATATTCCTGTCAAAGAGATGCAAACATTGAAAATTCATTACCCGTCCGTTACCAATAGGTGAGAAAACTCGAGGAGCTCCGCGGCTCTTTGTTGTGTACGTTCTTTTCTTTCTTTTCTCCAGGCGCGGGCGAAACTTTGCGTCGTAACGTATCACGCACGCGCCCGGTAAAAGTCCCCGTACATCTGACGACCGTCGTCCCACATGCCTCGTTTACACTCGTACGTGCCTCCTTACCCCATTTCACCACTCTTTACACTCTCTTTTCTCGCGTTTCTCCCCGTTTATTCATCGTTCTCGCGATTCTTCTTCATTTTTTCGTTTCTTTTTTTTCTTGTACTCCCAATCTTTTCCCCGTACAATAAACGATCATTCTTGAATTGTTGCACGTTCACTCGCGATTATGTCCGTGTCTGGCGGAGAACGGCATTAATTAATCAGGAGAAGGGGCCCCGGAAGAATCGACGGTGTGATCCCCACACTAATACGCGCGTACACTTATGTGTAACAGAGTTCATCGTCTGTCTTAGCGAGCTCATTATTATATTCTGTTGTTGCCTAGACACGGATAATCCATTATTATCTATGAGCTACTTCGACTCGCATCAAGTTTTCTCATGGTACTAATGCGATGTTCATTATGTATCGTGTGTTCAGCGAAAAATATCGTATTGAGTGTTGCACGAAAGATTTTATTACTATTATTCATTCAGACTTTTTATATTTCGTAGCACCCGATGCGCAATGTTTTGGTTATTAATAATTAATATCGTGTAAAAAAGAAACATTAAATGGAATTAATTATTTTGAATAAATATTGTTTGAATTACATTAAATCTATTAAGCCTATGAATATTCAATTTAATCCAAATAAGATTTATTCCAATTTAATTAAATCCGTTTTTCTTTGTATTGTAAGTCGTACGAAGGTGTAAATTTTTTGTTTACCTGTATCGTCCAATTGTCGATATTTTTCTGCAGCCTTAAAACGTCGATCGACGTATTCGCTTTGACTCCGTTTGGTGATCGCGTAATTTCCTTTCCTCTCGAGGAATTTTCCCACGACTGGAGTACTTGAGATACTTCGTCCTCGCCCCTTCGCGTCTCCTGTGCCAAATAATCGCGATTCGTGTCGTAAATCGGTACTTTGCGCGCCTGCGTTCTTACAGCCGCGGTTTTTGTACTCCAGTCCTCCCGTGATGGGCGGAAGGGCTCTGGTGTGTATTGCGTCGTGTACGGAATGATAATCTGCACCTGGAGCCATTAAAAAAATATAAACTTACTGAAAAAAAGAAATTTAATTTTACGATCGTTCCCGTTTTTTTAAAGTCATCGCACCTGTTTATTTTTCTTGGCACCTTGCTGTCGATTCGATTGTCTTAAATTTCCATCAGCGGTCCTCGAAGAACCATCGGGACGTTGCGAATAATCGCGGGAAGGCTGAAAGCCCGAACCGGGATGAATCTGTCTTGGATCAAACCAAGTTTCCCGGTTTGCAGCTGACGAGAGCCCTTGATCGCTATTTTTTCCAGCTTCTTTTTTGAAATTATTGTAAGACTTCATGAGAGCCTGAAGGAACGGTACTTCACTCGTTGAACCGGACGGGGGATCGGGTAGTCGAAAACCGTAACTTTCGCTATCCTCGAATCTTATCAGACCGGGATAAGGGCTCAGCGAAGATAGATTCTGTTTTCTCGGAGTTTCAGGGCTTCCCGATTGTCCCGTATTGTCCTGACGCAACCCCTGACCATTTTCACTTAGTGCAGTCTCGCGATTCTGCTGATTTGTTTGATTTTCAGTTCTGAAATCCTGCAAATCCTGACCACGATGACCTGATTCGTTTTGTGACGATTGATCCGAATACCCGGTTAAATCGGGTCGATTTTCTTGACCAGTGGGGCTCACGGGTACATCTCCATTGGAAGGCACAAAGTCCTCGAATTTAACACTTAGACCGCTTTCACTCGACAATTCTCTCGGCAATGTGGTAGCTGTGACGGAAGCTGTATTTGTTCCGATATCATCGTCTTCGGGCCACAGAATTTTCGAAGAATCGTCAACGGACCAAGTAGTATTTATTCCATAAGTACCGTCCGGATTTTGAAGTATCACCGGGGCATCTTCAACCGCTCCCGTTGATGTTGACGAAGAAGCACTCGAGTCATTGGAATCTTTGCGTCTCTCGTCCTCTCGTCCGACCGAGCTCAAGTCAATTACAGGTGACTGCTCATAATGAATGATGTGCTGACCGTCCAAAGAAATCTGAGACCCGTAGTTCGTTGCTTGCTCATAATTTCCCGAATTCGTCTCGATTTTTTGGAAATTTTTTTCTCCCGCTGACTGGTCTAGTGTTTGTCCTGCACCGAAAGCTATCGACGAAGTGCCTGCCGTTGTTTCGTGAACGGTGGATGAATGTAAGTTTTGTCGATAGTCCGAATTCAAGGCACTATTGTCGTTACTATGAGTCTCATCGACAGAACCGGTGGGTGGAAATTGATCATCGGGACCTGAAACGGTTTCGGCACCAGGTGGTAATTCTTCTACGTAATCATCGCTTAGGGTGCTTCCAGTTTGGTGAGGTGAAATTTGTGGTTGTTGTTGTTGCTGTTGTTCTTGTTGTTGTTGTTGTTGTTGTTGAGCTTGATGTTGGTGATGATCGATCGGCGAATTTATCAAAGAGGAGCCATCATTTTTGAATTGTTGCTGATTGTATTGATGATCGATCGGTGGAATCAATCCACCGTTGTTCAATGACTGCTGACCGAACTGATGATTCTGCGAGACGGGGAACTGCAAATTGACGTCCAAGGAAGATGCAACGGGCACATCTTCCGAGATTACTCCACTATCAAGATTTCCATCCTCTATTCCTGCCCCGAACAATGTTGATTCATGATGATTGAATTGACTAATAGGCGGAGGATTGAAAGACGTTTCCGTACCCTGAGGCTGCGAGTCGAAAGGCTTCGCTTTAAACAGTGGTGGCATCGCGCCAGGGTACAAATGAGGATTCGGAATGGGACCGGTGAAAGGCGATCTGTATTCCGTTTGGGGGAAATTGAAATTTTGATTATAATGGTTGTTGTTATTATTGTTATTGTTGTTATTATTCAATTGGGCCGAGGATGAAGATGCTTGATGATTGGGGTCAAGGACAGGCGGTGATTGCGGAGGTCCGTAACCGAAATCCGGTGGTTTCACTTCGTGAGACAACGAGGGCGCGTGATAATTATTCGTTGCACCGTTATTATGGGGTGGATTTAACGGGGATTCCAAGGCATCGGGTGTCGCGACTCCAGCGGAACCGGCCGCGTACCGCGAGTCTACCGTGTTGACACCGTGATAAAGTGGCATCCACGGTATCTGATTGCACGGATTGCAATTTTTCGATTGCTGAGGTGGAAGATACGCTTGACCGCCCTGCGGCAATGGAGGATGAGGAAGGTTTTTCCCCGATCCGTATCTAGAAACGAAACAATCATGTATTCATGAATATACGATAATCATTCACGTAGTCTAAAATAATTTCACTTTAATCAATGAAGTTTGATTAAGCCATAACATTTAATACTGTTTCTTTAACGTACGAAGCGAAAATTTGGAGTAAAGGTTCATTGAACTGCGGATAATACGTCGCGAAATGAGTTGTCGAGAAATCTTTAGCCGAGCGGTAATAAACCGAGCGTGTACACGTGCTCCTCCATAATTTCTTTATCAACAAACAGCGCGTGAGCACGCATAGCTGTGGTTGTTTCTCGCCCAATCTATTTCACGGCAAATTCGAGTCGTTTCGTTTACAAGCACTCCAGCGAACCGCAATTGAGGCTCACGTTCTATAGGTGTTTGAGATAAGCACGAGATGACGGGATGCGGTGCAGTTGACCGGCAAAGCGAAAATTGCCGGTTAGCTCATAATGCCTCGAGACTTAAGTGTTACCATTCGATACATAAGCTCGCATTTACGACCAACTCCCCGAGACCTCTTGAGAATTTTACTCTTCCAGCGGCTCGTACCGGATCTTTTGCCCAAATCGAAAGTGACCGCTGACGCATCGAGTATGGAAGAAAATAAATATCAATACTTAATGAGACGTACCCTTCGTGAGAATTGGTCGGTGGACCGTAAGATGGCGCAGGGGGCCCGTAAGTCGAAGCTGGTGGGCCGTAGGATGGCGCTGGTGGGCCGTAAGATGGCGCTGGCGGACCGTATCCGTTGGATGGTGGTGGCGGTTGCAAATGATTCAAATTTGCCCCATGATGGATATTATCCGGTCGCTGGGGCGGAGGAGGGTGTGGTCTCTGAGGAGGCGAACCTCCGAAGGGATTGAGCCATCCCATCAATCTTGAGAAATAACCAGGCGCTTCCGTCGGCGGTGCATTGAGGATCTTTCCGTGCCTGAATCCATGAGGAGGTCCTGATCCTGGATGTCCTGGTGGAGGCGGACCGATAGGATGAGGAGGATGACGTGGATGACGAGGAATTCCAGGACCTCGAAAACCTTGCGTGTTTGGTGGTGCTGGTGGTGTCAGGTACTCGTTCAACGTTGCTCTTCGACTTTGACGACGCGGCCGAGGTCCGTTGCTCACTGCTGATACCGATGACGTGCAGCACCAACAGCTTATCAGCAGGCTCAAGCACGCCAGGCCCTGAGGAAAATTTAACCCTGTCTCGTTTCTTTCTACTAAATCTCCTGGGTATTAGTTACATTCTTAAACATATCCAGACTTTCTCTTCCCCCTGAAAAATCGAACTGTTTCACGATCCAATCGATACAAATTCAACAAATTATAACCGTAGACAAGCGCTCGGGTGATAACTCGCGATAATAATCGCCCGGATATACAATGCAATTTCTCTTCTTCGTTCGTTGTGTACATTATCGTACAGTCGACTCTAACGGTGCAAAACTTCACGCTTTATACGGGAATCACGCATGCCGAGTCGCGACTTCGTAACCGAAGGAAATGTACGTAGCGACGGCGGGAAGTGCAAACGGAAAGAGATTTTCTCTCGGTGCTAATGAAATAACGAATGACTAAACATTGCGGCTGTTACAACTCTCTTGACAATGAAACATGTGAGTTTCTGCAAACGCATAAGCATCCTTGTCGTGCATTCGTGCACTTTAAGAGTAAATAGCGTTTGTCCGTTCGTCTTTGAACACACGAGCCACTCCGCTTCGCTAGTAAAGAACCCGACGAAAGACGCGAGGGTCCCTTACGGAAAGCAACGGCGGCCCGATACTATTAGAGTGAAGATGCAGTCAATGGCATGACAAGAAGAATATACATATATATAACCGCACGATATATATAATGCCGCATACTAGCTTAAAGTGGGTCGACTCGTGAGAATCATTTCGTATCTCATCGCTCTGCGCCACCACCGACTGTACAACACATACCGCGTTCGACTCGTGACTCCGATAAAAGATTTGACGACTGGCGCGTTCATCACCGAGATGGATTTTACGAAATTTACAATGGAAAGTGTTGGCCAAGGAGAAATTGGGAACTCGATATTTGTTCGATTTTAGTCCAAGCGGTGAAATTCAAATAAACCCAAATTATGCATGATTTTGTGTAAACGTCAGGGAAACCGGTAGACGAGCGTTCTAATTCTTATTTTTTATTTCTTAATATTCATCGTAATTGCAGGTGTTAATAATGTTTTATTAATGATCACTTTATTGTTCATTTCGTTTTCAGGATTTATTTTCCAATTTATTCAATTAATCGAAGATTTTTCAAATTTTATATGATTGTAACTCGTATTTTTGTTTCTTTCCTACACATAATACAGTTCGATCGGTCCAACGTTAATTGCAGGTTGCGCGCGTATAGTTGCCTTGGTAATTCGTTTTCACTGTTACGGGAACCGTGACAGAAGGATGCATAGAATGCTCGATCGAGACAGACGGGCGCTCCAGTTCACGCCGTTGCCAGTCTTTCGAGAGTAAGAGAGGCGCATTAATTTGAAAAAGAAGGCATTATACCCTGAGAAAAAAAGATGCGAAACCGGAAGAACACGGCTAGCGAGCGGTCTCTTTTCTTCGCAAGCGAGAGGAGTATTGTACAGGCGTCCTGGTATGAGCACCAACACGTGCGTCGGTACAACAGTCTTCTGAACATTCATCGTATCGTGTTTCCACGATGATCCTCGATGAAGTCTTTTCCAGTACGAGATAACGAGAGAAAGAGAAACGAGCTTGATCGAGATTCACAAAGTGTAATCTTGCCGCGCGATCGAAAAAAATGGAAGCAGCGAATGAGGAAAAGGAAGTGAAAAGCGGGAAAAGCCCATTTTCCATCGCTCACCCGATTGATCGCTCTAATATTTACGATTTACTTGACATCGAAACGAACGAAACGATATATCTTATAATGTCACTAATAAGACAACCTCTATATTATTCCGTCGAAACTCAGCAATTCCCATAAATCTCGAAACCACACCAAATTATTATTTTACTAGCGGGAAAATATGGCGTCAAGATATTTAGCCAGGTGATCGCCTATGTGGACTTTTAGGACACACAAATTATAGCTGTGTCTATATATGTCTACGTTATTGCTTCTACACGAGTGCTTATTGGCACAGTGAGAGATCGAAAGAAAGAAAGATCGTAAAAAAAACAGAGTCAAGCAACTGTCGTTAATGACCGTGATCTTGCGGTGTGGCGCGCGGGACGCCGCTCGTGCTCGTTGTCATTCGGAAGTATGCGTTGGCTCTTGCGTGCCATTTACTTAGGTGTATTAGCGTGAGCGACTCTCGGACAGCATCTCGCAATGTGAATGTGCGTGCGTAAGAACGAGAGTCCTTACGGGTGACCGAGGTAGAATCGACTCATCTCCCACCATACTTGACGCCGTAGCGAGTCAAACGAAGAAGCTGAAGAAGAAGAGAAGCAAGGCGAGAGAGCCGGAAGCGACCGTTACGCGCGCTCGTAGGAAAGTAAAGAGTGCCTTTTTCCTCTCGTCCCTCTTCTCTCGAACACACGCGCACTGGACATACTCGTATACGCGTATGTACACGAGTCTAATATTTCGTACGGTCGACGAAAGGCCGACTACGAGTTACTGTGTACTGTAACGTAGTATTTTAAACGTTGACGACACCTTCCTCAATGTCGCCTTGTTTTTTTTGTATGTAGTCCGATCAAGATGGGAAAATGAGGAGGTAATTGAGCAAAGAACGGTCAGCGCGGAAATTTGAGGGGGCTGACCTTTTTGTCGACCGACTATAAATCTATGGCTAGTTTCTCTACCATCGCAAAATATAAATAAATAAAAATAACTCACAATCTGGTTTTTTTTTAATAAATTGGAAAAATTTTATGGTCATCGTAAATATGGTTTTCATCTAGTTTCATTGTGACAAAGTTAATTTTTATCGCATCTTTTGAAGCAAACGATCGAACAGCGTAGAGTCCTAAATCAGAGGGCAACGTAAATCGTTCATCCACCTGTTCTCTTTTCATTTCCTTGTGCTCATATATAAATATACATCGCTGCTCAGTGTACGTTATGTTACTTTATTATATTCCCTCGGCATTTCTCTTCGATGCTTTACTCTCCCGTTCTTCGCTTTTCCTGATGAATCCTATACTAATTCGTCATAGAATAAAAAATGCACCTCGAGCATAGCGCGTCGGCGATACGAGCGCACGTACATTGAATCATCTATAAAAAGTGTCGACTATAATTTGTAGGTCTCGGGAACGGATTATTATTTTTTTCTCGTTCTTCGTATAATAGATAAAAGAATTTATTCAATTTAATAATCTCATAAAGCACAAATTAAAATCCTGGCGTCGAATCAATTTCAGAAAATCAAACCTCTTTTATTACCCATCTTCGCGTTCATGAAAATTCATGTTTGAAAATCGATCAAACGCGTGACCTTTTTAAGATCGAAATAACAAAAAATAAAAATATAAGAATCGAGGGTTCGCATAGAAGATATATTTAATATTCAGTATCGATAATCTATGATTGCTGTGCGTTTCACGCATCGCGTTCGATTTCGCGGTCTAAATTTCACACGGCAAATTGAACCGGTGAACTGAACTGACTAGGTTACGGTATGGAAAAATTGATGAGGGAGCACATATCGAGTTCGTCGGCGTGCGGAACGTCGTTGAGGTCCGCGTGTCGCAGACGCCGGCGGACTGCAAGGCGAGCGACTCCGCGAGCGGCGCATTCGAGGCATCGAAAGTCGCCGTGAAACGAAGTTACTCGGATAATGTAGGTAAGTGGGCTGTGGGGATTACGAGAGTCGACCCATGCAGCCTAGCGAGCGCGCAGACTCGCGTTCTCAGCGGTACACGATGCATTCGGTGATGCTGTGTGTACCGCGTGCTCGGGCACTCATAGGTACACACGCGCGCGCAGGATGCATTCGTGCGTGTACACTCGTCGCACGTGTACGTCTCTCACGGAGCACAACGCTTTAATGCATTTAGATACATAGGCGAGATCGAGGATGCGCACATGTTGCACCGGAGCACGTCGGCTTGATTGAGTTAGACGTGAAACCGCGATTTCCTGATCGACTTAGGCTCGTATTATTTTTTTCATTCGGTCCATAATAATAGTAATAATAATATAATCGTTAACGAAGCCACCTCGAACTTATCGCGACGAGAAATATATAGAAAAGCGAAATGGTCCATTTTTTTTAAGAACGTGAAATTCCTCGTCGAGCGACAAATATAGAATAAAAAATCGATGTATAAATAATGAGAAGCGACTGCAAATTATACGATATCTGTATGAATCGTGACTCTCGAGTTTCTATCGATCAGGATGAAGAAAGTTCAGTGAAGTATTCATGTACGATCGTCGATCTGTAAGACGTGCAGAAAGGTTTTCTTAGAGTTCTGCCGATGAGCTTAATATAGTAGTACGGATGGATTAACGTATGGCCACAGCGAGACGCGATGCTCGCACGCGACTCTCACCCAAGCTCCGTGATTTCTTCTCATTATAGGAATGATCTATTCGTTCCTCTTTTTTCTCGCTTTTATTTTTATTTTCATTTTGTTCTTTTTTTCTTTCATTTTCACTCTCAGAACGAGAAATCCGTACGACCGACTCCGGTGTACGACGGGTGACTAGATTTACTACGATCTTGGAGGGACTGAGAGAAAGAAAGAGAGAGAGAGAATAAAATAAAAATCCGGCCGGAACACTCGCGAGACGAGGTTTTAATTTTTGTTATCCGAGAGTCCCTTTTAATACGTTGCGGTCTCTATTCGGCAACCTCTCACTCTCTTTCCTCTCTGTTCCTAGTTTTGTTTTTCAATGCCAACAGTATAATCTCGAGAGAACGAACTCCCGTGGGAATGAAGATCATCGGGATAGGAATTGCCGTTTTACCCGTCTCTTCGCCAACGTCGTTTTCGCTGTCTTCTTTAAGAGGTCATCTAACGGCGCGCCCGAAACGATTATAAAGAGCACGATATCTCGCGGGAGGGAAAAAGACAATGGGGGAACGGGAAGGGGGTAAACGAAGAATACGTAACGTAAATTTATAGACGTATTCGTTTGCGAGAGCGAGAGCGAAAAACAGAATGGTGGAAGAAGTTATTATACCTAGAAACAAATGTGTTTTGGCAGTTGTGAGAGTAAATTTTGCGATACAAGAACATTCAGAGAAAACTCGAATATTTGGGTCACAGTACGATGCATGAAAACAAATGAAATAATTTTCCCCACTTGGTACGTCGTCGAATCATGAATTGTACCGACGTTTTTCCCCTTAACAATCGATATATTTCATGAGTAAAAATTCATTAGATCGTTACGATCGTAAAATTCAAGGAATCTAATATGGCAAAAATATTAATCACCGATAATTGGTGCGCAAATTTTTTTCGTTTTTTTTGGTGTCATTTAAAAATCATTTAGAATAACTCAACTTTTACCGCGAACTTTTTCAAGCATAATTACCAACGATTACTCTTGCCGCGGAAGAATTTAGTTCGTATCGTTTTTTTTCGTTCGAGCCGCTGGCGCCCATCTCTTGTCGAATGAGACAAAAGAGGGAGCTAACTAAAAGTTTTCACTTTAGGACTAAGTACGTATTATTATGAATTACTTTTAATAACTGGGCTACCACGTGGGATATATAGTTTTGCAGACGACTATTATCGTGCAGATGTATTACAGTATACCCGTATAAGTAGTATACTACTTTGTTCATAATTTCTCCTTACCCACCGACCTACACGATCTAAGCACGATGCCGTGTAAAAATACACCACGCTACGACTTTACTCGAAACGTTTTTTTCCCACATGCCAGTCGGTTTTACTTTATACCCGGGTGCATATACATCGCGACGAGAAATACACGCTTCGAGTTTTCATCTTGAAACGATATACGACCTCGGGATACGGAAAGACGTATGTATGTCGAGATCGGCTGTAAATATTTCTATACGCGTCTGTAGAGCAAACGCGAATGTTCGCTATTATTTAGCGATCTTAGCCAAATAGCCTGCAAAAACACTCGACGGCTTAAAAATCAAGCAGTCTAGTAGGCAAAAAAAATAATAAAGATCACGATTATCAGCTGATGGACTTTCACTGAATTCTGACCTAAATCTTGAAAACTTGTGTTAATTATTTTACCTTGTGTTACACCGATAAATATTATTCTCTTGAATCACGTATACCTATATACCTATAGCATCTCGATCGACCTATAGCACTGCAGACGAGAAGGATACCGATACCCGCACGCACGCGATAAGAGTCGCTGACCGCAAGCTCTCCCAATGCGGTCCGTCCATTAATCGATCGTATTCCGGAACACTCTCGCTTTTTTTTAATGCGCTTGCCCATATAAGAAAGTGCATGCTCGAAAGATATTTTGTACGACGAATGATTTATCAAGTTTCAAATTCATTTGTCGAATTTAATTATCGTTAATATTGTTTTGTTATTAAATTTTACTTACGAATCGAACCCTCATGTCTCAGTCTTTTCGTCTCTGTAGCATCACACTCGATGGCACACTTGACAAGGGCGAGTTGCGGTTGCACACACCCAATAATAAAAACAATAATTTAACTAACGATGATGAGCAGCCTCTTCACACCGCATCGACGACGTATTCCCAGGACGCGAGGGAGGCGATGCAGGAAATGAAAATTGAAAACTAAGTCGAACCAAAAAACAATGATAAAAATTATATTTAATTTTCACGAACTGATCAAAAATCGTTAATGTCGCATCGTGATTTTGTTAGGGGTTGCACACACGAGGGTGGTTTTGTTTGTTTATTTGGTTTTAATAACACACGCGATCGAGAAACGCGGATGAGACGTGAGAAAATGTAGATGCGCACTTGACCAATGTCAAAGAGAGAGTCCATCAGCGTACGGTGCGCCCGGGTTTCTTATATTCGAGAGGCCTTCTTTGCCACTTCGTCCCCGTACCACCATCAACCACCTCCAATCCTACATGGTTCTTCGTCTCCTTCGCTCGAATACTAAACTCCACGCATCCTCCTACTCTTTCTCCCTGACGTGCACGCCGCAAAGTTTGCTAGACGCTGCGCGCCTTTCGTCCAACGTGCACGAACGACGCGCGCGCATTTTGCTAATGTCTCTCCTATATATATAGATCTGTGACTTACCTGACTTACCTGCTCTCTCAGAAGTTTCGACTACCTGCTGCGATGATTATTTTCCCCAGCCCGGAAGATTCTTTAACATCCTCCTGTTTCGCCGCACCTAAAGTCAACCCGCATGTTTTCAAAAGAAAAATGCCTCGACAACAAATAACGACTCAAGGAAACTGAGTGATTTTTCAGAGTGCGACTCAAGGGCAACATTTTTTCGTTATTCAAGCAGAGGGGCTGAGGGTTGAAAGATAATTTAAACAAAAAATAACGAAATGACAAATTTATCATAATTTATAATAATTGCTTAATCGTTGTTAAAAACGATTATATCTTTATCTGTTTTTAATGATAATATCGTTTCAGATGCATCGCGTAGATTTCATTAGGAATAATGATGTTTCATTGAGAA
This sequence comes from Netelia inedita, assembly GCA_964017225.1. NCBI lineage: Eukaryota > Metazoa > Arthropoda > Insecta > Hymenoptera > Ichneumonidae > Netelia > Netelia inedita. The sequence goes on along the minus strand of OZ024922.1, from coordinate 32,961,505 downwards.
ATCCAAGCAGACACGGTGCACATGTCGGAAAGCCACATTACGCAATTTACGAGTGTACAGAGTCATCCTAAATAAACTTTTCGATGCTTCAAGTTGGTAAGAAAAGCGTCTGAGACTTTACGCATCATTACGATACATGCCTGCGATCCGTCAACTGTGTTATAATGGCCACGGTGGAGTTGTGCGTACAAAGGAATTCCGAAGAACAGACAGTAAAAGGACGAGGGAAGGAGATGGTGGTTTTGGAGCCCATCAGGGGTTCGAATCTTCCATCTTCTCTCGACATCCATCTTCTTCCCCCAACTACACAGGTAACGTTTTCTAATCCAGTAAAATATCTCGAAATCATGGTCTAGAGGCGTAGACACCGTGACAGAATACCCAAAGGCATTTCAAATGACTTGCCGAACCGACGAAAAATCGTTGGTGCAAACAACGAAAGTTTTTTACTCTTAAAAAGTTAACGTTCGGTCTCCCGGTGTAAAAGTGCGTTCTCTTCATCCAAAAGTCTCGTAGAAATTGCATAGGCTATAAATTCCACGGCTGATCGTGGAATATCAATTGCGGAACGCGACGCGAGTTTCGCAACGTGCGGGGAAAAGCATTTCGCGAATCTCCTTTTCGCGTTGCTCTACCGTTCGATGTTCGTGCCTTGGTCGACAGAGAGAGACGCGTGTCCCTCCATATATTTGCGACGTGATATGTGAATACCAGCGCGCGTTATAGTCTCAACATAGTTTCTATATATGTATGTATATATCGAAGTACCGTGCGTAGGATGTAACGCAACTTGGGCGCTCTTACAACGAGGAAATCGAGGGTGAATCTCCGGAATACAAAATGGCCTTGCAGAAAGCGGCGAGAAAGTCTATGGTGACCGGGTTTAACGTCCGTGCGTGCGTCCCGTCTTTATACCGTTTCGATATTATGGATATATACGCGTACGCGAGATTTATTCGTCCGTAGGAAACAAGTTGGAGCATCTATGCCTTCGAATCCGACGCCCCTCTTTCGCGCGAATACGCACTATCGATGATTACGAAGAAATTCCTATTTCGCTACGTGCTCCGCGATCTCAGCGAATCTCCCGCTCGCAAATACGGCGGAAAACCAGTCGGAGATGTCTGCGGAAATGCCCTGAACGGGTTCGAATCGACGGCGGATGCCGCTCGAAAGTGAGTCTCGAGTCGAAAGAGACTTTGCATTCGTTTTATTTGACGACAATAAACTATATTATACAGTTTCGCGAAATGTTATAAACGGAGTTTTGCTTTAATCCAATGATCCTTCGTTTCTTATCTCCCGAGGGTAAACCTTAAGATTCCGGGAATGCGAGGTAAATTAATCGCATGTTATCGTCGAGTTGTCTTATTTTTATATTTCCTTTCATCATTAATAAATTCCCGACGAATAACTTCTGCGGAAAAGCTACCTCGCGCTTCAGTGGTACTCGCTCTTCGCGAGGTAAACCATACTGTTAGTATAGCTTACAATTAGTGAGACATCGTAGCTCTCGCGCTCTGACTCGGATACACGAGGGCCAACTGTTGAACGGAAGAATTTCTCGCGCGACGCTCACTTCCTGTTCTCACCACGACGATGGGTAGTCATTTTGCGTTTCTAATTGCCCTAATGCTGTCGGGTGTGTGGGTCGCGAGCTTCGCGACCGAGACCTCGCCGAGTCTTGTGGCGACCACCATGGAAAGTGACGTTACGACAGCGAATAGTGGAACTCCGAGTCCCTCGACGGCTCCAACTTCGGCTATTGTTGGGACTACGAGTACATCGACGTCTCCAACTTCGACTACTGTTGGGATTACGAGTCCCTCGACATCAGTAACTACGACCACTGCATCGACCACCACACCGACGATATCGACGACTAAACTTCCGGTGACGATGAGAACAACCCCTTGCATAACGAACAACGGTCGTTACGCCGATCTTACGGACGTGTGTTTACGATCTTACGTCATTTGTAGCTGGAACGGTACAGCGTTCACAACGATTGCGATGAAATGTCCTGGCCAGACCATTTTTCAACAAGAAACGTCAAGATGCGTGAGGCCATTGTGCATTTCTCTTCCTGCCGGGTGTTGACCAGCAAAATGTTTCACGCAAAATTTATGAAGATATACAGAAATTCTTAAAAATTCTATAGATATTAGTCTGGAATATTTTATAAACCACATCAAACCCTCGGATAGTGGAAAAATGGTGTTTTGTTGTAAATAAAAAGGTATAAAACAAGGCTGAACAAGGGATATTTGATTAATTCTAATTTATTAATTTCGCGAAATGTAATTGTTTATTTTTTTCAACGTATAGAATATTTATGATAACAGCGGTAATTTGTCTAAACGTCATAAAGAGATCCTTCGAGAATGTTCGTCAGGAGCTCTCAATATTTCGAATTCCAGTAAACTTCGAACACGACCGCCGTCAGCCACAGTCACGAATCTCTCGTTCGACCATCGATCAATTTCCTCACCATTTACCGGGTGTTCTAGGTCTTCTACCGATACCACACCTCCCACTTTAGCCGCTCTCTTTTGCCTTCGGGAATGAACTCTTCTGTCATCCGGATCAGCCAGAATCTTCAGGATCTTCGACGGTGATGATTCCACAGTATTTGTCAATGGGATGATCACCGGGTTTTCGAGTTCTTGAGATATTCGATACAGAACGTGATCCAGACCTTTTTGAAGATCTTCGTTAACTCCTGGTAGACTTTCTTTAATAGCTTTTACCTTGATGTGATCGGTAACATTTTTTTTCTCTTCTCCTCCATTGCCTTCGGGAATGGAAATTTCTCGTTTTCTACGTGAGTCACCCTCGCTCGATTCTTGCTCGGAATTGTCCTGACTCTCTGCTGATTCCTCCGCGGAACGATTATCCACTTTATTTTGCAAAGCTATTTTATGGTCACTGTTCTGTTTAAATTCCGTCAACTGGCTAAAGTTCTCTGTCAAATTCTCCAGAGCCATAAAATTTAATATCGATTTGAAGGTTTCCATGTTAATTGAATTGTTTAACGATCTTATTTTCCAGACCAAACTATGATTTCCATGCTCCTCGGGGTTTTCGTTCAAGAGCAAATGCTTCTCCACCTGTACCAATTTTTCTTTCTCCTTATTCTCGTTTATGTGCTCTAGCAGAACTTTGATCCTCAACGCCAGCTTGTGATGTCCTTTCGTTAAGGATAACGTGGGCGCGGTGCTGCGACGAGACTCAGCCGTTGTCGAAACATTATCTATGGTCGTTGAAAGATGTTCTAATTCGTTCGATGTTGATTCGGTCGTGGTAGTTATAACTTCATCCGCCAGATCGGTAGAACCGTTCGTCTCTGATGAACAAGAACCAGAAGATCCAGAGTCACAAGCCTCAGAATTTGAGGTGGTTCTCGTACAATCGCCGCTTGATGAACCATCTTTACAGATCTCGGAGCTTGCGCCCGATGATGAAGTGAAGCAGGATTCGTTGCTACCGTCGCAGCTTAATTCTTCAGGACTGCGAGCAATCAGGGCCAAATCTGCAGATGCCTCTCTATTTGTTTCGGTCGAACTTGAAATGCCGGTCACTTCTGCAGGTGCTGTGCTGTTTTTCTCGCTCAACGAGGGTCGATTGGTCTGCTTTATGCTTTCTCCTTCGCTTTCGGAAAGTACGACAGCTACTTCGCTACAATCACCAGATCCGTTTTCCGAGTCTTCACCACAACCTACCACTGAATCCTTCTCCGCTGATGATTTTTCGTCCGATAGCTTTACAATTTTTATTAATTCAGGCACTTCCGTCACTGTCTCGATCGTCGTCGGCTCAGATTCGACGCTCGTAGTTGGCATCAATGTCACATCCCCATCGTAAGGAATCTCAATTTTTTTAGGATTTTCTGATAAATTGGGCGCATCTGATTCGGGTGCGTTTGACGAAAAATCAGTTGTCGCGTTGTCATCCGCTTCTGACTCACTGCTGGCTCCTGTTGATTCACAACTTCCATCGCCAGAACCTTCTTTGCACGAAGAAGATTGTTCACTATCACCCGATGCTGTCTCAGAAAGATCTAAGTCTGTTTTCATTGTAATCGAAAGTTTCGGGCTCTCAGTGGATGAAGCATTGTTTTCTGTTTTTCTTGGCACATCGTTCGACAAATTCAGCCGTACTGGTGTCACCGTTGCGCACTCCCCAGATTCTGAAGCGTCACAAGATTGAACGGTTACCCCCTCATAAAGCTCACCCGATTTTGAAACTTCCGCAGAATTAAATGTATCTAAAGGCTCCCATTTCTTTTCATCAGTTATGGAGCTAACATTGAAATCTTCAGCGGCATGTATTTCTTTATGTTTCATCGCAGCTTCGTCAGTGCTGTGATCATTTTTGTGAGATGACAAAGTGCTCTTTTGATTTGTTTCTTCTTCATTCGATAAAGTTGCCGACAAATATAAACATTGCTCAGAATCACCATCGCATCCAGAATCTTTCCAACGCGTTTCATTCGTTTCGTGAACGGAAGGTACGGCCGTTCCGGCAGTCAGTTTGTTCTCAATTGATAGAATACCCGTTTCGCCAGAACCGTGGATCGAACACAAAGATCCATTGCAGGCACAAGATTCGGAACCATCTTGACATGGGTCTTTGATTACCGCAGTAATCGTTTTGGGTTGCGTGATACCAGATCCTTCCTTACTCATGCAATCCTCGCCGGAGCACTGGCTGGAAGTGTCCTTGCTTCCATCACTAATAATCGTGGTAGATTTTTCAGTATTCTCACCGGAACAGTCTTCACCGGTACAAGACTTGGGTGTAACACTAGAGTCTTCTTTACTCGTGCAGTCCTCTCCGGAACACTGGCTGGAAGTCTCCATGATCTCATCACTGGTAACCTGGGTAGATTTTTCGGAGTTTTCATCAGAACAGTCTTCGCCGGAACAAGGGTCGGTCGTAGCACTAGATTCTTCTTTACTCGTGCAGTTCTCTCCGGAACATGGACTGAAAGTGTCCTTGCTCCCATCGCTGATAACCGTGGTAGATTTTTCAGTATTCTCACCGGAACAGTCTTCATCGGAACAAGACTTGGGCGTAACACTAGAGTCTTCTTTACTCGTGCAGTCCTCTCCGGAACACTGGCTGGAAGTGTCCATGATCCCATCACTGGTAACCTGGGTAGATTTTTCGAGATTCTCATCAGAGCAGTCTTCACGGGAACAAGGTTTGGTAATAGCACCAGATTCTTCTTTACTCGTGCAGTCGTCCCCGAAACACTGGCTGGAAGCGTCCTTATTCCCATCACTGGTAACCTTGGTAGATTTTTCGAGCTTCTCATCAGGACAGTCTTCACCGGAACAAGGCTTGGTCGTAGCACTAGATTCTTCCTTACTCGTGCAGTCTCCGCCAGAACACTGGCTGGAAGCTTCTGTACTTTCATCACTACCGGAATCGCTGACAGATTCATCGGAAGAACGACCAGTACATTTTTCATCGGAACAAGGCTCAACGCTTCCATAATTAGTCCCAGCGTTTATCGTTGCCTTTTCCAATTCACAAGTAGGATCATTTTCCGGACAAGAATCTTCGCTGGATCGGACTGGCTTGTCTGAAAAATTTTCCACTGTTTCCGTCCCATCCGATCTCTCCGTGGTTGTTTTTCCAGTGATTGTGGTGATGGCGGATAATAGTTTATTAATGTCGTAATAATTCGTTGTTGCATTTATTTCTTTGAGCGAATTTTCCGCAACACAGTCACCATTTTCGCACGACGAACCGATCGATGTTGCGCAAGACCCTTCAGGAGTGCAATTGGACATGGACGACGGACTGCGATCTTCTTCGGAAGCTCTCGTAACATCTTCCGTTACGCAGTGCAGAAATTCTTCCCCAGAGCCAACATCAACGCCGCGAATCGACGGTCCAACTTTGATTTCCACTCTTTTCTTAGGAATGTCTGTTTCGTTTGGCCATTCGTAAACGTCTTTCGAAACAATACCGCCCGTGGCGCATCTTATCCTTTTTTGCTCGCGAACAACGATAGGACCAACGTGACTGACCGTCGTGAAATTCGCAACGCCACTTCTCGTGTTTTCGTAAATCACTTCGTGCAGTGACGTTTTGCAAACAGTTGCCACGTCACCAGGCGATATTTCACCATCGAGTTTGTCACACTCGAGATACTCTTCGGGTATCGTCGCTGAATTTTCGAATGAAATCGCGAATTCTCTCACGACGAGTCTCTTCGGCGGATCGAAGGCCGGATCTTCCTTGATCGTCGTCGTCTCTATCCAGCAGAGAGTTATCTCTTCGTCGACGTGAACGCTACTCGTCCTTTTAGCTTCGGGTTCGCCCGCGACTTTAAAAGCACCTGCGATATCGATGGACGAAGCGTTCACCGGACTGTTTTGATTAAAATGCCGATGTCGTCCGTGTGGTTCGGTCACGCATTTCTCTGGCAATTTTTCTATCCCTTTCTCGTTCGCGTTAGGCGTAATCTTTTCGTTTTCTGGCTCGAGATCCAAACTAGAAGTCTTGACGCTGCTATCGTCGATTTCATATTTTATCGATTTCTTGTGGTAATTCTTTGGATGCTTTCGTCGAGGTCTGACCATCCCAAGATGTGCCGTGTTCACGTTGACATTGTTGTTAAAATTCGAGTTTGATCGCCTGATGTCTGAGAAATTTACGGACGAACCGGTTGCCGATTGTGAACTTTTCGCAATGGATTCTGGCAGATCAGGGACCATTTTTCTCATCACATTCCGAGTTTTCGTTTCGTGAGGTGCTGTCGAACGTACCTGTTTGTATTTCGTTGGAGCTTCGTGAGAAATGATTATTGCAATATGAAATAAAATCCCTTAGGCATTAATCGTAGTTAGCATACATAAAGAAACAGAAATAAAACGATGCATTCAAGAATACATTTTTATTGTACCATTGACACAAATAAGAATATTAGTGTACACAAAGCACAAGCGAGTCCACGCCGTTGTTTCGTCTCGTGGACGATTTTACAATGGGAACAAATATCTGAAAATCGACGAAAACAAACGGCCATAAAGCATGTCCAAAAAATAGCAAAAATAAAAAAATAAAAATCATCCCCACAAATTGATAAATTAAAAACGGATGATCTCTGAATTACTTTACCTCCTCACCGGCATAAGCTCCAAACGGAATGGCATCATTGATTTCGAAACAACAGATCTGTTAACAATTTAAATAAAGGAGAAAGATGAACGTGTGATTAATTTTTATTATCGCTTTCCTTAACGATCGTTAAATCAGTTATACGGCCCATACGTGATTTGCAATGTGCGGCATGGAATACCACCAAGCACGTTTCTGCGATCTCGTTTGAAATAGGATCGAAAATTTCAGCCACTCGGGCGCGCTACGTATTCACCAGTTACAGAGACGATATAGGTGTCCGTAAACCAAAAGCCATTTACAAGCCGGGATGGCTCGGATAATCGTTGCAATCCTGATAACGCGTTTCAATTAAATTTTTACAATGATAAGAAACGCGAGATGCTTAAAATTCATTGCGCGAACGACTCTTGCCTCGGAGCCCGAGGAAGCGAGCTTTACCACCTATGGCGTTTATAGATTTTACGTTTTATTTTATTGGTTTCGTTCAACCAGCCCGAACAAACGAATATCGTTCATCAACTTGATCGCCCATTTTAGAAAGTGAACATCAAACCGTCCAGAATATCCCGAGACCGTAATAAAAATACATCGGTCGAAGTAATAATAAAAAAAACGTAGGTCTATATAATAGAAAAAATAAAAATATTTAAATAATAACACACGAAATTCTTCGTACGATCAACCCCGGGACAATTTCATGAATGATCTCCGAATCGATTAAAAAGGCTTTAAAATAAATTAGGAACGCTGGCTTAGTTTCAAGCGTGTCTCGTGGAATATCGCGGGGAATAAAATATATATCGAGGCGGGAGAGAACGAAAACGCGATAAGAAGAACAATGCCGATCGTGTCATGCAAGAATCCATCCGAGTTTTGCGTATGCGCGCGTGATTCTCTTTCCTCAAGAGCCATGGGGATTTGTTCGGATAATCTCGCTGGATACCCAGGACATGAATATAACAAGAATTATTTTGCCTCGACGATACGAATGGTGTACTAGATTTAATCACGGCTTTACGATCTTTTAAACAGAGAAACCTACGATCCCCTCGCAGTTATTGTTACGAACGTTAAATGTCACGTTCGTTTAACACACGGGGAGGCCACCAAACGCAACTATATATATTTGGTTATAACGCTTAGACGTACAAGACACAATCAATTTTTCTCGTTGATCGAAAAGAAGCCATCACGTCGGACCGTGTGTCTTCGGCTTCGCGGACGATTAATTCCGCCGTCTCAAGACCAAAGAGACTCTTCTCCGCACGGTGACTCTCGACTTAACGATCTACGACCGACGCTACTCACGTATCTTCGACACGGTCAAATGATGCAAACAAGCGAAACATTTATACCGCTAAGGTCGAAATAATTCGGGAAGATTTTCATTAAAAATAATCGAAGAAATTTATGGTTCGCGGGAAGATTTTAATATCGGGACTTACCAAGATGATCGACGACAGTCCACAGGACCAAAATCGTAATGGTAACATTGCCGTGGCTGAATCCTAGCCACTTCCGGTCCGATCTCCTTTCGTCCTTCACTGATAACAAAAAAAAAGAATACCCCGTCTATCTTTAATTGCTTGTTATCCACCCCTTATACGAAACATCGCCTCTATCTTTTTTTTATTCTTATCATTATCGAGCACTCACGATATCCTCGTAGGGAGGACCGCTAAGGATGAAGAGAATATACACGACTGAAGACGAGCGCTCTCCTCGGACCTCGTGTCGTGTCTCTGACGATGGAATCACGACGCTGCGCGAACTCGATCGGATCCTCTAAGTCTATCGTTTATCCGAACTGCTATCCCCCCACCATATTGACCATCTCAATAAAATCGGCCCCACCGCGGAAGTCGCTATTGTCGAACCCCGTTGCACAGTTCTCTTATTTCGTTGTTATGCCGCAGCTCTGCGCGAAAAAAATCATTGTCTTGGTAACATTTTTCTTCTCTTAACTGAATTCACCTATTTCATGTTTAAACAAATTCTTAATTTTACGACGGTGACAACCGTCGTACGTGGATGACCGTCGCTTACGTGGATGAAAATTATGTTTTTTCCAACTTGTTCGTTTTTGGTTTTGCTAAAAGTGAAACTTGCCTGAAAAGTATTTTTTGCACATGAACGATGTAAACAAAAATGTGGGTTACCGCACATGATTTATGAGCGAGAGGGATGCTGATCGAGGGTAGTGAAGAACGAAAGGAAAAGTTTCCGGTGAAAAAGTGTTGTAGCCGACGTAAGTTCGAGAGGCTTATAAGTAGGAAATTCAAGATCGGCCTCAATCCTCGTAACGACGCGCCGAGAACATTTCGGCGTGCAGTTTCACCTCGTTAAACGTAACTTACACGTGCTTAGCCGTCGTTCGAACATACGGATATCGTAATTTTGTTGCGGTCACCGATCCATTATAACACCACGAAGAAAAGCTCGAATCGCACACGACGGTTCTCTTTGTCTCCAGGTTTTTTATTGCCTTTTATATTTCTGCCGGTCGACGACGACCGACGACCCTAAAGTCGCAAAATGCCAAGCGAAATTACCAACGGATCGCAATTTGTTTCGGTCTACAATATCCAATTGTGCGATCGCGTCGAAGAAGTAGCCATTGAACGACGATATGCGACAATGATGATTCGACATTGAAATTATCGATGCTGTGATGCTTCGTGTTTCGTTGTATCGACCATCGATTTGTTTTAATAATTTCTGGATTACTTTGATTTAACCAAAACAACGTTTCATCGCATGACAATTGATCCGATGACTAGCTGTATCTATTCGTGGCACGAAAAGAAGTTTATCCGTTCACCCAATGACCCACATCGACGCCGAACACAAAAATAGATCTTTGATAAGCTAACTAAACTTATAACAGTCGATTGCTATTCAGAATCTGCAAAACTCGTTGAATTATAGATTACTCCCACACACTCTGACTACATTTACTTTCCTTTTTAAAGACCATTTTAGATATCTAGGTAGTTGGGAAAACGTAGCTCCGCAGAAATTTCTAATCGAACTATTGCGAGTCACCTTCGATATTGAGAAAGTATAGATTTACACTTTGATTGCGTCCATTCGACATCATTGTGGCGCTTTGATAAACGGGGCGAATTAACGAATGGTAGTGAAGAAATAAAATTTGTTTAAGGAACGCACGTATATCGGTTTATTGACATATCAATATTCTGATTAATTTGTACATATGTGCGCCAAGTACATGTCACCCGCGAACAATCAAGCGGGGAATATATATGAAATTTGTTGAAAGTTTATTTCAATACAAAAATACACCATGTTATAAACGCCGATTGCGCGTTCTTATTTACAGAGGATAAACGATTATTTACGCGTACGAATATCGCACGGACATTCCCCTTAAGCTTGAAGCTTTTCCGTCAAAAGTTTCTCGAGTTTGCGCATATCAACGGCAAACTTACGGATTCCGTCGCTAAGCTTGTCCGTTGCCATTTGATCTTCGTTCAACAACCATCGGAATTTGGCTTCGTCGAGATGAATTTTTTGAAGATCGGATTTCTTCGCAGTTTCGACGCTGAGCACTTTGGTTATTGGCTCGTTGCTTTTCTCCAGTTCCTCCAGGAGCTTCGGGCTTATGGTCAAAAAGTCGCAACCACCAAGTTCTCTGATTTCGCCTGGTATTTGTAAATTCAAACATCGGTATAATTCTATAATTTGATCTAACGGATGGAGTTTAAAGTGTTATAAAATTATTATTGGAAGACGAACTTACCAACGTTACGGAAAGATGCGCCCATTACGACAGTCTTGTAGTCGAACTTTTTGTAGTAATTATATATCTTAGTCACAGATATAACACCAGGATCTTCCGTTGATTCAAACGACTTCTTATCTGTATTCTGGACGTACCTGTAAAATATATCTCTTATTAATAAAATTTCTGAACAATTTTTTTTTAGTTTTATAACTCTTAGTTGAGAAAATACTGTAATTACCAATCGAGGATTCTTCCGACGAATGGAGAAATGAGAGTAACGCCTGCTTCGGCACAAGCAACGGCTTGAGCAAAAGAAAAGAGAAGTGTTAAGTTGCAATGAATTCCGAACTGTTCCTCGAGTTCTCTGTTGAAAACGAAAATATTATTACACGATTCTATGTTTAGCCAATATTCGAGCATTAATCGTAACTGTACATACTTGGCAGCTTGAATACCCTCCCAGGTAGAAGCAAGCTTAATGAGAATACGATCCTTGCTAATACCAGCTTCCTCATAAAGGGCAATGAGTTTCTTTGCTTTTTCAATGCTTGCCTCTTTGTTGAACGAAAGTCGTGCATCAACTTCGGTCGAAACACGACCTGGAATAATTTTTAAGATCTCTTGGCCAAATAGCACGCAGGTCATGTCGATGGCCGCTTCAACTTGTTCAGCCAGATTACTATAAGTGCATATTGTTTATTTAATACAAATCGATGAAAATTATCGACGAAACCCTCAAAGAAGAAGAACTACTTACGAGCTAACTTTTTTGCCGTGATGAATGGCCTTGTCCAGCAAATGCGCATATTTTTTTTGATTGGCTGCAGCCAAGATCAAAGATGGGTTGGTCGTCGCATCGGTTGGCTTAAATTGCTCCATAGCTGCGACCAAAAAACGAGATTCCACATACTTTACGTACAAGTCGGTCACTCGAAGGTCACGTAAATATTCGTTATCTATTATCTCATGCATCAAGCACGTATGAGAAATTTACAATATAAGAACGAATGCTAATTAATGGAAGTAAGAAAAAACACACAAAATATTTCAGAAATTTATGTAATCGGACGAAATGTGAAGAAATGGTCGGTTCGTGCATAGTAAAGAATGTACAAAGTATGATGAGTGGGCAAGAAACGTTTGAAGTTCGCGGGGTCGCGAGAGCGTCCGAGAACGAGAGAGATAGAGAGAAAAACGAATGCGATAAAATGTAGATTGGATGTAGTCGCGCAGACGCCGGCCGGTGCTATCGTTATTGTATGGGATGTGTGAAGCACGTGGTTGTAGAATTCGGCAATGGCCATGAACCTCACCTTGAAAACTGTGAAAACAAACGTAAGAATAATCATCGTGTTCGATGAGATCTAAATACGTTTCACCGCGAAGAGAACATCGTGTACAAAGATCGTTCGAGGTACGTATACCCCCACCACAAATCATCCGACTCTACTAATCCAACAATGATAATCACCTTCGCCTCTGACCCGCTTCACGAGTACTCTCCATTTGGTAGAGAGTGCGGAATACAATTATGACGAGAAATATTAAATTTGTAATATAACTAACCATGAAAGTCGCCCGTGTCGGCGACCACAGTCGTCATCGACTTGAGCTGATCGAGAGAGCTCGTCATTTTCGTTTTCTTGCTTTGCGGTCCACTCATTGTGATACGAGACTTGTTGAATTCACGACTGACGATGCACGACTCACGAAGTAATGTAATGATGCTCAGAAAGTAAGCTACGACTATGGGAGCGAGGTCGCGAGCATTCTCCTTTCCAGGGCTGCCAAGCGTTCGGTAATAAATGTTTCACGATAGGAGTTGTCTCCATAAAGTTGGCCGACCGACTTTGACTTTTTTCAGTTTTTCTTTTGCCATCGTTTAATTGTCGTTTGATACTAACAAATACCAAATGTCATCAACTGATCGTTGATAGTGCCTCAGAAAATCAACATTTGAAATCGGGTGTAAAGATAACTGGCTACTTCTCCGAGGCTGGTACGAGTCAGCTGTTTCAATACAACCCAAAGTACTGTGCGTCATGGAACGGCCAGGCGCCGAGTACATCGACATAACCTAATAGGACAAATAAACTCCCGCAACAAAATCGATACAACTCTGAATAACATGTACATGAAACTCTGATAACTCGAAAGATTCGAAAGAATCTATGGGCTCGATCTCTCTGACCGGCCAGGTCAAATCGCCGACAATTGTTGCAAATCCAACAGAGATACCTGCTAACGATACAAGTATAAATAATTCGAACGAAGTTCCCGACCTTTCGAAGGAAAATCAATTTGAGGCTCGAATTACTGAAAGTGAACCAAATATCGACGAAGATGACAATAATAAAAGGATGAGGATAAAAAATAAAACGAAGTATCAGAAATGCGTGATGACACCCTGGTGACTGTAGAACTCCAAAGATTTTATTACGATTGGATCACTGCTCCAAAACTTCTGTGCGCAGCTACTCGAGATTATATTCGAGATTCGTCCCTGGGGCATTTCCAGTTCACCCTTTGGTCGTTCAGATGTCACCACACCAACTCTCGAGGTTTCAACTTTTGTCGAGCGTTACTGATCTCCCTACTCATTGTTCGTAGCACATCGTTTCGCTTGGCATGAACGAAGCTATGCCAAGAACGAACTACCAGCGCTCGGAACTTCGTGCTAGAGGAACGGGATACGCGCGAACTACGTACACAACCATGCTCTATTATACCAATTGCTATTACCAGCCCATGGAGCCTAGACAGGAGGAGACCAAACTCCAATGGCAGCATACTGAGAAAACGAGCATGAATTTGTGGAGAGTAACAGCTTCGTTGTTAGCCGGGAGTGGCGCTAAACACAGCAGATTCTATCGCAAAAATACCTCTCTCCCTAAATGTAATCAATGGCGATTTTAATTATTTATTATTTACGGTATTGTTTCTGGACGCTGAAAACCTATTTATTTTAAACAGTTGAGATTACCGACTGCATAGAGTGGCGACTACATAGAGAACGGAATTTGCAGATAAGCCGAGTACCAGTATTCCCCATACTATTTTCGGCCAAATTACATTTATGTGATATTGCTCGCGCAGCAATGTGCGATTTGTATCAGATTTGTTTTCACCCAGAACGTAAATATTGCAGCCAAAATTACCACTTGGTAACAAAATCTGTACATTTTTTTTCTATTTTCAAAATTCTGTAATATTTAGGTTCTGTAGGTGATATTTAGGATCAACTGCATCATATACTCAAATTTCAGTCCATTTCGTTTATAAATTTAGGAATAGCATTTGGCCAAAAAATACATGGGCCGCATTAACGGTAAAGAAGACCTGTTGCATCACCTTAAGGGACTTGGGCTGCCTACTTTATTCATTGCTTATAATCATGACAAACCAACTTCTTGCAAGGTTCCTATTTTTCCGACTATAGATTTTGGGTATGAACGGAATTTTACTTACTCGTCGTTGCACACCAGGTGATGGACTCCATCAAACCCGCTTCCGCAAAATAAGAGGGTTGAGCTTTCTGCATTACCGACTGCTTATCACAAGGTGCTATCGACTGCGTGTAATGTCATACGTACAACCGGTTACTTGTTGAACCCGACGAAATCTTTACTTCCCTACCGTTGCACACGAAATATCATGATAAAGGGTTTAGTATTGTATGCTTGGATATTTGTAAATGAGTGTATTTATTCTAAAATACAATACAAACTTAATATTGCCTTTAATACATTAGAAATACATTTAGAAAACGGTATTTTTTCGGGTAAAGTTAGGATTGGAATAATTATATCGTACTGTATATAATTGTTCTAATTCCATGTTCCGGTTCGGAACAGTTCGTATCGTTTTGCATCATGCACAAATCAGACAAGTATATAGATCGCTAACGAAATTCAAAGTTATACCTATACTGAACATGATTCATCGTCGCTCCGTTCAAAATTGTCGCCGAGGTCGCTGAGACATGTATTCAGGGCTGCTAATCCAAACTGGCTAAAAAATAATCGGAGGATCGTGTTCGTTGATGCATTTATTAGGAATTGTCAGCGAAGAAATTAAAGAATTTGGCTATTTAATGGGTGTCTGCTACGATATAAATGAAAGTTCTCATAACCAAATTACCCAGCATCTTTCGATAGACCGGTAGTTGACGCCATCTAGTGGATTCAACGTAATAGCTCGCCGTACGCAAACTCTGCTAGATGGCGCTAGGTATTTCGAATTTTACGCTGTCGGTTTAAGTTGGCATTAAATTTCACGAATAAATCGAATTTTCCCATTATTTTTCAGTTTTTGAAGTTTTACTTTACTTTGACGATAATAACAACGCAAATACTAATCCGATCGATAAATCTTCGTGTTTTTCACATGCCGGTAATTTATAAATGCCTTAAATGTTCATTATACAGCTGACTGTTGATTATGAGTCACGAGAAATTCATGAAGCAAAGGAGGGCTAAGAGATGCAAAGTTACCCTTCGTCGTATTAACTAATCGCCGTCGTGGATAATGGGCGAATTTATATTCGTACATTGTGGGTGAAAGTACAACGCGTGTTAGGGCAAACTTTGCAGTTCCCTAACAACGTTCCTTCGCTTACTTAAACATATTTCACGAAGAATCATCCCCTCCGTTCAAACGTCAGTCCGCGTCTCACGAGCTCTTCGACGGACGTTGGAGTCAAGTTTCTCAATTAAGAAGTCGGTCGTCTCGTCTCCCTCTCTCATACCGCGGTCGGACAATCAAGGAGGCAAGAAGACGGAGAAGCAATAGCCACGCACGAGCGAAGCTCGGACAATCGACCGATAAACCGCACAGCCGAAGAAACTTTCTCTCGCTATTTGAAGGCAGACGCGGGAGCGAATCTTGGCCTTTGCTAGATTCAATATAGTTGCAAAGTTCTATCATGCATATAACGCGCACGAATCTCTTATTACACTTTCAACAATACTTCGTTCTAGAAGCAAATTGATTGCTTTTACATTGTTTTCGATATTATTTTATCTCCAATTTTGTAATCCCATTATTAAAAAATCTAAACTGCGAACATAAATTTAAGTTCAGAAAAAAATATGCAATTCGTATACATTACTCACGCTTTTATATTTAGATACATGCCGGACAAATAATCATTTTATAAGCTAGATTTTTTATACTACTGAAAAATAAATGGGACTGATGACAAAGTAATAACGGAATTTGTAGACATTTTAGGGCGTACATTGCAAGGTATTTTTCGTAATGGAAATAGACTCCTTAGGTTGATCAGGGGTGGAACAGTGTAAAACAAGTATAAAATGGTGAAAAATAACCCATGAATAAATCGGCAAGTTTTTCGTTTTTTATCTTATAACGGACGATTTATAAGAAGCCAGAAACGGTGATTATAACCACAGTCAAAATTTCATAAAACGTCCGGATGACGTTAACCAAAAAAGTGATTATCGATTAGATAGCGATTAGGTGCGAACGTGTTGACTTTCCGTTGGCGTCGCGAGCGATGGGGGGGGGGGGGGGGGGGGGGGGGGGGGGGGGGGGAAGAGGAGGAGTTTTACACCCGAAGAGTTTTTCGCTTCGGCGTTGTCCCCCGTCTGTCCCACACCGCTGGGGCGGCTGTTGCTCTCTCAACAGCAGCTTCATGTCCGAGTTCCCTTACGCCCGAACCCCCACATACATTTCGCTAAAACGCGCGTGTTCCGTCCGTTTCATTAATTTTAATGCTCGTCGCGAGCGGGGCGTGTGCTCTGGTTCGGTTGTTCTCTCCACTTTTGCACAACGTATGAATACGAATAGCGGGCTCGAGTATGAGTGAGCAGGCAACTCGATAAATGTTATATATATACATATATATATACGTGTAGATATATAATATATGCACTGGCCCCTTTTACCATACACATAGAGCGAGCTCTCCAAAGCTAATGTGCATAGCCCAGAGTACCATAGACAGATTCGCGGGATTTCCCAGTACTTCGCATATATATATATATATATATATATATATATATATATATATATAGAGAGAGAGAGAGAGAGAGAGAGAGAGAGAGAGAGAGAGATACATTACGGACATTATACATGCTAATATATAACATACGACTTTTAACAGGTTTATATAAAACTATGTAGGTGCTCTGTATCGTACCGTGATATACATGGTAAATCTATTATTATAATTATTATGATTATTATTCAATTTACGATAATGCGCGTTTCCGTTTGCAACAAGGCTCATTGTATTAGGATTTTAAGCGAATCGAACCTGTGCACTCGCTCGTGCGAAATCGCTGAGAGGCCTCGGGTTCTCTCGCGTGCCATTACGCCTCTCTCTTTCTCACTATCCAGTTGATATTAATTAATAATCGGAAACAGATGCGGCCTCCCTGCAACCGCTTCGAAACGATGTATAATTATTTAAGTTCCTCCTTCTCGTCTCGTTGTTCCATATGTTTGCTATCTCTCTCTCTCTCCGCCCTCTTCCCTCCTTCTCGTTCGCTCTCACTCTTGTTCGCTACTGCTGCGTGTACTAATTAAAGAGCACTCGGTCGCGTGTTTTACGCGGTCGCTTTCGCGAGAGTTTCTCTAGGCTCGCGGTGTGTGTGTGTGGCTCTCCCCTGGCGATTAAACCCGCGCCGTTAGAGTCACCCGTTAACAAGAATCCGTTGAAATAATACATATATTGGCCGTAACGATTTTCAACGAGATGAAAAAAAGTGAAATATAAGGCACAGGTATTTGTTTGTGCAGAACGTCGAATCGTATTCCCTTAGGAATTTGATTTACATCGGATGCTTGGCTTAAAATTAGGTGATGCGATGTCGGGGGCTCGGAAAATACCGGGATTTTTTATTTGTTTCTCCCACCGGAAACAGAAAACAGATCAATAATCAATTATTAATATTAGAGAGGTTGCTAAAATAACTACTGTAGGGGAGTAAGGGGTAAATGGAAATTACCTAAACTAGAGAATTAGTATATTTTTATCACAACATTGGTGTTTTCTACAAAAATCTATCGAATTTGTCAGAACACGAAAAGTTTAGTTTTTTTTATAGATATAAAAAAATTAAAGATTCTCTTATTGTTAAAATTTTTACATAAATCTAGGAAATTGAAAAAAGAATAAAAGATTGGATTTTTTTTTGTAAACAATCGGTAAAAAAATCCTCATTCGTTGTAGGAAAAATGTCGATTCTAATTCATTAATGCACAAAACTAACAACTGGCACAGCGAACAAGTATTCGAGACTCGCTCAAAGGCCAATCTTGGAAGTGAGAAGTGGTTTAACTTCTGATACGGTTTCAACGTTGGGCCCGCGAAAACGAGCGCTCCCGGCGAGATGGCAGCCACGAGGGGTAAGTTCCGC
The DNA here is from genome assembly GCA_964017225.1 of Netelia inedita. Classification (NCBI taxonomy): domain Eukaryota; kingdom Metazoa; phylum Arthropoda; class Insecta; order Hymenoptera; family Ichneumonidae; genus Netelia; species Netelia inedita. Next base: position 32,943,235 of record OZ024922.1, on the reverse strand, counting down.
GCTCATCCACGTAACGCCGTAAGAAAACGTGAGACAAAGATAGGGAATACTCGCGACCGTAGAAACTCGAAAAGCGGCGCTTGGGAGGCAACAAACCAAGAGAAGCCTTGAATTACGAGAGAGAAAAGGAGGAGATCGTCGGAAGCGTAGAATCCGGATGGCGCTTAGCCAGAGACGATGGCGGCTATATGGTATAGAGCTTCCTCTCTTCACTCCCTCGCTCTCCCTGTTCCCGTTTTCCCACCAACGGGGGAGCCAGCGTGTCCGCCTTAATATCCGCCACTAACATTATTTCATAAAAGTATTACTATAAATCCAAACTCGCGTTATTTAAGTCCCGTTCTCTCGGCGTTGCCCCCCCACCCTTCACTCTTTCTCTCTCACTCTCTCTCTCTCTCTGTCTACACGCTCTCTCAGCTTCTCGCTTATACGACGCTTCCTCTTCTTGGTCTTTCGCGAGATACGTTTTCGCGTGTGTGGCGGTAGAGGTCGTGGGAGAAGTAGGTACCGGAGGTCGTCCCTTCAACCCTCAACCTCCAACCCCCTTTCATCCCCCTCGCACTTACATCGGAAAAGTCGACCGGGCGAGCTTTTCAACCTTATATATATATATATATGTATATCTTTCCATCCTTTTCCGTACTCTCGCTATCCTCTCTACCTTATATTATAACCACGTCGGGAGCAGGAACTGCGAGAGAGTTTCTGTGCCCAGCAGTGAAAAAGACCATCCTCTATCTCGTCGCACGTTAGTGATATATCACACGAGGATACCGACCAGCCGCGACTCTTGGGGGGGTGCGGAACGATACCGAAGCACACGCGAATTTTACTCCCCCTATCGCCAACGTCTTCTCCTCAAGGAAATTTAAATCTTTATTTACCTAAATGCGTTACATAGATTTTCTTTCGATAAACTCGACACCCCTTTTTTTTATTAAATTTATACGTCGTCAAGATTTAGGGGAAGTTATGAAATTTTATGTACAAGGTGATAAATTTTCTAGTGAAATATCTTTTTTGGTCCACCCATGTCCTTTTTGTGAGTTTTGTCTCTTCTCATCCCCTATTCGAGGCGTTTAGGGCAGAGCCTCGAATATAATTATTCAAAGTCAAAATAGTACAGCCATAACTTATACCCGAGTGTATTTTGTACAAATGGTCGGGGCGATTTATACGCATGCCGCATATGGGGTAGCAAAATGGCGTTGGCTAATTTCATAGTGATTTTTTTTTACAAAAGCCCGTCTGTACGGGATGATGGCAGGGCGGTGTGAGATCGAAAGAGACCAAGAGCGCGTTACGGTGTGTGGAAACGCGGTACGAATATAGCGAGAACGGTGGACGACTATGGGCACGGGGGTATGCTCACATTTCTGATACAGGAAAGCGAGTTGTACACTCTGTCGAGCCAGTCGTCCCATTATGTCGGATTAGTATTGTGATTGTGTAACCGATGCGACGTGACTCCATTATGAGTCGCGGGACCATTATGTCACCGTTGTTGCGCGTGGACTCGGTGATGCGTATATCTATATATATATGTTATGTGTATGCCTATAGTACTTATACAGTATTCCTGGCTATCGAATAAACGTACAACGATCGTCGGGAACGCGGTTCGAATCACGGTATACTTCGAATTTTATAACCAAATGTACGCGATACAACACGAAGGGACCATATGTAATAAGTTGCCTAAATCACGAGGGGATGATGGTGATATGTAAATGAGACATTATTTGATCATTTTCACTTTCTCATAGAACAGAAGCTTGATTATTGTTGTGGTGAAAATAGATAATAGATAAAACCTATACGGGGTGTATTAAAAATAGCGCAACCCTGGAATAATTTGTCAGGATCGTGTTCACGTAAAAAATGTTAAATACAAAAGTTGTCAGACATGAGAAGGTAGACAGGTGGTAGTTGACTGGGTTAACTTCATTTTTGCAAATGGGTACCCCCATTTCCTGTCGTAAATTTTAATTCCTTGTTAAAAAGTAAATTTATTTTATTCTTGTAATTTTGTTCTTCTACACTCTTTTTTCTAAGATATTTGATTGATAAGTCGTTATAATCCAAGTATTCTGACTTAAATATCTCGGCAATTAAAGATTCTTTTCTAAAAAATTATATTCATAAAAAATATAATTTCTTTCACAAGGAATCAAGCTGTACGATAAAAAAACTGTTAAATAAACATTTTTTCGTAGTGGTTGATTCCTTATAAATAATTTAGGTTTACTTTTCAATGAAAAATTCAAATCTATGATAAAAAAGAGGGTTTTCTATTTGAAAAAATGAAGTTAACCTTGAAGGCTAATTTAAAGGTCAAGTTTAAGATAATAGTGAAGTCCACCTTCTCAGGTTTTGCACTTTTTGTACTCAACATTTTTCAGGAGAAAATAATCCAGCCAATATATTTAGGGGTTTGCGTATTTTTCAAGCAGCCTGTACATCTAACATGTCCAGTGTTCGCGTAGGCAGCATCAGTCTTCGGGTTTTCTCGCGGGATTACGCATTAAGAGCGAGGCGTAAAGCCGAGAGATCGTGCGTGAAAAAAAAACATCTGAAAAAGAAAAATTCGATAGAAGCGAGGAGAATGAACAATGATAAGGAGGGTTAAAGCGCCTGCCGGGAAAAAATAGCAATGAGAAAATTATATACATGTACGTAATTATTTTTATTTATATTCAATCATATATAAATATAGGAATGTGACTACAAGGACGAATGACTTTAGCCTCGGTAAAATGCTGATGATAAAAACTAAGGGTTAAATAAGCGCACCTTCCGTATAATTTACAAATCGGGGATAAAAAAATTAACGTATTCGCAAAACAACCCGTGACAAATTATGTGCATTTGAGAAATTGCGACTCCAGTTATAAATAATATATGTATACCAGGACTAAAAGATTCATGTCGATTATGAACACTCGGAATCGTTGGGTTAAAGATTGGTAAAAGTGCAGCGTATACATACATATATATATATCTCTTTGTATATATAGAACGGTATATACATATCCATATATATATATACATATACTGCTACCACGTTAGATCTTACGGCATTATATAGAACACGTTTACCCGGCGGAAGGATATTCCGGCGGCTTCGGCTCTTTCGCCAACGCTCGGTGCTTGCCGTCATACAATTTATTGGTAAACTTTGCTAGCTTGTTAGAGGGTTACGTGCGCTGGGATAAGAAAATATCTCCGAGAGCGAAAGAGAGAAGGAGACGGAGTGAGAGAGACAGAGCGAGGGGGTGAGAGAGATATATAAAGAGAGGGAGGTTTTCCGAATCCGTCCCGCCTCCGCAGCGCGTGCCTACATGGTACATGATGCTACACCACATATATATACATACAAAAACGTTATACATATCTACCACATACGAGGGCGACCCTAGCCGCAGCATCAACAGCATCGAGATCCTAACCCCGTCGCTGTGTGTTCGCCCCGTGTGCCAGAAACAAGATCCCGAGCGACGAAGCTTCTCTCTCGCATCGTTTCCGTTTTCTCCCTGAGAATCTCGCGTTTTGTTTCTCCTCTTTTGCCTCGTCCGTCCTTTTACCGCGCGAGAACCGAAAGAAAGAGGTAGAAAGACAGAGAGAAAAAGAGAGAGAGAGAGAGAGAGAGACGCAGTGTTTTCCGCGGCACTCGCGATGTTACCCCCCTGGCGCAAGACCACCCTTACGCGCACGCCACCCTGTGGCCGCTGGTCTGCACCAATGCCCTCGATGCCACCGTGCGCTCACTGCCAAAAGCTCTACCCTCCTTCACCTCCCCCGATTCCGCTCTCGTCGTCGCCATACACACATTTCGTTACTCCCGGTGCTGTTCTCTGATGGTGCTTCCGGCTGCGAGATTCGGCTCTGCCAGGAATATGAATGTTACACGATAGCCTACGGGCCTAAACTATCGGTTATAGTTACTACGCAATTCGAAAAATTCCGATTCTTAATCATGTTTCCAATGGCGTTCGCGTTGTCTCATTACGATAATCGAAGTTTTGGTAAATAAAACGATATTGTCGACGATTGAATAGTTATTAAATAAAAAATTTAATTCAGAAAATGTTTTCAGGGTTAATTTGTCATTCCTTTACAAATTTCATAAAAATCCAAATTATTTTGATTCTCTGATATTTAAAATATATTGATTCAAAATTGATTCATATAAATGGTTTTCCGATGAAGATAATAAACAATTATTGGAATAAATTTATCATAATGCTATAAGGTACAAATACATTTAATTTATAATAAGTTCTTTATACTTGTATATTAAGCTTATGAGATTTTGAGGATGTTCTATAAATATATATCATATTAAATAAACTGATTCATACATTATAACCTTTTGTTCGTTAGATGTAAATAAATATATGCATGTTTCTGTACTAAAGGACCCTCTTATAACGAAACTTCATTAGGCCCGCTCTACTCTTGGTAGCTTTCCAACAGACCTATAGTTATTATGATAAGCCCAGATTTCAAATGTTTACACAAAAGCGACACACACACACATCCGTGCACCCCGGATTTTCGAGAGATTCGGAGAATCTAGAAACAGCATACACCAGGCGTGTATACTGTATAAATAATAATTACATTTTCGTAATAATTGCACGAGAAAAGGGGTGACAGAAACAGAGAGAGCCAAAAAGAGAGAGAGAGAGAGAGAGAGAGAGAGAGAGAGAGAGAGAGAGAGTGAGAGAGCGCGAAAGAGAAACTGAGATGCTCGGTATCTTTCGAGTAAACCAAAGCTCTCAAAAGCATCATCCGTATACATATGTACATTATGCCGGTGTTACATATCTACGGAGTTAGGAGAATCGTTGTTGAGATTCCGTGGGTGTGGAACGCGACCTGGGCTTAAAATTACACGGGGCCATAATGGGGCTACAGCCTCGGTGAAGTGAGGACAGTTATAGATATAGATATGTATTTCAAGAGGGTCTGCAACCGGCATAGATAGAGAAAGCGAGCGATGCAGAGACAGAGTAAGAGAGGAAAGGAAACTGCCTCTGAGCTCGGAGAAATGAGGAAAACCGGTGTATATAGCCGAGGACAACAATCATAACAATCTAGTTAAACGTTATAAGGATATCTGGCGCTAAGAGGCGTGCCAAGCGTTGCATAAAATTAAATTGTACGCCAGACTCGAGAAGTTATTGTCGATTCTCACCCTACCCGGGGGTTTCACATACTATATACTACCTATCTCCGGCTCTCTGCCCCCGGGGTGAGCATATCTCTCTCTCTCTCTCTCTCTCTCTCTCTCTTCCTTCCTCTCTTTCTCTATCTCTTCCTACCTACCCGAAATTCATTCGAAGATGCTTGCACACGGAGGCGAGTTGAGAAATCAAGATGAGCAAGCAAGCGAGCCCCGAAGGAACGGAAGCGCAAAACGGGACACGCGATTTTGTACGTAGTGGTAGGTATATCATATAGCGATATAAGGTGTAGTAGGGAATGAAAATAGTAGCAGCCAAGACCACCGGGTCGCGAAAACGAATAACACGTTTTCCTGAATCTACCAAATTTTTGTACGTCATTCGCCAGAGTGACCCGGAAGTCATTGTCGACGAATCGATGTTATTTTGTGCGACATTCAGTTGTTCTCAAAAAATTCCAATCGGAGTAAAGATTCATCGGCCGAATGGCACTGCCGGCGAGATTCTCGAGGGATAAAATTAATAATTGCAAAGTTACAGAACGAGATGGCGAATGACAAAGAACGCAAGTCGGGACAGAGAATTGCCCCGACTTTCGTTATTCTTTTGTATAAAGAACTTGTTCGTATCGGGAATAAGAGTGGATGCTTTTTTCTTTCAATTGTTAGGGGATGCCCGTCGGGCAGAGTTGAACGCGTAGAGAATATACGAGAGATGAAAAACCCGAACGTGTAGTGGAGAATATATTTTTCATCTATGAATGTTTCCAAATTTTATCATACGTATGAACAATATAATAATAATAATAATAGTAATAATAATAATAATAATAATAATATTAAAAGAATATCATATTACTGTTTCAGATAGTCAAAATCAAGAATTATATTTAAGGAATGTTTCAATTTTTCTCGTTAAAAAAAAATTGAGGGTAAACAAAAGCGGCGGAATTGTGAATCAGTTTTATATGACTATGCTCCATAAAATCGATTGAAACGATGCGCATCGTGGGCATCCCCGTGATTTCCGGGGATGAGCAAAAGAGAGGATAAAAACGAAAGAGCCAAGCGGACTTTTCAGAACGGGCAAAACGCCGTTCTTGAGGACGAATAAAATAGAGCGGCGGCCGACTCCCTATCTCTCTCTCTCTTTCCCTCCCTCTCTCTCTCTCTCTCTTTCTCTTGGGGATTGTGCTTTATGTGACTTTTCGGACCTTCGAACAGGACAGAGAAGGACTGTTCCGGCACTGGCCCCTCTGTCCTACTCTCCTCTCCATACCATCTCACCCCACTTTTTTTCCACAAGTTCTTTTTCCAACGGAGAATCACCCGACGTCGCGGAGACCGGGAAATTCAATATTTTGGCTATCGAGTTTCGATCGAGTGGAATTTCTTTTCTTTCCCTTGGTATTGCGTTTTTCACCTAAAATATAATGGGGCACAGAACGTCGACGGGGTACGCGAGCGCACGCTTTATTCCCATCAAATTACATCGCACTGCGTGAACGATCGTCACAATTGACTCCGAGAGATTCTCGACTTGTACTCTCCCTCCCCAATATATATATATAAACATAATGCTATATTGTTCCCGGTGATCCCTGAGACGTGGGAAGCTTAATCGTTGTTTTAGGTCCACCAATTGGACATCGGCATAAAAAATATAAAGACCGCGTAAAGAAGCAATACGGCGCACCCGACGTGCGAAAATGGATATTGAATGAAATATCAAACATTATTGATACATTCATCATATATTGATTTGGCGTAAAAATCATTGTTTTTTCCCATAAACGCAATTACTTTGTGATACCCCGATTTTAACATTCTGATTCCATACACCTACCATGTACCCCCTATAAACTGTTTTTGGAAGAAAAAATGTGAACCCCTTCTGAACCCACCAAAGTCAGGAAAGTAAATCATGAATATCGACTATCGGCACCTGACAGAGGCCAAACATTTGTCTCGTCCAAAAAGGCTTCATTTGAAGGTTACGGAATCGGAAATTTCCCGCTGATATAGATTATGACGTTATTTTGCCTGATATGTCAAGAACTTTAGGAGAAAAACTCAAAAAACCCAAAATAACGATTCACCCACTTAAGGTCGATAAAGATTGAAAAATCGAAAACGAAACCACGATTTTCTTGTTGTGCGGGAAATATCAGTCCTTTCATATCTATATCAGTCCTTCCATGTATTTTATACCTTTATAGTTGATATTGCTATTGCTATATAGCATCATAAAGCTCCTTTCTTTTTAAAAAATGGCTGTACACATTCGCATAACAAAACGTGGAAATTATATATTTTTTGAGAAATGATTGTTAAACGGAGATGATAAAAAAATCCCCGACAACGTTTTTAATGAAAAATTGGGGCTCGCAAGCCTGTTCCGGAGATTCGTATTTTACGGCCGATGACATTAGATTCGATCCGAAGGGCATGCTGGCATCAAGCTGAGGGTGGTGACTCGAGCACTACAAAAAAATCGTTTCTAGGAGATTGAGCGGAGCAGTAACAAATTTGACTCGGGATACGTCCTGCAAAATTTGACAATTTCATCGTAACGAAAAACGAAATTTTAGCATAGCCTCAAGGGGTGTAAACTCGCGGCGTGCATCACACGCAAGACCGACTAAGAAGAAAGGCCTCTGGTATAAAAAGAAAAAAAATATATGTACTACCTTGCGCGAATGAAAGCTCGAAAGAGTGCTCGGAAAGAACGTACGCCGTCCAATGGTATCCCTCGGCAATATAGCGATATAGAGATTCGAAAGCGTCGATCGTCGTCCGAATAGAGAAAAGAAAGAGAAAAAGAAAAAGAAGAAAAAAAAATGATTGCAGTTAATAAGAAGTTTTCGGTCTCACGGCGACGCGCAAACACGGTAGAAAAGGGTAACCCGTGGTGTGGGACACAGACATGGGCGTAGAGGGAAAACATGCAGTCACAATGTTGGTCCAACTACACGACAATTATTATTCATAAGCTTTATAATTAAGAGGGCACCCCTGTGGCGACATATGCGAGAGAGGGTATCTACGATCTTTTCGGGCTCCCCGCCGTTGCCGCGCGTCTCTCGCTACCCCCTCTCGCAATCTCAGACCCCCTTATGGACAACCGCGGTGACGGCGACGCGATACAATAAGTCCGACGATCGAGACGACGACGACGACGACGATGAAGAATCGGGGCGACATTTCAAAACTTACTCTCTCTCTGTCTCTCTCGCTCTCCCTCTCTTTTTCTCCCTCGTTCTCCGTAGTTCGTCATCGTCCCTCATCTTTAACAGTAACGAGTTTACTTTTTATACGTCCGATATTAAAAAGCTCATATGTGTGTCAAGATAGAGCCAGCACGCTGGGACATTGTGACATGTTTACAAGTATTCGGCGTACACGCTTCGTAAACGAAAATCGTAACAGTAATATTCTTGCTCTCACTTTTGTATTTCACGTTCTGACTCTCTCTCTCTCGCTCTTCCTTTCGTTCGGCCGATCTTTCGATAGTCTCCTGGGAATTCAAGTGGAATGATCGCGAGCTCGTGCAGTTTCGAGAATAATCGACGTTACTTCCTATTATGCGGAATGGTAAGACTTTCTTTTCTGTCTGTCTCTCTGCCTCTAGCTCCCCGAATTTTCACAGAGGACGGTCCAACCGACGTGGAAATTCGAGGCGTCGCGACAATGCATTTCTCGACACTGGTGACATCGTGGAAAATACAGCACGACGATTCGAGGGTCCTGTAATTCCCCCTTAACGAACTCTCCGTAATCCAATTTCGGGTCTAAAGTAACGAAATTATACGTGTACGTAACGGTCTGACCGGAAGTTGCGGTCCACGCGGTCAGTCGCCCTCTCGGGCTTTCTCCCTATGCCATTTAGCACGTGTATATATGTATGTATACGCGTGTACACGGCAAATCAAACATTACGTAGTTCAATACGGATGGCTTTAGCTACGAGTCTCGTGTCCCGGTTTAGAGAGGAAATGGAAGAGATTCATTCGCCACTCGAAAATGTGTCGCGATGAGTGAATGGCGAATCACCCTTGGAGCGTCGTTCCTTTTTTACCTTGTAGGTAACAGCTAAACAACTTCGATGGGGAGAGCACTTTTCGTCACGTGTCTTCGAATCAAGATTTATATACAAATATGTAAATATACATTTATTTTTATATGTAGAAAGGATCACACGCCTCTTGCGACAACCGTAAATTTTACTAGGACATCTCGAATAGTCGGTCGTGAAAAATGAAGTAAATAAAAGAGGGGCGAAGAGAAAATGAGCCGATAAATAAGAACGAGTTGAAAATCGCAAAATTGTATAAACTTAAAAAATGTGTAAATAATTGAAAAGAAACGGTAGCCTAGTGAACCCTGCGCCATTTTGAAGCTTGAATGATAACGATTCGACCGAGTATAACAGCGGGGTTGAAAGTTCAGAGGAGGTTAAAGTTACAGCTCTTTCAATAAGGCACTAACTTTGTTGTCATGTATCAAAAATAAGTTCATACAAATTAATAGCTTTAAGGGTTTCGACTACACCAAGGTTCTTCAAAAATTGTTTTATATGCCAGCCTCAAATCCTTTCAGCATTTAGATCCCAGCATAGCGACAGTACCTACAAAAGTAATAAACTCGGTCCGAAGAGCCAAATGCCACCCCTGTGCAGGCACGATTCACATATCTGTGAACCCCAGGGATTATCATCGAGAGATCCGTTATCTTTGTGGCACGCGCTTACATATACATATACTTTTACGTTCGTGATGCTACCACCCAGAACTTCTACTCTCCCTTCAATTCGACTATCTCCCATCGCAAGGTCTCAACACTATTTTCCTATCCTCTGTGTCCTTCGCTTATTTCACAGACGTCGGTATGACTCGAGCTCTGTCTCGTCGTTTCGTCACACGGATACACCAAAGCTGCAACACACTTTGTCACGTTGCAGTATAGAAATGTGGTGTATGTACGTGATAATAGACATGTCAGTACGTCGCTTCTTTGACAAGCCAACTAACTGCGAGTCCGGAGACCGTCGTCGTCGCCTGTCCATATATATATATATATATAGTCATAGTGCAACACACAACGTGCAAATTCCCCAACGACTGTTCTCGTACGTTTTGCCCCGCCTGACTGGGCCTGTTTCTCTCCTCATATCCTATCTGTGCTTCAGCTCGAGACTATCTTTCTCGCAAATCCCAGGAGGGATCGTCTTTACGGGCGATACACGTTATACCTTTGCCGTCAGGTCTATAGTTATATGCCCGTCGTACTGGGGAGTTACTTCCCAAAAGTGGAAAGCATAATGGTTCATTATACTTTATGTTTACAATTAATCAAACTAATGATCATTCTTATGGATTAAAATATCGTGTTAGATCGGTGTAATAATTATTTCTCTCGACAAATTAAATAAGGTGAAAATTCCATTATCATTTCCACAAGAGATATTAAAAAAATACGTTTTTATCCGAATAATAATCATTGAGAATATTTATTATCATTATTATTATAACCATTATTATTAATATTATTATCAGTATAAATAATAAGTATTTATATAATTCTGATATAATCACCAAAATATTTGATCGAGGATGGACGAATGAGCGTAGAGAATTGCAGGAAATATCGAAATAATATTTTCCACTATTAAAATATATATTCTATATATGTATAATATATAAAATGTTGGATCATTTGGAGAGTCAATGAGATCACGATTTTAACCGACGTGCGTACGCTCGCGAGTATTTAAGATCATGGGATAAGGGTGGACGCGTGCCAGGTCACTCGTGCAAAGGCGCAAACAGTCTCATACACACACACACACACACACACAAGCATACATATGAGATTTATACATACATATTATTACGACCGTACACCCCCGAGATTTTCATCTCGACGACGATGTTCGGCGCCTCTTTTACAGGGTCGTACTGTAAATCGTGCCATATAACACCACACATGCGCATACATTGCTTTTCGAACAACTTTTTTATTCGGCTTCGATTTTTTTGAAGTCGGTCTTATCGGATCGTCGCCGTAAAGGGGGTCGCTCTCGTGCATAGAATGAAAATTCTCTCCCTTCCTTTCCATCTCTTTCTCTCTCTCTTTCTCTCTCCATATATCTATCCCCCTCTCTCACGCTTTCTCTCTCTCTCTTTCGCTTTCTCTCTCTCTCTCTCTCTCTCTTTCTCTTTCTCTCTCTGGTTGTGACGGAAGAAGCTGGGCATTTTCCGAATCGTGAATGCGTTTTACATACATACGGGCAAGCCTGTTCGGCCAGCCGCACGTCCTATGATGAAGCTGTGGGACGCAGAGGCAGAGGGATCGGCGTGATGCATCAGCGACATATTAACTAATGTCACAGAATTATAATCGTGTGTGGAGCGAGAGAGGGGAGAGTGCCTGTCAATGTTATCGAGAACCGGGGCTACGCAGTCGACCATAGATAGGGGATGCGATAAGCAATGCATATACATATATATATATATATATATATATATATATATATGTATAATGTTGCATCGACACGCGGACCAGTTATAATGGGACGAAACGCGCGAAAGCCACCCCTGTGTCATTGCTATATATAGTATAGAGTTGCTGTTGTTGCCTTTCGCGCCAGCACGGTGTTCGGCACCGAGAAATCCGATTCCCCGCGGACTCTCAACGCTGGCGCGATAACGGCTGATAACGACTCTTGTATAATATATATATGTGTGTGTGTGTGTGTATGTATTTAACAATAACGCAGAGTCCTGGTCCATACATTCTTAATGGTGCACGCAATTCCCCATGGCTAAATATATCCAATTTGTTTCGATCACATTTTCAAGCGGGTATTAACGTGCTTAGTTATATACAGAGAAATTTATTGAATTTCATTGTAAGCTAATTTATTTGCCGAACAAAATTTGTCTATCGACTTCAAGACTTTTTCAAAAAATATTTGAAAAATCAAGAGATAGATTTTATTACAATAAACCTTTGAAATGTTTGCTGGTATTAAAAATGAATCTCAAGGAAGCAACTATTCTCATAATATTTTGCAATATAAAAATTATAATTTTTTTAAAGCATTATTATTGTATGAGCGCATTAAATTGAATCTATTTCTAATAATTCGAAATAAAATTAGAATTCCTGGTCTCTCGGTACAATCGTTATCGATATAACTAAAAAATTGTAAAACAATTTTAAAATACCTGAAGACTCTTACTTTGTTTAAAATCGTTGGACAATTTTTGAGACGGGACGAGATCGAACGGTGCTCATCTCTTGTGCCGAAATATCCGATATAAAGTCTCATTGGCTCTCGTAGTCTCGTCGGAGTACCGTCGTTTTGTAATATTACTCATTATATTCGATGAACCGAGTAGTAACGCCTTGGATCATTGTTGAAGTCCCTGAGAACGTTTGACTTTGTCCCTGTGCCTTTATAGTTCGTATATATGATTGCAGGGTGAATTTCTTCGTAGTTTGTGACTCATTGTAGTGCCAGAATGCAGAGGGAGGTGCTGCGGCGTGATTGCTCTCGCAAGCGGCCTTCTCGACTCTCGATGCTTATAAGTTCCATGCGGTGAGAGAGAACTCTCTCCCTCTCTCTCTCTCTCTCTCTCTCTCTACACATACATATATATAGATGCGCATCGGCGCTTTAACTTTCCATGAGAAGATTTCAAATTATATGGTACATGCTATGGGGGCCTTCGCGGGGCCTGTTCCGGTAGCGGGACAAGTTGTTCCCGGTGCCGGGGGCGCGAGCGAAAAGAAACCCCGATGGTACCCCACGAGGTCCAACGGGGATTCCTGGTGAGCGCAGTGAAACTAGTTCGCAGTCGTTACGACGACGCGAGACACCCTGGAGTCTGTGCGTGGCTTGCACCGGAGAGGAGAGAGATTGGGCAATAAATGACGAGACGAATTTCCTAACGCATACTTTGGCATTCTTTTTTCAATCGGTCGTTGCCGCCTCTTTTCTTTATTTCTACAAAATATATTTCTTCTTCAATAATCTTACGTGCTGTAAACTTGAATTTGGTTATTCAGTCTGAGATTTTACCACATCTCGAGCAGCGACGCAATATTCCGATAAAAAGACTACAAATATGAATGGGATTGTATATGAGTGCATTTAGGGGATGAAATTCTTTTAATGAATAAAAAATGTGGATATTTAAAAAGTTGTAATTCTTGTAATTGAGTTACGATGGAATCGTCTCTTGTTTCCACTCTTTCAAAATATTTTAGAACCGATGAAAAAAAAAGAGTTGATCTCAAACTACCCCTTATCTCAAAACCCCCTTACCATTTTGATTATTCCTCGATGAGCCCTAAAAAAATGCACGAATCATTTCAAAGTATTTCGTTCCTTGATTTACTAAACCGTAGCGTTCATGCACACTTGGCTTTCCAATGACCGAAGTCTCTTTTCTCTCCCAGAGTGAAGTGTCGAATCTCTTACCGAGGGTGACCGCACGCGGTCTCGGCACGTCGGACTCTCTTTGCGAAGGAATAAAAGAGACTCCGCCGTCCGTGTGGGCGCCCTCGCGCGATAAAGGTCCACCGTCAACCCACAGTCTCTTTCTCGAGGCTGGTAAAAAACAGGGGGATGAGAGCGGGTATTAGGGGGTGTGGAAGCTGCGAACGTGTTCCCCAGCACGCAACACCTCGTGCGTGGTTCGGCGTTTGAGGCTGGAGTAAAAAAAAAGAGACTTCTTTTTTTTACCCCTCGCGCACACGCCGGGCGAGAGGGTGAACCGTCGGCGTCCTCTCGAGAAGAAGAAGCGGGTGACGACGTTGCCAGAAGAGACCAGGGATGTATAATATATAAACATATATATATGTGTGTGGATGAAGAGTAAAGTAACGCGGGCACGCGAAAGTTTCCTTTGACGCCGCGATCGTCGGAGAGGGATGATCCTTTGATCGTCCCGACGATTTTCCTTTGGACTCTTCTCGTTACGCGGTTTACTTCGAGCTACATACGCCGCGTATACGACGAATATAATGCATCTATATAGCACGCATGGTCTCGTTGTCGAGGCGCGCAACCCTCTCGCACCTTGTTTTTCACTCCCTCGCGCATTTGCACGTCTCCCATACCCAGCGGTCGTTTTTTTTCAACCCTTTCTTCTGTCCACCGTTACCCTCCTTTACCAACCTCTCTTTTCGCATTCTTCCACGACCCTCGCGCTCGTTACGAAACGTCTAATCAGGCATAATGAGCATTGTGCATATAAGAATAAGTCCACGTAATGACAGGAATTTGTACGTATGAAAAGAATGTTGTCGGTATCGTTTTCCATGAAGAAAATACCATTTATATTATAATTTGTCATATGAATTTTCGTAAATTATATTTTTCGTATATTTCCATATGCAATTTGGGCTTCGATAAAAGATATTACTGTCAAAAATATTTGGCTGGTATATTTTCCCGAATATTGTCCAAAATATGATAGATGCTTTTGTATACCACGTCTACTTTTTCTCGTACCCATATGCGTTGGTTAAAAAATGCCTTTTCTATATAGTCCCGTCGCTATCACCGAGCTCCAGCGACAGTTTAAATGCAAAAATGTACATACGGCGCAAATGCGCGTACCGAGTGCGCTTTTAAAGTGGCAAAAATGTGTATATCGCGGATCTCTCTCGGCCTAACGCGGGTAACCACTGCAGTTTCGTGTTCCTGCCAATTTGTTTCCCCTCTATTTTTGTTTTATTTTATGTTTCTTTTTTGTTTTGTTTACAAACGTACTTTGCGTGGCCACTGCAATCCGCTTTTGCGGCTGGCCTGCCGGTCGCGGTGTGCACACCACACCCCATCGCGGTATGGGTGGGACATGTCGACGCGACAGCTTTCTGTAACGTGTACCATGCAACACAAAACCCTTTCCTCCTCTTGTCCAAAACCAGAATACACATATAGAGAGGAGAAGAGTGACAAAGAGAGAGGGAGAGAGGCGGACACACACGCTTCGTTTCGGAATTGCAAAACATTTTCGCACTCTCGTGAATACCGCCGCAGCAGCCACAGGCGACTCGTGTACAATGTTGTACACACACATATATATATATATCTATGTATAAGTATAAAGGTACATAGGCAGGTACGCTGTGTATATTTCTGCTGTTGACCAAACAATGGTGAATGCCGAGTGGGAGTGCAAAGCCTGAGGATTCTGTGCATGATACAATTTGCGCATCCAAAAACGCTGTGCGAGACAAAGAGAAAGTAGGTATACGTTGAGACAGGGGATGATCTATAGATGTTGCCATTTTCCCGTCGGATCATCAAAATACAAACAGAGATAACACGGATTTCACTCAAATGATTTTGGCACGATTGTGTCATTTTTTTACGAATAAAAAAGACAGCAATAATTTACCTTCGAATGTAAACATAGATTCGTTAACGCTGTAACGAATTACTAAAGTTATGAAATTTGTTCAAAATTTCAGGAACGATTTTTTCGTTCTCGTCTTCATGATTTTAGTTTCGCGAATAAAAATGTCGAAAACCCCCGTCTGAGAATAGGGAGGCTCGAATTGTGGGTTCCTATCGGTATTTCCTTTGTCGTTGATTTTTATTTTCGCACCTCGGGAGTATTTCTGTCTGACGAAACGACGGTGACGAAGGAACTTCGAAACCGCGTTTAATTGTGGAACATTTAAGAAAAGAGGCACACATAAACATGTATATATGTGTAGGTACATGGTAGGTATCGTGGTTGATCAACGTGCAATGGTGAATGACGATGCGCGATTTGACGAGTGGGGGAAACTGCTCGGACGATAATAAGCTGCGTGCAAATGTATTTGTAAGTCGATATGTACATATATATACATATACATATTATAGGAAGGGGTTTTGGAGAGAAACGAGAGGCGGGTGTGTGGCGTCATTAAATTATTCCGGGGTGTGAGCCCGATGGCTGAGAGAGAGAGAGAGAGAGAGAGAGAGAGAGAGAGAGAGAGAGAGAGAGAGAGAGTGAAGCTTTCGATCGACTCCTAAAACACTAAAGCTGCATTCTCGTTATATATATACCTACTACTGCGGCTTATATACCGAGCATTCTCGCTGCTCGGTAACGGAGTTAACGCGGAAGGAAGACCCGCAGCTCGCGCGCGAGCCATTAGAGAGAATATCATGATCCTGAGGAACATCTGTTGCTGATCCTCGAATCTATTCAATATATACCTAGTATTAATAATAGTATGTATAAATATATATTTTTTGGGGTAAATATGTGGAGTGAACGGAAGGACATTCGTGTCGGAGAGGGATGAAAGCGTCCACCCTTTGCTGATTCTTGGATTAATGAAATAAATATTGGCTACCAGTCTGACTTTTTCGATACCAGAATTCAAAATTATTTCGCTTTCAAAATTATTAGTGACTATTACAAACGTTAAATCCACCAGATTTTTTAACTAATCAAAAAATATATACTCAAATTACACATTTGTTGAACTACAATGTTCAAAAGATAAATAAATTCATTTTTATAACCATCAAAATATTTGAAAATTGCCAAATCAGAATTCAAGGAGTTAAACAAAATATTCCAAAGTTCTCTAAGTTTGCCAAAAGATAAATAACATAAGAAAGTGTATTTTGTTGATCCGGAAGTTACGTAAGTTTCGACGTGTGCGTAGTCCGTTTGGCGTGATCATGGGGTTGCGACCCTTATACCCGTGTCCCATCTCCTGGATGACTATCGTATAACTTGCTAGAGTCACCCGTGGAGACTTTTCGGGTGCGTTGCACACGCGTCACCTTCGAACTACTCTAGCTATGCGTACATACTTACAAAATATATGAACCGACTTATATATATGACTGGATAGGAAAGAGCTCCTACTTTTCGTCGGCATGATTCGTACGCCGAGTCTGAAGAAAAGTGGACATCCAGCGGTGCCGGTGCACTGACATTCATATGTCCGTTGAGTTTCCCCTCGAGCGTTGAAATATCAGCGTATAAAGTATATAGCTGTACATATATATAGATGTGTGTATGTGTGTGTGTGTATGTGGCGCGAGCCGTGTGCTTGATGTTCACCGGCACATCATCTCCTTCCCCATCGTCTCACTGATTTCGAAACGATCCTTCAAAACTCAGCTAAACGCGAACGTGTCGGCAAACAAAATCGCTTGTGTGGAACACGCACTTATTTTTACATATATATATGTATATGCATCATGGATGCATTTAAATATGGTGTGCCTGTACATAGTTATGAATGGTAAAAAAACGCGACTGTGGCCATTCTCGCGTGGCCCCGAGGCCTTGATACGTCACACACCCTGCCGCAGAATTTATTTCACCCGTCGAAAGCACATTTTAATCCCGCGGGGCGAGCAAAAAAAGTTTCAACTCAACCGCACAAATTTTCACGAATCTTTGTATATGTGTTTTTTTTTCATTTTTTTGTTGTTGTGCTTTTCACCAGTTCGCCAAACATTAATTTCACTTTGATATTTATTTTTATTTCGTGTTTTTTTTGTTTTGATTTCTTTTTTTCTTTCGCGAATCGAACAACGCAAAAGCCCTGCCCCCCCCCCCCCCCCCAATCGCTCATGGCGTTATTTGCTCAAAACCCGCCGCGGGCTGCTCAATTGCGTTCATTATCTGCCTAGCGGGCCGCTTTTTTAGCTGACGTTCGATTTTATTGAAAAAGAAAGAAGAAAAAAAATGTTTTCAAAGCATAAATGAAAAAATAGAAACGCTCGCTGCAAATTCATTTTTAGACCTCGTTCGTGAAAAAAAACAGCAGAGTTTCCGATTATCCGTAGCGAGGGATGGTCGTGCGCCGGAAGTTCGTGCATTCGATCGACGCAATATCCAAATCGATTATGCACCGTCGATTTCTCGCCAACGGAGTGCCAGATACGAAAAGATGTTTGCACGATACGAAAAAATTACGCGAGTGAAAAAAGAGCGAAAGAAGAGCAAGGGAGGTGGCGAGAGGGTGCACGCAGCAGTGGCAGAAAGAAATAAAATAAAATGGAATAAAATAAAAAAATAAAAAAAGGGAGAAAAAAATGAAGAAAAAAGAAACCAAGGATTTGTACCATTTGGCTCTCGTTCGATGTCGGTTAACGCAGCGGGGTTACCATCGGACGCCTCGACGGACACATTGAGGGCGCCCGTTCGACTCGATAATCGCTTGCCATTCATACACTTTTCATTGGATTGCGATTGAGCATTAAGAAAAACCCGACGTGCCTACATATACGCTATATAGATATATATAGTCGGCTATAGTCGCGGGTCGCATTAACGCCGCGAGTATTCCCGTATTAGCATTAGGAAGCATCTCATCTCGAGTGTAAACACTGCATGGGATCCGATGGATTTTGGTCACAGTCTCGCGCCGCTTGACGTCCAACCTGGTTTGTCCGTTTCATCCCGCTCCCTTGACTACTGACAAATTTTCTCATTCTATCCTTCTCCTTTTTGGCTCTCTGTACCTACTGTGATATACATGTACCCATGTGTGTGTGTGTGCATGTATAGGCGAACCCTTAAACTATACGTTGGCCATAAACTCCTCCTATTTTTCATTCTCCCAATCATCTCGTCATCCAACATCCAGAATGTACCGCTCTCTATATATTTTTTTTCTTTGGACGTACTTCAAACTTATTAAAGCCCGTGGGCGCACACTCGCACCGAGAGAAATAACGCGCCTGCGAATTAATGCATACAACACTGCACCGTATAAAACGATCCAGATGGCTCCGGCTTTTGGAGCACCTACATCATTATCGTGGCAATCTAAACCAATCGCAGGATCCAGACGATCAAGCATGCCATTAGTATTTGGTACAAGTATTAAAATATCAACACAAATTTCAGGCGGTTAACGTGTGATTAATAAAAGAATTAGCCCTTATTTGTCAAAATCCTCAATTAAAATGTTTCGCGTCATCAAAAACCGACTTACCGGATTTTACGAATCTTCTATGGAAAAATATGATCGTTCGCGCAATTTGCCTATGACAAATCGCCTTTTCCCATCTTATTCCCACTCTCAAACTATCCCGCATAAACGAAGATTGTGAAATTTGACTTGTTGGTGTCTCGACTTTACCGCTTGGCCACGAGGATTCTTTTCAGAACGACGTAACGCAGAGAACGTTCATCTTTCGCACGGCAACGCCCTACGAGTCTTTTCTTCCCTTGCGCCTTTTCTTCATGTATATATATAGGAGAGTGAAAAAGAGGGTTTTCAGAGCGATCGAGGGTGAGGATCGAAAGAGGATAGGTATTAGTTGCGTTGCGCGAGAGGAGGACTTCGGTAAGTATACGAAGAGGTCGCTCGAGCGACTCGGGCGTTAAATCCCTCGGGAGAAACGAAGGACAATCGCACGTACACAGTAGTTTATCGGTGTATACGTGTATTATGTCTGCGATCACACGAGCTTTAACCACGGCCTCGTTTCTAGCCCGGGGGACACGTACTATCGGTAAGTCGGTCAACCCGAGGAGAAGTACTCGGTCGACCCGATCAAACCGACCGAGATGATCGGGATCTTGTTATATATGTGCGTGTATGTGCGCGTGCGTGCGTGTGATACCCAACCAGAATACGATGCTGAATACATGGACACCCTAGGGATCTCTTCCTCGTCCTCTTTCCTTCCCGCGAAGGTAGGCATGTCGATACCCGGCCGAGCCTCGCTTCGATGAACGCATATTAACTCGCCCGAGAAATCAGATCGGCAACAACCACCTTCGCTCGTCGTCAAGACCTCGATATCTCTACGTTTGTCGTTTACGTAACATGCTTTTAAGACGCGGCGTTGTATAATTTATTAATCGAAAACGTGTCAAATTACAATATTTCTATGAGGGTTAGTCAAGGTCAATAGGTTCAATTCGATAAGTTGGATTTAATAATGATTCGCCGATTTCGATTATTGAGCGATTAAGCGCTAATATCCGGCGGGACGAATTATGATCGAAGTACTCCTGAAAGTAGTGCACAAGTCGGTCGAAGCTTTTCGCCTCGTTTTGACAGATAATCGATAGAAATAGTTACCATTTTGTTGAGATTTTTCGACTAATTCTGAAATATAGAATTTATAGAGAAGAAACGTTAAATAAATGTTAATCGAGCGTTGAGTCGATAATTTGGTCATTCTTTAGCATAAAAGTGTTGGAAAATAGATTGGAAGATTTTGAGGTTCTGTGATGTGAGTTTATCGATTAATGTGATATAATTAATTATCAATGATCAAATAAGTTATAGACGACAACCGCTGTTTGTATGTAAATGGGACTTTGTGATGGGGCTTTGTCAATTAATTATAGGGCTGCCGTTAAGAAAACTGAAACATCAAAGGTGGTTGAGGCCGTTTCGAGAATTACGGAGGACAATGAAGCGGTTGACGAATCTTATGATCCTTACGACCATCGAACGGAGCAGAAATATGTCTCGTACGATATCGTAATTGGTAAAAACTCATTGAGTTTTTATGTCCTACGAAAATCAAGTTTTTTAAAAATATTTTTGATATTTGAGCAGAGACTTTGGATCTTTCGCGAATCTGGTGAAAAGTGTCGCTGGAACGGGTCTCTTCGCATTACCAAACGCATTCGCATGTGTCGGAATGTTCCTAGGAATTGTTGGTACGATTGTCACGGGAATTCTGATAACGATTTCTCTTCAATTACTCGTGAAAACCCATCATGTCATGTGCAAACGGATCAAATGCCCAACGTTGACGTACGATAAATTGGTCTCGGTCACTCTCACATCTGGAGTTCTTAGAGATCGGGTGTCACCAAAATTTGCCACGTGAGTACAACTTAAAAAAATTGATCGAATTGAAAATTTGACACATGAAATTGACAATTTTCAACATTGCGTTTAATTAAAAAATTAAGAAATGTCAAGTAATTTTATTCTCCTTAAAGAAAAGGCACTTTTCAAATTAATTTAGCGAACGTGAAACTTTGAAAAAAATTTCGCCGAACTAATCAAATAAAATATTGAAAAATTGAAAAATATATTTGTTCAACTCGATTACTCAATAATTATTGAATTTTTGAATTTTTGTCTTGTTTATAAATTAGACTGGTGATCGACACAACTATGCTGACATGTTACATCGGTATCGGTGCTGTATATGTCGTATTCGTCTCGGGAATAGTTCAAGAATGTGTCGATATGGACAAGACGATTAATCAAGCCTACTACGCGATAATAATATTTCCAATATTTTTACTGATGAATTTGGTGAAAGGCTTGAATTCCTTTGCACCTATGTCTGTGATCGCTAATGTATTTCTTATCATTGCTGTGATTATCGGTATCATCTATGCAGTCAAAGAGGGAAAAGGAGAATGGGTTTTCATCGAGAAGAACGTCACGGCTTATCCAAAGTTTATTGGTACGGCTTTTTTCAGCATGTGCTCGCCGGGACTGGTAAATGCAATTTATAATTTTCCAATTTTTCTCTCATCAAGGTACAAAAAATATAATGAAATTAATCATTCTCACGTATTAAAAAATTAATGTTTCATTGTCTATTTTCTTTTAGATTTTGGCGATACAACATAGCATGAAAACCCCCGCGAACTATACAAAAGTTTGTGGGGTTTTAAATTGGGGGATGTTATTTTTGACAATCTTACACGTGATTGTCGGTGCTGTGGTTTATTCGCAATGGGGTAGTGATTCTCTGGGAAATTTTATTCGCAATCATAGCGAACACAACGTGTGAGTTCGCTTTCTTCTTAAACTTCATAAGAAAATACAATCATTAAGTAACAACAATATTTCCTTTCGTTTTTTAGTGGAACATTGATCGCACTTGCGATGCAAGGAATCGCGATATATCTATCTTACGGTTTGCAATGTTACATGCCGATTTCTATTCTCTACGAGGATTACGCACTTCCGTCTATACAAGATGGTGCCTGCAAAGGCACTCCATTTATTTGGGATTTGATCGTTCGTTTGGGTCTCACTGCTGTCACATGTGATTAAAAATATGTTGTTAACAAATTGCGAGAACCTAATTATAAAATAACATTCTAAACAAAACAAAAAACAATAATAATAGTATATTTAGCAAAATAAAAGATTAGATAAATCAATAAATCAATACATTTTTTTGCTCTCAGGTATATTGGCAGTCGCCATACCTCAACTTCATCTGTTTACCAGCCTCGTCGGTGCCCTCTGCATAGCTACCCTGGGCACTGTAATACCTTCGATTCTTTATATCTTAAGTCATTACGGTAATTTCGGCCGTTTCAAGTGGCGATTGATTCTCGCTATCGTCATATTGATCGTCGGTATTCTGGCGATGGCATGCGGCACCCTCTCCAGTGTGATTATGATAATACGCTATTTGAGATACGGGTAAGCCGTGAAAAAATAAGTGTATCTCTCAAAAATATAACGTACCATAGGCGAATTTTACTTTCGAAATTTAAAAAAAAATCTCATTTCCGATAATTACGAATTAAAATGGGTTTCAAAGGCTAATTACCATGGATGATAATTTCGTTGATATAAGAATGATAATGGTATAAATAATACTCTTTTTCAGTGACGACGACGACTAAAAGAGAATTTGAAGAATCATGCGATATATAACGATAGACATTATCGTTGGCACCGTTCGCGAAGAAAGTCTGCCGTGGAGGGTTTTAGAGTGAAGGACGAAAAAGAAAAATGATATAACGTATAATCGCGTCAGAGCATCGAGGCGTCGGTTCGGTGGTTCTCGCCACATGCCCGGGGTGGATACAATGGAAGAGGAGGAGGACGAAGAGGAGGTGATGGTGGAGGAGGAGGAGGAAGAGGAGGAGGAGGATGGGATAGTGGAGGAACCAAAGCAGAGAAACGACGATGGTCACGAGAGACAGAGAGGTTCGAAAGGTTTGCTTTCATCACTGAGAGGACGACCCCTTTTAGTGTGGCTACTGTCGGTGCTGCTTCTGCCGTTGCCGTCGCCCAACGGCATAGCCAACAACCCCCTCTAGCACACCCCCGTAGATTTATATATATACGAAGCTTTTTCTTTCTCTCGCCCTTCTCGTGTCTACCGTTGTGGCTCGCTTGCCCGTTCATCCGTTTGCCGGTTCAAGGTGGCTGCGTTCATTAAGCACCGGGAACGCTCTTGCCGGGGTCCTCGCTCTCTCACAAGCCGGCAAAATTCTCTTGGCGGAACTCCGTCCTGACGGTCCTGTTCCTGCCACCAACTTCCTCCCTCATCGGCTCTTTCTCTCTCTTTCAAAGAAAATTTCCGCATATTTGTTGCTTTCCCTCCCTCTCTCTCTCTCCCTGTCTCTTTGTTTCTTGCGACTCTCATAATTATTTCGATAAACTTGAACATTGTGAGCATGAAATTCTTCAACTCTTAATATTTTGACAAAATTTGTACCCTCGAAAAATGTGACCCTCGAAAAGGATCGGGGGTAAAATCGGAGCTGACGCTATGTAGTGAGATATTGTTATGATAATCGATTAATCAACGAGTTAAAGATTTTGCACGTTTGAAATAATATGTTAATCATTTTTGGAAGCAATTAAACAAATAACTTGTGAACAATATCAACAATACGAACAAATAATTTTTCAGCAAATTGGATAAAGAATATTTAAACAACTTGAATTTTGCTGTGATTAAAGAGCGACGACTCGAGCCGATATCTAATACGACGTACCGCGCAAAAACGAACTGTTCAACTTCAAATAACGACTGTTCGTTCGACAACATTTTTATCGTGAACTTTTAAAATTTATTTTCAGCTTATAAATGTACCCATAGCCAAAGTTTTTTTAACGCGAGGATATGCACGAAGTAAAATTATTTATAACCGTTTATTCATGGATAAACGCGGATACTGAAAACATCGTGTCGCATTATCGTATAGCGATTAAATTTATTAACACCTGCCGGTTTTATCGCTCGTTGTGGACGATCGACTGTTCGGGTCATCAGAGCATCGCAGAGCAATAAGGGTATGACGATATAATGGTGGTTATAATGTACGCTGGTGTGATGCGGTGCTCGATGTAACGCGGAGGCACGTGCGCGCCCCCGTCTCTCGTTTCCGTGGAGGGGTTGAATAACGGGAAAGAGAGAGAGAGGGAGAGGCAAAAAGGGAGAAAAACCCGAAGGGTGTCTTCGTTTGTTTCCTACTATTTTTCCTTTCTCTCGCTCTTTCTCTATTTGTACTATACTTCTCGCTCGACCCAAACTAATTGGAAGGTATAAGAAAAAAGTACAAGAACGAACCCCTGAGAGAGGGGGAGAGAGAGAGAAAGAGAGAGTCTTTGTAAGCGGCAGCAGTTTACCGCAGTTGGTCACTCAAAATCGAAGGGATTAGTCCCGTTGCTGGTTTCGATGCACACGTGCACTTGAACGGACGCTTAATTGCTCGACCATGAACGACGAAGGTTCCTTATACTCTCTCATCGTTTCCCTAGATTTTCTTATTAAATTATTACTAATAAAAAATACACACCCATTTTTTAAAAAAAAATACGTTCTTTGGAAAAAAAAAATTTTTGTTTGTAAATTTTGATCGTCGATCCTCGAATAAAAAATAGGATTTTATACATACATTGTCACGTATTACGTAGGATCATTCTCATACGAGCATTTTTATTGCACAAAATTCAATGGTGATATTACATTTACCTCCTCTCTTTTCATACGGATGCTTTAAGTACATAGATAAAACGAGGGTGAAAAAAGCACGCTCTTCTCGTCTAAGAATGGCCTTTGGAGTGATAGACGAAGGCAGGATGTAAGGAAATGCCGGAGTATGCAAACCGTGGATAAGCGAGAGATATTAGCCAAAGTAGGAACGGGGTCGTTCACGTTTGCGTTCGCCCTCTCTCTCGCTCTCCCCCTCTTTCCTCCCTCATCCTTCTGTCTTCTCTCTTGTCGTCTCGTCTAGTCTCGCGTAACGGGCAGCTTCGAAGTACCTTATACTCGGCACACTGTACGTATTATAGCAACGAGAGGAAGAGAGAATATACATATATATATATATACGTATATAGGTGGTAAAAGCGAAGAGGATCTTGCTCTCGTGGCTTTTCTCGCTCGCTTCTCCTTCGAGAGATCTTCTCAGAAGCAGCGCGAGTACGGAGGAAAAGCTCTGTGCGAGGCTATGGACGTATAGAATAGAACACATATATATACATGTGTGTATACATATATATGTATGATTGGGTGTGGGTGTATGTGTGTGTGTGTGTGTGTGTGTGTGTGTGTGTGTGTACGGGGTGCATGTGTATGTTCGAGAGAGGAAAGGAGCAGAGGTTCCTTTAGTTCCCGTTCACACCGTCGCGGGCACTCGGGCGTCCTCGGGGCTTCCCCTTATCTCGAGTCTGCAAGACTGCCTCCGGTAATACTTCGGCACGGAACCACCCTTATACGCCACGGGTTAGAGAAACCCCCGTGAAATATCGCTAAACGGCTTGCCTCGCTGAGAAACCCCTTCCACATACTATATAATTCTCTATCTTATACTTCTATATGTATATATATAGATATATGCATGTTTGTGTGCGAGGGTGTGTGTGTGTCTGACTTTTTCACTCTCGCTTCTCGCACTCGCTGTGTTACTGTATGTATATATATATATATATATATATTATTATAGTCGGTGCCTATAACGCGATATTGTACTATATACGCTCAGCGCCCTATTCGCGACGACAACGACGCCGAGTTTACGGCAGTGAAGGAGGTTGTAAGAAGGACGTTTGGAAAAATCGCTTTTTCGGAGAGAGAGAGAGAGAGGGAATATTATTTCAACTTTTGCTAGATACGGTGGAATATAGTCGAGTCTTGCGCAATCGATATAACCGAAAAACAGCTCGCGATGAAGAGAAAAAGAAATAATTTTTAATATGATAATAATAATTCGAGGATAATGTGAAAAAATTATATTTATCTCATAAATTTTTATAATTTTTTTGGAGAAATGTGTTCTCGAGAGTTTTCATGATGATTTCGACAGTATGCGAAAAAAAGTCACGATTTTTGTTTTCTAACTCTAGTTTTGTTGAAAATTACTTATTTTATTAGGAAATATGTTCTTTTTTAATTTACAATTTTTTTTAAATCTGGTCACTCCCCAGAATTTATTTATCTGGCGATCTACCGAAAATCATTCCTCGAGGGAATATGCACGACCTCGAACAAATAAACTTGCGCCGCAAATCGATCAGACGAAATTGCGGCAAGGAAATTATGTTCGCTTGAAAACCGCGAGATTGTCGCAGATTCGTTTCTCAATTTGCGACGATTAGGCGACGACCTTCGCTTCTTTCCATCATTCTACCGAAAGAGAAGCGTCGAAAGGAATTCGAGAACGAGGTGAAACAAGTCCGCATTCGTAACCGGAGTAACACTAATACATATTCTGATAAAAATTACATACATATTCTTGCAATTATCATACATATATATATATAATGGTTCATAATACACAATGTAGGGGGCGAAGAAATCAGTATGTATATTATGTGCAGAATAGAGACGCGTCGACGACGCCAGCGACGAAACGAACGAGGTCTCGCGCTTCATTATACCCGACGCTCGCGCGCTTCGTTTGTCACCGGAAGTCGCAGGCCCTCCCTCGATCTTTCTCTCTCCATCCCTCTCTCTTTCTCTTCTTTGGTATAGCTCGTAAGGAAAAGCGAGTACTTATCGTTAGAGGGAGGCGGTCGCTACTAAGAGGGAGCAAATGTGTGCGGCGACCCCCGGAGGTGCGAGACTACGACACCCCGCCGTATAGAAATGAGAACAGGGTGGTTCTCGCAAGCACGTAGAACGAAAGGAAGTGATGAAGAGAGGAAGCGAGGAAAAGAGGAAGAGAGAGAGAGAGAGAAACAAAGAGGGAGAGAGAGAGAGAGAGATAAGGCACGAGACTCATAGCAGCGGAGCTTCGGCTTGAATTAATACAATCACCCTTCTCTCACTTGCTTTGTATATATATACATATGCATATACACATTATATATATATACATAGTAAGGAGGGTGGTGCGAAGGCGAATCTGCACAGACTTCCCTCCACTCTCTCGTCTCACTGGCACGGGGTGGGGTTAGTCTTCGACTCAAGATAACTCATACCCTCGCTCATATATATCTCACGAGACTTATGTACCTATAAATATACGATATATGTACAAACATATATGTACGTATATGCCACGTAGATCTACGAAAATTCGTTCTATTCTCGTTCCCATGTGCTCGTCATCGATATTATACGCTATTATCGCCATACGTATATATTACTTTTTTCACCATTGCCGATACCTACTCTCGGAGTAATTCGCGTATTTTCTACATCATAGTACCTAACCTTAGTCGCGTTATTAGTGTTTGACAAGAATTGACAATTTGTATGATTTATCTGTTTTCTACGATAAAACTTTTTCCTCGTCTTTCGATCGAATTCGCATTCGATATTATTATCGAGGTATGCCATACGCGTTTTCACGTGACGGTGAGAGCGTTGATAGAACATACGGTTATATAGCGTATATGCATCGCTCCGGGAGCATGAAACGAACCAGAAGTACGTATACGCACGTGGCGTTTTTCGATAAAGGTGAAAAATGCTCAAGGGTTATATATATAGAACCGATGGCTTCTCGTGCGATTCTGGCTATATGTATATACATCGAGGAAAGTGCCATGGTACCATTTATATTTTATAGGGCTGGTTCCTTATCGGCACGGCGCCGGTCCACGAGTCACAAAGCGAGATCGAGCGTATTAAGTTTCTCAGTTGGTGAGAGAGAGAGAGAGAGAGAGAGAGAGAGACGGATGAATACACCAAGTGTATAATAGTCTACCGTACGTAAGAGCGAGATAACAAAAAAAAATCAATCAATCACCGATCTGAATAAAACGTGCTCGATCTTCTCATAGAATCGTGAAGAAAAATGTCACCCATAGTGTTCGACTCCAACTTTATTTTCTGAACCACCGTTTTCGTAACTATTTTTAAAAAAATCTAATTTTTTTAAAAACCTCTTTTAAAAAAGTAATTTTTTTTAAATCTTTTTTTTTTTAATATTAATATTTTTTAACTCTAGATGTGCAAACGACACTTTAAACTTTCCACTTATCTGTATATTTATATACCTACTACTACTATTTCTCCAGATATTTAGACACACGTGTAGGAACTTAAAAAAGTTTTATAATTTGACGATATATTATAATAATTTTTTTAACATCACCTATGCAAAAGAATATTCCAGTTATCTATACACATATGTAAATAAATGTTCCACGTCACCGTTGTCGAAGAGAGCTTTCATCCTCCCGTCTTCTCTCAAAAGCGCCCACCCATCCCGAGCCCCCTCCCACCCTCCCGTCCCACCCTTTATCGTTCAGCCCTCTCCCTCCTCCCCCCTCCCTCAGTGCTCTTTCCTCCACCCTCGCTTCGACTAAACCTGATTGGATGCAGAGTTATCTCTCGGTTGCGTTACTTCCGGATGATTGGTCGCTGCGGTCGTCATGACTACCTTACTCTCTGCCACCCACGTGCTTCGCTGTGGTCCCCGAACAACCATCCCCGCACGGCCCGTCCGCATATTCCCCTCCTGTTCCACGTACGCGTCAGCCTCTGGTTCTCTCACCAGCACCACCGGCCGAAGCAAAGCAACGATAAAGCTTTGTATCTCCGTCTCTGTCTCCGTGCCCACCCCCCTTTACCACGTTCCCGTACGAAACACGCTCTTGCCTCTGTCCCGTGCTCTGTGATGCTCGTGCCTCGTGTATCTTGGTATATATATACACGCGATGCACGGATTCCATGTGCCGATAAGACGAACCGCAATCCGCACGTACAGTAACGCGCGCATGCACACATCTACACACACCCGCGACTCTTTCTCCTACCACCCTATCACGCTCATTCGGGGAGCCAAAACGGACGAATGCAACCATAACGACGTTTATTTCTATCCATTTTGTACATATACGTGTGTATATTTGTGGTCGATGAAAAGCAACTGTGATAGTCGATGGTCGAATTATAGATGGTTTAACAATCTTTTTTTTTAGAGGAATAATCGTTAATTTTGTAAGAAAAGATATTCATTATGAAAGACAGTTTTTTTTCTTAAATTATATAAAAAGGTGATAATTAATAGACGAAGTAGAATTTCGCCAAAGAATAAATGACGGATCGCTCTATATAATTTATTGTTTGATAATTTTTGTTTACTTGAAATTAATCGTTGATAATAATTCTTTAATAAATTTGATTTGGGTTTGCGACTCTCTGATGGACAAGTTAACTAGTGATATTTCCTCGTGAATTGATAATTTTTTCAATCGTGTCTGAGCTTGATATTTCATTCATGGATAAGGGGAGGAAGTAATGGAGAGATCGTCGAACGAACCGGAAAAATTACCGAAGGTCATTTTCCACACGGCCGATCGACGCGTCTAAACCGACTTTCCTGCTGATTTCCTTCTTGCTGCTTTCGTTGCTAGACTTTTCA
Organism: Netelia inedita; assembly: GCA_964017225.1. Taxonomy (NCBI): domain Eukaryota; kingdom Metazoa; phylum Arthropoda; class Insecta; order Hymenoptera; family Ichneumonidae; genus Netelia; species Netelia inedita. The sequence goes on along the minus strand of OZ024922.1, from coordinate 32,913,508 downwards.
ACGATATATATACTCGTATATATATCGTTTCAAAGTCATCCTTACGTCATTATATATACGCACATAAGTATACATATAAATTTTTTATATCGTATAACTAGTTACACTGAATTAATCGTCCGTCGTCAAAGTGTCGCTCGCGTAGTGTTGTTTTATGTTAATTTCGAACGATGGAGATAAGGGACGCCGTGTTCAAAAAAGATAACAAGCGCGCACCATCGTCACATTTTGTACATAAGCGCATATTACGTATAAACACTACGATAAATATAAATATACCACGTATAATATTTAACAATATTACCTTGACTATGCACTAAGAAAACAATGTATTAGTTATCAATAAATGTATACGTGAATATGTCGAAATGAATATTCATTTATCATATCCATATCATTATGAAACACAATTTTTTATTAGGCCTAATTAATCTAATTTGGCTAAAGAAGACTTGAAAATTATAATTAAATATTCAATTCGCCATAATCGATTACAGATTTATCAATATTTAATAAGCCCTTTTAATAACATGTATATTTTAGAGATTTTTAGATTTTTTAGATTTCTAACGTATACCCCACCCCTTACAAATTTCGTGAATACTTTTGACATCGGTGATAATCTGGTCACTGTCAGTTTGTAACGCTTACACCGACTCTTCGGAACCTTGTTCGCTCATTTGTCCCACTACACGGTTAATTCAAATTCAGCTCAAAAGTGTTCGGTTCCAGGATCTACGAGAGTGTGCGCACTTTTACAAATTTTGTCGAATTGAGCATGCAAAATGACGGGAAATAATGTCCTCCGGACCATGAATCTTGTCGACGTTATAAAACTAGCGGATCATCCCTTATAAACAGGGACGCAACTACACTGCGACATTATTGTAACTATATATACTGGTTGTCGTTCGTTCTCTCGGTTGTACTACAAAAGGTAGAGTGGGCGTGAACCATTCTTAACTCTCGTTGACTATTCTCTACGCTACGCTAGTCGAGCCCTACACCCTACCGTAGTCGGAACCATAATTTTATTTTATTTTTTTCTATCTACGTATAGCTCACTCACTGGCACACGGCTTCTCGTTTCCATCGTGAGGGATGGAGACGTCACTTTTGTCACGCCGAATTTGTCCCGGACCGCTGACTAAATTCGTTTCGAGTGGCGTAGCTAGCCATCCTAACACTCTCACGTGTATAATGTGCATATATATATATATATATATATATATATATATATATTAGAATGAAAGACCTCGATGCACCATTATAACGCATAATCTACCACGGTGTATATTTTAGGCGCGAATCACGACCACGGTGTGAAATATGGTTGCCCTTTGTATTTTGGGAGATTAAAGGGATGATTGAAAGATTCGGAGAGGTAAATAATCGTTCTCGTTAGAAATCGTAATGACTTTATTGAAGTTAATATTCTCGTTTCCGGCTTATTATCGAGATGAAAAATCCTGTAAAATAATATTTGATAAGATTTTACCGTCTTATTATAAACATTTTGTATGGTCTCTTAGAAAATTGTATGCAAAGATATGTATAATTGACACTCGTATTGGAGTGATTTGATTCATTTTTCTCTTCTTATGTTGCATTGTAAAAACTCTTCGAGAGGGTGGAAACAATGATTCACATTTGTAAAAAATCTTGAAAAGAAAGTAGTAAGCTTGAAATTAGTAGAAAAAGAAATTAATCAATTCGAAATTCGAAATAGTAAATCAATTTATTTGATAATTGCGAAATTTCATCTTTTCACAGAAAAAAGCTAAGATTTTTTAGGAAATAATAAATAAATATTAATGCACATTCGTTGTAAAAATATGCAAAAATTAAGAAGAAAAATTCATTAACGATCCGACGATTTATTAAGCAAATAAAATAAACGACATATGAAAATTTATCCTGATTTAATTTAGTCGATAAGCTTTTTTTCATCCTGTACCAAAAAATTTTCATGCTGATACTTTTTTTTTGTTTTTCAGGAATTGATGTATGATGTGTATGATTTTTCTCGATTCCAGACAACGAGATGGCTATATACTGTGGGAAAGCATCGAACCGTTTCAATTAATCGTTCGGGACATTGCGATCCATCACTACGACGATCAGCCGCACACACGTAGTAGGTACAACGTGTGGCTAATACTACAGGCTGTATCGCCACGAGTAAACGTGACGGAAACTTGTTTGTCCCGAGAGGGTGCCTGACTGCTTCGTATCGCCTGGAATAAATAAATATATATAGATCTCCTGTTGTCGTTTCCACAAAAGTGCGTAGTTTCGTCTGGCGCGTGACGGATCGTCATTTCATCGAGTGATACGGTTTTCCTACTCCGATTTGTCCTATCGTACGCTCATGTGACTAATACCTTCGCTTGACTTTTGAGATTTTTCCCATTTCAGTGTGAACGATACATAGCCAGCCAAACTCCAAAAATTGTCGAAAATTTTGTTTTACGACGCTTTAACATTTTTTAGCACAGCCATATATGTTAAATTACTGATTTTTACAAATTGTATTAAAAAATAAACGATAACAAGCTTTCTTGTCGTCTATCTGTGTTACCAATGATCAGAAAAGTAACTTTGATCGAGAATAAAAAACATTGAGTGCGCATGGAACAATCTGATTTATTTTACGTTTTTAATTAATAAAATTCTTAAGACGTTCTTAATTAATTTGAAAAGCTGGCGATGATCAATATTTTTATTAAATATTTCTCTTATTTAACGCACTTTCTTAATATTGAGAAGGAGGGCGTAATAAACCACCCAGGAGCCTGAGTAACACAAGAACGTCCCCATCCCTATGTCCGGCCGTCTGTCCGAGTGTCCGTTTGATCACTTCGGTTCTCGCATGAGCACGTGCGATGTACACCCTTGCAAGCCTCGACTTTTAGTCGAGATCGAGCTTCGAGCGACGAGAACGAGAGTATAGGATGACCCAGCGAAGCGTTTACGAGATATCTTATACCATGATGGCATACGACGGACGCTGGGAAATGGACCACCCTGAAACCCGTGGTAAGCCGATCTATTACGATATCGCGTATATATTACGGCGATCATCCTCGCGGAATCTGTTGATGAGATGACATTCGCGTTGAGGAAATACGTACCAAAGGTCAGTGCTCAAGAATATACCTAAAATTGTAAAATTTATCTTATTAACTAAAACTTGCACAATGTACGGGAAAAATTGTCGATTATAGTTTTTAGGAAAGTTAATATTTGAAAAAAAACATACATTCGTTTCATTTTTTTTAATTATACATTCCTTCGTTTACAAAATTTATATTTAGAATCAATCACATGTTTGTCCTATCTATCTTGTACGAGAAACATTAGAATCAATTTTTCAAAATTTACGAACGTTAGAGTGGAGTCGGGAATGTTTCAATAAAAGAGATATGTGGAAAAAAGATTTGAGAATTACAAATAATTGTATGATTTTATTTTTGAATTTGATCAATAATTACTTACGATAATATGGACTTTGCGACACCCCTTGAGCTTACAAAGCATTCTACAAAAAATGTGGTAGAAAATCGCACCGCGTTGACAGGAGCAAAAGAAAATTTCTCAAATAAAAAATAAGTCGTTTTCATCGTGCGAAGTGTTATTGTTGTATATCTTTCCCTAGCCACCCCAACAACACCGAAACAGCTTTTTCTTTATAAATCCATCGCGCCGTATATATTTATACTCCTCAAGAGGAAGAGAAGGATTTTCGTCGTTTTTCACGCCTGACAATAAGGACTCATCTCTTTCGACCGCAAATACGTTCCTCTCTTTCTCTCACTTTTCTGTTGTGGGATCTCTTTTCGAGCACTCGAGATAAAAAGGGGGAAGAGAAACGAAAAGTTTCAATGCACGGTGTGAAAGAGTAAGAGCGAAAAAGAGAACGCGTACGGGGGGGGGGGGAGATGAGCTTCCTCCAGTGAAGATTGGGTTGAATGCGTGGGATTGCGGCGGATTAAAATGTGGAGTTGCGAGAAACGGGGAAGGGTATTTAATCCGTTTTTGTGCGAGTGTTGGCCACACGCGTGATTTCGTGCCACTGTGTAAGTTAGCTAAATCTCGCGACACTACGACAGAGTTTCGACATCGAGGCATGGGACGCACTTTGTTACGCGTAGAATGTCGAGTGGATGAGGGATCGTGTGGTTTGTACAGAAATCAATTCAAAGCTTCGGGCGTTTCTCGAGCATCGAATCCTCGTGGGGACTTTGCTTATGTTCTACATCGCGTACCTAATCACGGAAGCATAACGGCTTGGCCAATGTCGTCGATAAAATAATCCGCTCGTAAAAATAAATATAAAAATACACTCAAAATGGTAAAAAATATTCATTACTGAATTATAACGTACATAAAAGATATAAAAAATCAATAATTACATTTTGATGACACGTAACCTTTAATTTCCTAGTTATTCGTAATTATCGTGAAACACTGGTATATTTACTGATAACAATGTCAAAATGAAAGCTGTTTATAACGATAGAAGGCACGAGTTACAGACGAAATAAATCGAGAAACTTATGACATTTATTGCAAAACTTATTTTGTCATTGGATAAAATCATCAGCATAAATCATACACAATCGATGCTTTTTTCCTACGAATATATACAAAAATCGAAAAGAATGAACGTCGATTCTAAATAATTTATTGTCGTATATTTTTTTTCACCTGAACCGAAATGATTTTTAGTTTTTATCGCAGCAGGATGCAGCATCTGGCATCGAACGCAAATATCTATGGCACTCTCAGTTCCAATGGACTTCGAGGTCCATTGTACATTTTGGGTCGTACAAGTTTCCCTCGCATAAGCGTACATTTTGTACGTGGTGATAGAATATTCCGGCGAAACATCGTGGAACACGATGATTAGTGTCGGCACACTTGACCTGATTGACCCACCCCATCGTCCGAAAAATAAATCACATTATATCGATACGGTCCTGTTCAAGGTCATATGTACATATATACATATCTATATATAGGAACAAGACACAATGGACAATGTTCTCACTATGGGTCATCGTGTCATCTTGTCCACTATGTAGTAGTGTCGACATTTGTGACACCCCACATTATTCTCATACTCGATGTCACGTTGACTCCTTCCCCCCCACGCTCACTCGGGCTCTCGCGCTCCCTCTCCCTTCCTCTTTCTTGCTTTATTGCGGTTTTTAGGCAAAGCGTTCGCGCGCATCGACACCCCACGTGATCCCCTGCGACAGTGCAGATGCATCCTCTCTCTCTCTCTGTCTCTCTCTTCCTTTTTCATCCCCTGTTTTGCACCATCTCCGTTCCTCTACTATGATCGATATGGGTATATACAAGAGAAAGAGAGAAACACGCACGTCACGCATTTCTTACGCGCCGTTGTTCACGTTCACAGGAGAATATCCACGAACCTCATAACATGGTGTAGAGAGGAGATTTACACGCATGAAATACCGTTACGTGACCAGCGCCAGCGGGGTGGCGAGTCGGGGATGATTTTATTAACTGGACAGCATGTCCCGTACAAGTCACGCGGAGGACAACTTTCGTTCGTTCGTTAATTTCTTTGACACGGATTCATCGAATTTATGAATCTCACTTATCGAATGTTTTGATTGTTTCGCCTTAAGGGGGTTGTCTTAACCTTGAAATTTCGGGAGAAATAAATCACGTTTTACGCGTTCCCCCGCTCATGGAAGGGGTACGTGTATGAAACGTCAGATGTCGCCACGTCTCGAAATTGGAAGATTATTTCATTAATTAAATTCGTTCGTGTTATCTTTAAATTTTATACACTTTTAAGTACATACAATTTACGAAAAAATACATTTGTTAAAAAAACAATTAAATAATTAGCATTTAAGAACGAGAAGTTAGTAAATAAAATTAGACTTTTAAAATACGAATTGATACGTCAAATTTAATTTCGTATATTCGATATCGAGAAGTTTCCATCGTGTGTACTTCGAAAAGTTGTGTATTTTTTTTAAGTTGAATCTTTCAACGTCAAACCCACTAGCTACGTTTGTTATTTTCAACCCCTCGTCTAATAATTCTAATTCCAGTGCACTGCCCAGTCACATTGGATTCGTTCCTATTACACTAACTACGCCATTATCATATATATTTCTCGATATAACGTATATACCTGTATATATCCGTGCCTCGATAGGTACTAGAGAATAGGTACTACGCGCAGACACGGTTAGAGCTTTCGAACAATTTATGGTGAGTCTATCTCTCGTCTCCCTTTCTCTCTCTCTCTCTCTCTCTCTCTCTCTCTCTCTCTCTCTCTCTCTCTCTCTCTCTCTTTATCTCTCTCTGCCGCACTCGTACATTTGAGCTGCGAAATCGCGTCAGCATTTAACGTCCAGCAGCAGTATATTAGGCGAAATATACAGCAGATTCGCGGAACGGAGGGGGATATCGTTGCCCCAGCAGACACGGACTATCCTCTCTCACGGGCCATTACTGTTACCTTTGATCATCGCATGACCAGAGCTAACGCTGCGTCATCAGAGTATGAATTTCTCTCGCGCGCGTACACGCTGGCGCTATCTGCCGTAATAATTTACAATCCAACGAGTCACGTCTCGTGCCACACACTTGTATTGCCTATATGTATGTATATATATCATTGTCTACCATTCTCCCATTACCCTTTTCCTCTTTTGCGCGATCGTAACTCGTCCGTGTGTCTCACTTGGGAAATCGCACTTACTCATGTTACTCGCAGAGAGAGGGAGTGAAAGGCCTGAGGGAACAGTGGCGAGGGGGAGGGGGGGGGGTGACAATTCGCGACAACGATTTCTCCACTCGAAATTCTCATAGCGAGGCTTCATCCTCGCTTCGCTACGTAAAGCTCCAAATCCTCAATTTCCATATTATTCCGAAATTCTAGACTCTCGTTAATGAGCGGGGTAATATCTTATTCGATTTCATTCATCAAACGTCCAGCTAATGACGCTGTTAATGTCTCGCGGATGTTTTTGAGTAGATATTTGTCCGTATATACATATATGTTGAGAGTTTCGTAAACGTATTTGAATTATTAAACGAGCCGTGAATAAGGAGACAGGAAGTGAATATATCCCGAGAATGACGAAGTCGTTCAACTTTCGTAATCATAGGCGTTTGAAACAATATTAGTTTCGAATTTTCCTACTCAGTGAGCGGACGAGAAGCAATTTGGGGATGAACGGGGTTATAAAGTAGATACGTTATTTCTTTTTTTTATTTTTATTTTTATGGTTTCGGGATTTTTGTTGGACGATGAAAATTTTTAAGTTACCGATATCTCAATCTCACCCCTCTCCCTTTTCCCTTGTGTTCTTTTATCATACACCCACTTTCTTCTCTCGTTATTAACTTCGTTGAATTTTCAATATTATTTCAAAATCTTGAACTACAACTTGGGACACCGATGCATATTTTCAAAAATTGCACATTTATTAAAGAAATAATAGGGGTGATTAAATCTGCCCGGAAGCGAATGAATAGAATCGAGGTAATAACGTGGAATTTAAAATATTAAGAAATTTTTGTTATGATGAGTCTCAAAGACAGTTTGTAAATTTCCAACAATGTGGATCGTAGGGTAAGTTATAAACAGTAGTGTCTATCAGAGGATGAAAAGAAAGATAATCTCAGGAAAGAATCCAGGTATGGTCCAGATTAGTTTGTCACGTCCAACATCGCGAAAACCTGAAGAGGGGTGATGAAAGTGCGCGAGAAAGAGACAGAGAGAGAGAGAGAGAGAGAGAGAGGGTTACAAGAGCTACAGACGCCTGTTGCATGTTGGCTGGTGAATATCATGCGTGACGTCATTCGACGGAGCAGCGACTCCACCACACCGCAAAACTCGTCGGTAGGTGGGGAGGGTGGGGGGCTAGCGAGGTGGGGCTTTGATACAGGGGTAGGGGAAGAAACGGCGGTGGCTCCACACTGTGACGATGGGGTCGATTCACAGGGGTAGTTTTCCCCGAGTGGGGATTTAGGTGGTAAGCGGGGGGTTGGGAGGGTTGATACCATTTGAGGGCGTGCTTGACAAAGGCGTGGTTAACTTGTCCCCACCCAACAATAAACAAGCGACTCCTACTTATTAATTTGTTTGCTTTTCACCCTGTTCTCTCGTCCTCTATACATATACGTTTATACTCACGTATATAGTTGCGATTTTGTACAAACACACACTCACCCACACATACATGTATTCGAAGCTACGTAGCTTTCAGCTTGAAACTGTATCTTTTCGTTCCTCCGTCTCTCGACTTTTCCTCTACCACTCTTTCTCCCCCTTTTCGTTCTCGTCACCTGTCCGCAGTCGCGAGCCGACTTACCTGCGGCCAGCGATTGAACTCACCGGGTAAATCCACAAATCGGTCAGCTCGCGACCCAATTCCACGATCAACTTCCTCACGATCTCGCTGCTCGACCGTTAAATTTCGGTTAAATCCGATTTCGAGCAAAACTGCCCTTTTTATCGATCAAGTTTCAAGACTTTTTGTTAATTTTTATCACGTTATAATCTAATTTACGCAATTTGTTTTATCTGTCCAGCATTCGGAATATAAATGAAATAAGATCATCAATCAAATTGAGATTAGATTGCAACCAAACGTAATTGAACGAAAAACAACCCTTATTTTTTCACCCGGACACGCGGTCGTATTTAACTGTTAACTTTATACTTATATTTTTTTTCTGTATTCCCAATCCTAATCTCTACCTCGGGTAATAGCATAACCCTCCCTTCCACCTTGTAAAATATTTAGATGTCCAATCGCCGCAACTCGTGGTATATTCACACCGTGTGTCGATTGAATGAAAATGTCACGATTCGAGATCTTCTTATCGCGAATAGGGTAATAATTTCTCCATTCATATAATGTCAATAACGTTCCTATCGCGTAACATACAAATCATCAATATGATAATTATTCTCGATAAAATAATCACACATGTATATAAATCGGTAACGAAGTTTGTCGATGTCCGAACGCTATCAAACGGAAAGCAACGCGTGTATTCCAAGTTTAAATCGACATCGGGATTGTCATCAACGCGAAGCCTGACTAGAGACGATAGCTGTCGGATACGAGCTATAACCCGTCGATCGTATTTTCTTCGAATTTTATTCGCGCACTACCGTAGCACGAGAATCGCTCGTTCAAACGCGGATGATCCCACCTCTCCGATGGGACACTTTCGAGCGTCTTTCATTTAAAAACTATCGCAAATTAATGGCGCCAAGTTTCGCGCGCGAATTCGCGACACCACCAAGTATCCGCGGGTATCAAGCTGTGCGAGACTTTTGAGACACCCTTTATAAATGTATAAAATGTATGTATATGTACAAAATGTTTATCTATGATATCGGCGCTTCGTGAGTCTTGCGATGCTCGTTAATATAGCTATTGATACAGTTCCAACGATATTTGCACTCCTTTATTTGTATTCGCGATACCGGTATATTCTTAAATGCGAATGAGTTTGGGAATATAAATGTACGAGGCCACTCTCTTAGTTAATGAGACGATCCGTTTTAGTCATAAGTGTGCTAACGATCGCATCGAGAGCTGAACAATCAGACTTTCACTCGAGTTTCTAGTGCCTACTCGCGCTTTATTATCACATTTAGTACGTCAATGCTCACGGTAATGGCCGATGACACCAATTGCTACCAGGGAGAGAATGCAAATATTTGCGAATGTGGAATTAGCGATGCGCGGAGGTTAAAAAAAAGTTTCGTTCGATCGTTTCCTTTCCAAAAATCGTGTACGCCATTTTTTTCCTTCTTTTTATCGATACGACTAATCACAAGGTCGGATTATATATTCGTGCGTAGGTATTATATCGATTTACTTTTTTAGCCGCGGTCTCGTTAAGTTTTTGGGAAAATTACGTAGATCGGGACTATCGGACAACGAGTACAAATGATTTAATCGATTTTTTCATCCGTTCATAATTAAAAGCGTGCTTGACATTCTTTCCATTTTAAGTGAGAAAACGAAAAAGGAGAGGAGAATGATGGAGAATAAAAAGAGAACCGCAGGGTGGTGAAGAGTGGGGGTGGCTTTGGATTATCTCAAACGTCGCGGAAGTCGCACCATCTATGTATACTCAAGTGGCTAAAGATAATTAAAAAACAGACCTCTGCCTCGTTTGGCAAGGCCAGAGATAACAAAGTTCGTCTCTGGATACGTATCAACGACCTGATCTAACGTGTTATTAAATACGCGGACCGTATTCGAGCGCTATAGATTAGAAAAAAAAAATTTGCTCATAACCGGGATAACATATGCCCGATAAATGCCACGTAGGCACCGAACAATTTTCATTTACTATCGAATCTCCGTGCAACTTAGAATCAACGCTGTCTTTTCGGACATCTCGTTGTAATATATATTAGTTTATGTTTCGTGACAAAAGTCTTTCGGTTCTCTTTCGAAATCCTGTTTTAAAGTCCCCGATCGAAAAGCTGTATGTCATTTATAGAAATGAAATTCAAATTGTTAAACGGAAAAGGATTGGAAATTTGACGAAAAACAAGTTTTTAGACAGTTTAAAAAAAATTACAATAATATTTTTGATAACAATTGTATACGTGGCTTCGCTAATTTTTTGAAAATAATTTTACTTTTTATTTCTAATAATATATTTTATCATATTTGATCATTTCGCGAATTACGAAATACATAGGAAAACAAATTTTACTTTTCCAAAAAAACAACCTGTTCACCGTGCGCGCATCTGTTTCACGAGGGACACAAGCCGTTGCGTCGAAAAATAAAAAAATCTACATATTGGCCGAAATTTGTCATTGAATCGACCGATTATGTTATGTTTTCGAACGGAATTATCTTTATCCTGAATTTCTGACATACCCATATGCGCGTACATCGATAAAAGAAACCCAGAAAAAGGAGTGCCGTAGCGCGGGTGGAATAAATGCTTGGAAACGGGTAACTACTTGACCTTGGCTGGATTCACGCGTAGCTGAGCTAACGCAAAATCGAAACGCGTTACTTCCACCGCCTGGATATCCTAAAGCCGGCTCCACATCGTGACGTCTCTCCCGACTGCCGGCAAAGACTCCTTCTCCGATGCGACTGTCTCCCTAGCTATCCCCCGCCCCTACCACGCCAACCCTCACCGTAAACTCCTTTTCGCCCTTACTCGGCTTCTCGTCTCCTCGCGAGCTCGTTCCGAGCAAAAAAGTAAAAACGCGAGCTTGTATTCGCCCAAGACGTCGTTTGCGCGACCATGGCGATGCTTATGCGAAAAACGTCTACTTGGCCAAGATCTCTGTACTTCATAAACTTCACTGTTCATTGTCGAGGAGCGTCGACAACAACACGATTTCCGTCGAACATTTCGCAGGCAAACATTTAACACGAAAAGTTAACACTGTTTTGGCAAAAATCATATCGGTAAATTCTTACATTCCTGAAGATTATATTTACAACGTTTTTGCAAGTAAACAAGGGTTGATCATTTCGAAAAGAAGTGTAATTTGTGAAGACGCGTCCTTGATCTTTTGCTCATTTTACTGTTTGAAACGCTTTTTGCTACGGCGCGGCGGCAAAAAAGGTTTGAAATGTGTGGTGGCTATGGCCGCAAGGGGGCGACACTTGTAACTAGGCGAGGGGAGGTGGCAGATCGTGCCCCCATGGAAGAGCGTTGTCCATGGATAAACGGAGTTTTGTTAATTGGACTCTGGTCTTAAAAATTTGACCTCGTGCCTTATTTGTTATCATTGCAAGATTAATGGTATTCGAGGTATCGTATACCTTCTTTCGGTAACACATCCACTGATCAAGATGCCTTTTATCAGTAAATTGTGCGATTTTGTATTTTGCAGACGTTATTCATTGCATAAAAGTTGAAAGACTTCGATTGCGTAGCAGTACGATCGGCGACCTCGTTCTCGCGTCCGTCCCACCCCGTACCTCTGTGCCTGAGCGCCCCTTTACGCCTCCTCTCCAACAACCCCCTTGATTGCCTCGCGGTCGCGCTGTACAACGCGCCAAATAAATATAAACACGGCCTGCAACTTTGACACATTAAAAAATACTTCACGTGTATACTTAAAACGTCCAAAATAAATGCCGTACGCGATAGTAAAAATAGCATCAAAATCCATATCATAGACGATGAGTTAAGCGACAGACAGACAGACATTATATTTCATAAATATAGAGAAGATATATGTGTTATAGATATTGCATAAACGTTACTGCGGTACACTTACATAAGCGAAATTGATGCAAATCATATTACACCGTTTACAACTCGAGGTTTTACACGGTATAAGCAGCAACCAAGTGAACACGATAAATAATAGCTCTTGGTTCAGCTACTTGAGTTTTATAAGCATGCGAATTTCGTCTGTCGATAATACGAAGTAACAGCATGTAACACGAAACATATATATATATGGTATATATACGTATAACGTTATAACAACCCCTGATTTAATACGAAAGGGTCCTTCAGGTCAACGGTTACTCTTGAATCGAATGGCCACTCTAGATTGACTTCTTCGAGATTGCCGCACGTTCCCGAGTGCCTTTTCTCTCCCTCTTACTGTTTCTCTCAGTGTGTCTCTTATTGCATAAAAGACATATGCGTGCCACGCGCCTATACTTTTATAGTGTAGTAATGTACAGACTTTTGGCCTTCTACTTAACGAATATACAAAGAATTATTGTCACTCTTTCAAAATTCCTATGAAACCGTAATTATGTGCCTACTTATCAGTTCCTATCCGTGAAATTCCAAAAGTCATCAAAATAATAAGACAATATTTACGCATTAATTTTGTATCGTCTAGATAATAGCACTTCTGCATTCTGTTATATGTGTATGAAGTTTTTAATACGTATACTAAATTAATAGAAGATAAGGATGTGTAGACGAAGAAGAAATATCGACTCGTGTGAAACAACCTTAGTGTATACGAAGATTTCTACGACGAGGGTTTGGTGACGCGGAGAGGCGAAAGTCTGGGGGGATTCTGCGCTATCCGAGCGAGAGGAAAACCGTAGTAGACGTACGGGCAAGTGACAGGGGTTGGATGCAACTACCCTCGCGGCGAAGCGGCCGGGCAAGCGCACGCTGTACTATACCTATATACATACATCCATACATACATATATATATGTATATATATATATATATGTATATATATTTCTCTCGTATAGTAGCGTGTCTCGTACCTATAGCATGGATAGTCGACATGAAGAGAGTAAGAGAGAAAACCATGTATATAGTTGCGAGAGGATGAGACACGGAGTGAGGGTGAGTCACCCCCTTGGCGCACTCTGGCGTACATAACACCCACGGTCACCCCACGCGTGACTAGATACCGTTTTGCACAAAGGGGACAAACGCCAATTATATTTTAATATCCTCCATGGGCGACACGATGCTGCTCTCTGTCTAGCTCTCTCTCTCTCTCTCTCTCTCTCTCTCTCTCGCTCTCTCTCGTTTCCTCTCTCTGACTCTCTCTCTCTCTCTCACTTTTTCTCCCTCACTCGCTCGCTTTTTACGTGTTGTTAGGATCGCGGAAAACAACTTTCGACGAATAACGAAAATTCCAGACCTCTCGTCGGAGCAACGCGTAACTCGATTTTTACGTATATTAAACATATGGGATAAATGTATATGTGTATATATATATAATGCGTAGGTACGGTGTACGTAACTGTAGAAAACAAGTGTTACGCGAGGGAATGTTATTTCACCGGTGCTCTAAATCGTATTCCCGAGATTTTACGGGCAATGGTTTCAAATTTATCATACATTGCACCAGAACCAAATTTTCTGTTTAATAAAAATTGCGTGCACGTGCCCTCGAGAGACTTGAAAACATCGCGCGAAAAAATCATCCCTTTGTTTCAGAATTTTGAAAATATTTGAAAAATGATTACTTTTCGAAAACTATAACGTAGATTAGACCCGTTTATTAAGGCTTTCATTCAATCTACTTTAGCAACTTCGATGTCGAAATAACATAAGCTATCTACCGCAAGATTACGTTTAAACACACGATAAATGTTTCATTAACAAAATGTAATTATCACGTACCTGGCTCGTTTCCCAATTGTCGTGACAAATAGGCAGCGAATAAATCTGTTTTACCAGTTGCACAAGACATTTGACCCTGTTTTTTATCTGAATATAGTTTGATAATTTAAAGCAAACGTATCGACCGTTTCTCTATACAATGGAAAAAAATAGCTATGACAATAAGGGTTGTCACCCGGGTGGTATAAACGAAGGTTAACCCGGGTTTAGCCTCCACCACCACTATACTCCGTGTAAGCAGAGCGTCGTCGACTCTCGGTTTCCATATGTCCCTCTATTTATGACGTATTATATAATACACACGTTTTCACCCAAGTATCGAAGTAATAGCCTTTACGTATATCTATATATACGTCGTATCGAACTCGCGCATCTGTTATGAAAAGAATGCAAAGTTATCTCGTACTTTGAGTTCCCAGCATATCATGTGGGACGCGACTCCACCGGTATCGTCTTCCCCCACCTGGCGCGCGCAAGTTTTGAATCTCTTGAAGAAATCGTTGGTATCGGTGGCGGGCTAGAGGGTGGGAGGGTAAAGGAAAGGGTAAAGGGAAGAAGGAGGAGATAAAATACAAGTAAAGTTGCGTGACGAGTCACGATTGAAGTCGATACAACGACCAAGATCGAGGACGGTCGTTGCCCATCTGTCGTCGTTGTCGTATTCAGCATCCACCATATCTCTCGTGTTCCCTGATACTCGGCTACGCCGATCGTTCCTTCTTCTTTCTCGCGTACCCGCGTACCGCAAACACGTACGAAACACACGATCGCCGTAGTTTCCTGTAGAATTTTACGCGTGCGCCCTCCCAGCCACACTTTTCACAGGCGCTAGCGCCCTCCAATGTGCCTTCCGCACCGTTGAGCATCTCCACCATTCAGAATCGATGATGTCACGTCGGGCGGGGGCTGAGAGCGAGTCGTTTTCTCCCACCCTAGCGGCATCTGTCCGCACGGTGGGAGATACCGACGGAGGCTTTTCATTGGTCGGTACCAACACTACCTTTTTGCCCCTGCGACGACGCGAGCGAGTTGGCCGCGATATACGCGAACCTCGTGACGCTGGACGAGAGATGAAAACAGCCGAGAGTCGAACGAAGATGAAAGATACGGGGGTACCGCGTGGCAGAAACCGACCGGATCGACTTCACGTATGTATGCGTAGCGTTCTCGCCACACGTACGTTACGTAGACGCGCCGTCATCCCCACAGGCTCTTCGACTTGCACAGGAGGTGTCTCTCCTCCCTTCCACCAAGCTCTCTTCGGCAACCCCGTCACCACCACGATCCTCTACTAACCTGTACTCATCCACCGTTCGCGATACGAACGACCGAGGGAGCGAGACGAAACGTGCGTTCTCGAGCGAGGCTGCGAGTCAAGCGTGGGACCACGGGGGGTGGGTCTCGACACGAGAGAGGCAACGCCGAGCGAGATGGTGAAGCGCTATGTGTACACGCGTACATAGACGCGCGGACAAGAAGAAAAATAAGCGTACCGTCGGAGCGAGTGAGACAGTAGTTGCGAGAGCTCCGACACTGCAGGAGCGGAGGCAGCACCAGCAGCATCAGCAGCGACTCGGTGCCGCGCGCTCGCGCTTTCGCTCCTCGGGCTCCCTCTCGTGTACTTCGGGCCATTGCGGCTCACGGTGGTGGTGGTGGTGGTGGTGGTGGTGTTTCGTGCTGTACGAACGTTTCGTTGAGCGCCAAAACGCCACGCGACTTCGCACCGACGGCACCGACCGATCGCCCGTATAAAACTTCTTATTAATGAGGTCCTCGTCGACGAGAGGTGCAACGTTTGTTATCAACACTTCGTGTACACGCGTCTATCCGTCACACCACCACCGACTTTGTTCGCGGTAATTCATTGTTCTCAATTTATTATTTATCGATAATTACGATCGAAATAACAATAATGATATAATCGAGAAAGTTTTTTTTCATCGCGCTGCGCAAAATACACTTTTTCTTTTGCGCGTTTTGTATTAATTCATTTTTGTCGCTTCTCTAAGTTTTATCATTACGTCGGTCAATTTTTAAAAGCGACGTTACGTAATTTAAAAAAAAATACAAACTGATGAGAATGCGAACGGTGGTGACGATATTTTTCCGCGTTTAGTTCTAGATCGAGAATATAATGAATCTTATATCCGCGAAGAACTCTACATCGACGTCGCGTAAATTAATCGGATCGTGGTTCGTAACGACGAGTTAACGAACGTCGGCATTTTAATAAATCCTCGATATCGAAAGTATCAGGGGTTGAAGGCAACAGAGGTTGAAGGCGACAGAGGGCAAGAATACGATTTCGAAGTGTACGTGCAAATTGATTTAATTGCGGGTACCTCCGTAGGTCCATTTAATAAACCTCGATGCAAGACGAACCGTGAGAAGATCGAATCTCGGACAACAAGAGGAACAAGACGGAAGCGGCGTGAACAAGTTTGAAGATTTTCTCGCGCAAGGGACAGGTTGAGTGTGCGGGCGCCAAAGACAGGTTAAGTGCGCCGAGTAATAATATATACATAGATATTGCATATATGTATATATGCAAAGTACAAAGTGCGCGTAGGACGAGAAACTAGATAAAAAAAACAGTGTTGAATTGACAACGTGCGAGTGACGAACCGCAGGCCGGCCACCGTCGGCATATCTTGGTAAGTATATTACATATGTAATCTAGAACGTATCTAATTATTTAAACACCACAATTACCTGACATAAATCACATTTATTGTTCATAGAAAATAATCCTAACGATTGACTCGAACGTTTTTCAATATACGCGGGTTTGGTAGAGAACATTTTAGAAAATCAAGTCACACGTAACTATGATGAATGGAGCATAATATATGAAGTCAAATGAAATACGTATAATTATTGAGAACCACTCTTCTTCGTCTAACCCGATGGACACTTCGTCTATGACTGCCCTTTTCTCAACCGTCGATTAGGTACTTCTCCCACCCAAACTGTTGGAACTTCTTGAGGCTTTTCGTCAATCGACTGGTTGCTCCAGTCTGACCCTTACTGCACTCATGCACCTACGTTCATGTTCGTGTATGTAAAAATATTATTTCCTCCAAGTCTCCTGTTTAACAATTTTCATAAAAAAATGACCAAGAGCAGAAACGCCGAGTTGTATTATCGTCATACGATTACAAACATTTATGCCTATAATTTAATCCCATAAATCCTAAACTAACGATTAACGCGAAATTGTTTCAATAATTTAAATGAATGACGCAAAAGGTAATGTACAGTTTAACGTACGTCTATAATTTGTCAATTTTACGATGTGAAATACATCCTATTATTATCGTGTAATTGCGAACATTTATGGGAATAATACGAGAGAACTATATTAGTGTTTCTCCAATAGCAAACTGCATTCTCCCGTGCGCGTACTAACGCATGGTAGCATTGGAGCTCCTCGTGTGTCCTTTTCGCACAGCTTGAGCGATTAGGACAATACAAAGCCCCCTGGCTCCGTGTACTGCTGCAAACTTTCCCAAATGTGATTGAATGCCATCTCGTCGAGGCGCATGTATAAAGGTCTACCGGCGTATTTGCCTCGCTCATGATTTCATGGTCGTACATCACATATAATACATATATTGAAGGGATTCCTCTTATTGCTCCATCTCCATTCCTTTAGCTTCGGATCTCAATGTATAATAGCTTAATTAGGCAACAGGCTTCAATCGTCAAAATCCATAATTCACCCTGTTAAGTCCGCGAAGCGAACGGAAACCCGGGAGCAATACCGAGAGATATATTTGTGCGTGTGTACATGAGTACGATATAGTTGAGTATTATTGAATAGCGAAGTGAGAGCGAAACGAGGAACAAGTGCGGATGCCCTGCGGCGTCGCGCGACGTTCACTGTAAACTAGAGAAGAGCGAGCTTACCCAACGTTGGTGGAGCCCTACGGATATTTTCTCCTACGAGCCAAACACCATATAGATCTTCGCTTTTCGTGCCGTTAATCGACGTAATGATCGCTTTTAAGGCTTGCGGAAGAAACTGTCTTTATAATTATAGTATAAACATTAATATTTTTAATGAAGAATTGCAATTTTTCTGAAATGTTTTGCATCTATACGGTTCATGGTTTAATCGCAAACTCTTCGAGCTACGTATAAAAACAAACGTTTTCCTATAGCTAAATTGAAATCACAACCCCTCGCTAGAACAATTCGCGAAAGGCGACCCGACGGAACGAATCGAGCGCCCCGTGGTGTCACCATGCGCGTATTAATCATCCAACCCTCATAGTCGCGTCGCTATATACGTTGTCTTAAAGAACAAACAAAAAAATGAAGAAAGAAAGATTCTTTCGCTTCAATATTGTCATCGATTAATCGTCTACCATAGAATCTCGTGAAAACCAGCGATAGGCTTTAGTAGAAAAAAAATTGAGGTATTAAAAAGAACAAAAAGAAATGCAAAACATATTCTCTCGGTTGCAACGGTATCGGCGTCAATTAATCGTCCGTCGTGGTAGTTGTTGAAAGCAGGCAATAGAGTTTATTAGGAGCAACGCGTGAAACAACCCAAATGGGAGAGAGAGAGAGAGAGAGAGAAAGAGAGAGAGGGGGAGGGAGACAAGAGTACAATGAAGGATGAAGGATGTAAGGGACGAAGGAGAAACGAGAGCTTTGTTCTAAGAAGTTTCATCGCGTATTGTGAGTACCTCAGACAAACATTATATACGCGTTTTGCGGTAATAGGTTGTCGTGTACATAGATATACATATGTCTCTCTCGGTACGATATGCAGCTATATCGTCCCGCCCAGGCGCATTATGCACTATGCTCGAGATTTCCGGCGAAAGCTCCATTAATGGAAGGTACAACGAGCTTCGGGCAAACGGTGTACCGGAGGCTGGAGGGTTGACGGGGGTGCGACAACCCCCGCAACACAATCTCTCTGTTCTTCGTCATACACCGCACTGTCTCTCATTATATTTCTCGCGACGACCCCTTGCGAGAGTTTCCTACCGAGAGACTCAACGTCTCTCTCTCTCTCTCTCTCTCTCTCGCTCTCTGTCTTCCGATCCATGAGCAAGAGCTAAAGCGCGAATCCCATATCGTACAAGCACAACGGTGTTTCAAACCGTTGTGCGTACGTATATACCTCGGGTTTAATGCATAATAGAGCATAATGCCAAATGTAACCGGGGGTTCGCTTTGCATTCTCGCTTTCGCACACGACACGAATCATCTCTCACACCTCACCCGACCAACCACCCCCATTATATTTCAGTCGGGATGAATAAAACACACCGTTCCTCGGTATAAATCTACGGACTACATGACACGTCTGTAGAGGTGTAGAGTCATACACGCGTCAATTAATAATTCCACCTGGATTTTGTGCCCGGTAATGAAAGCATCGAGCGAGGCATTCACGCCAGCTGATTCAATAATAAAAATTTCACGATAACGAGACGCAAAGTGTTGTAACGATACGAGCGAATATAGAGTTTCTCGGGAGATGGGCCTGAAAGAACGGATTTTGAGGGGACGAGTTGCGAATTATTTCGATTTTTTTTTAAATTTTCGATGAGGACGTCTTGACCCGAAAATAAGTATAGGAGTCTTTTGTTGGGATAAGAGTGATGAGACTGCGAATAAAATAGGTGGAAGACTTTTCTAGACGATAAACATTTCTTGTTGAAAAATCGGTGAACGCTTTTTTTCATTTGTTTTTTTTATATCGAGCTCTAGGATTTTTTTTGTAACTGATTATTTTTTTATGGAGATGGTGCTACCGTGTCATGGAACAGCGCGATTGTCGCTTGATAAAATTCTGCGATATTTTTTTGTCGCGTCGGTCGTGAGGAATTGATGGTAAATTACAGAGAGATCTTTATTTAATAGAGGATCGCGTATAATTCGAAGACATGGCATATAAATTTGTTTGTATACGATAAGCCAGTCTTTTATACGTCGAAATGGGTTTCGTGGTGGCATTTTTTTCGTCACTGTTATTACACAACGTCGATTATATTTTTAAGTTGGTCGACGATATTCATCGAATGTTTGAACAAAGTTGAGTCGATCATTTATTTTTAGGAATTCGGATTAAATGAGGCGTAGCAAATTTCCGGCTTATTGTAAAAAGCATGTATGCTTTATTGTACAATTGGTTATCGCATAATTTTTGCAATGGCAAAAAAGGCGTAATTATGCCCAATCAAATGTTTCATTCAATTCCAATAAAATCGAGCTATAATTCATTTTCTTGAAATGTTGAAGCGACTGTTTTATTTTAGAAACTCATAAATCAAGTTAATTTCAACGGATTTTCATCAATTCATCCGATTCGTCTTGGTCGTCTCTCCATCATCGAACGAAAATCTTCACGATTCGTACCAGATACAAAAAACAACGATAGTCGGGGCGTTGGCTAATAGGTGACACGCATAAACCATAATGGCGGAAGATTTGCCGGTGCGAGGTGGAAAAAGCCAGACGTTGCGCGATTTTTGCGGTCTGCTGATTCGCGTTAGTCGAATTAATCGAACCGAGTCGCGATTCGATTTGACTTCTCGAACGAAAGTGACAACGCGAAAGAACTTACGTAGATAGATAAGATACACAGACGGAGATAAGAGAGACGGGTTTGTATGAGTTGGTTGAACCGGCGTTGCTGACGCGAAAGCTCTTTCTCCGTTTCTATCCGTATCTCCATCTCCGTCTGTCGCGCGACAGGAGGCGCTCGCGTTGGTCCTGGCCGCCGGCCGAGGACTCGCAGTCGTGATTCGGGGAGGTTCACTCTCGTCCGTTAAATCGACAGCTTGGCATCTTGTAAACACAAGCTCGGCACGATCTTGTTTGCGCTCAGTCGGGCATAATCCGAGGTAATCCTCTTGCACAATACGTTTTCGAACTTGTGCCATGTACGTAGGTACCAGTATATCTATATTTACTCTCCACTTTCATTCCCGTGATTTTCCTTTTTCACGAACGCGAGATTCTTCTCCTTCTCCTGACGCGAGATTATTCTGTCGCGTGTCGGCATCTCCCTCTTCTCGATAATACCACGCACTCCGTCCTCCAGTGAGTCTGCATGTCATCAGCGACGATGTAAACATGGAAGCATCCAGTGGTCATTAACTTTGCGGCTACACCGCTCGGCTAAATGAGGGGAAAAGCTTGAGGACGTTCAAAAAATCGCATTTTTTCGCGGTAAATGTTGTTGGTGCGATATTTCAAAAATATAACCCAAATGGTTTCGGAATAGAATTCAAAGTTCTTTTTTAAACATAGCTACTTAACGTAACTTGCCGCTGTTTGACCGAGGAGCGCGTGAGTCTTTAGCTCGTTCTAATGTTTCTTATGAACAAATTATTGAGCAACTTTACTCGGTCGCTGAATCAGTATACTTGAATTCTACTCTGAGAAAGTTGTGGAGAAAAAAAAGAAAAAACAGAAACACCGGAAGCAGATTTAGAATTTGAAGATATCTGGTGACGGTTTTTGGCATAAAGGTGGCCTCAGATCATTACACTACGTAATATCGTATGAAAAGTCACGAAGGTTCGCTGCCAAGATAGAAATCACTGCAAAGACAACAATTTTTTTGACTTTGGAGGAGAAATTTGGTATGAAAATTTTTCAAAGGATTTTAGATCTAAATCCGTCTCCCGGATGATTACCAAATTATGAAAAAAGGATCACGTTGAGAAAAAATGGGCATGTCGACAAGAGGGTAGGTGCCGGACTTTGAAATGTAAAAAAGTACAAAAGTTTGGTGGAAAAGTATCTTGTCAGAGACAAAAAAGGCTTGTTGACCAAGAAAAAAGAAACGCTTGAAAAGAAATTAACCGTATGACGAAGTTGAAGGACTATTAGGTGGAAATGGAATCGTAGAATAGCCGGTAAGTCGTTAAATCATTGAGCTGTCACCCGTGAAACGTTTTTTTGAAACGGAATTTTTTGAAAGTTCATCGGCATTCTCATTCAAAAAGTTTTCTACTGCACAATGTAACATACATTGAACATGAAATTGAAACTTGTTTCTTTTTTGTTACCACCAGCAGCTTGAGAGCATTATTAATAACAAAAAACGTTTGGTCCTTTGTTTTAAATCAATACAAGAGTCGTTAGAACTATTTATGAATTATAACTTGCGCCGAAACCTTGCTACAGTGTTCTGTCATGTTTCGAAAACAAAACAAGAAACTAAAATACGTTTTAATTGCAAAAACTGGCAATAAAATGTGCCTAATTTGGAAAAAAAATGTTGTGAACGTTTCTCTCTCAAAAAAAATCGCCAAAATTACCTCATTATCGCCTGTACAAACGCATTTCTCCTCTTAATTAAAATCAAATCGTACCCAAGGTCAGTAAAGAGCTAGCCTATGTTTCTTTTTTCGTTATTATTTCTTTAAAGTTGTAAACTGACGTTAGGCTTCAAGCAGATTATGTACACGAATAGCATGAAACGCGAGGAACCGCGATCGCGTTGTCGGTCTTGAGCGCATGAAACCTCACGTTTGCTCAACAAAAGAAAAGACTCAATCTAATCTTGAGCTTGTAGCGAACGTTGCGACTTATTGGAGATTTTTACTATACATTCCATTTTCTATTGAATCATCGTGAACAAAACTACTACCACTTTGCAAAATACTCACATAACCAAGATCGGGAAAAGTTTGTACGACTCTTATGCATAGCCTTACATTTCTCCCGTTGGGTTCAAAGAAAATATATATATACTTACATACCTCGTTGCTATCTACGAGCAGGGACATCATATGTATATAGAAGCTATGTAAGAAGAAGAGTACCAAAGAGTATTATTACGACAACAACGATTGTCCGTACAACCCCCAACTTCTCCCATCGTTCGAATACCAAAAGCATGGACGAAGGAACTTCGCATCTCCAACTTTGGCAAAATAAACTCCAAGAAAGCTATCTTTCGTACCATCCCAAAGAAACGTTTTAACTGCATTAAATACCAGCTGCAATCATCTTCACAATTACTTTTACCAGATAATCCCTGTCCGTGTAAAAAATTCATATATACCCGATATAAATGAAACTAACATTACGTAAATTCCTTCGTAACTGCGACGATAATTAGCCCAAGTATAAACACCGATTTTGCGACCGAAACAGAGTTTTTTTTCTTCATTTTTTTACGAATCAGCCGGCGCGCACGTACAGAATGGAAATTATCCCGCGTAATGAATCGCGCATGAAATAGCGAGAGTTTTGTGACAAACGAGTTAAATAATTATGTTGGTGTATAAAACGCTCGCGAGTACCCCGTCTACCCGTCGTTTTTCTTATTCTTTTTTTCGTTTCCTTTTTTTCTTTACGGGACAGCGTGTAACACCGCACGCTCTTGCCGTACACAGCCCACCCTTCGGGCACTAATTATCGCACTTAGCCGAGCTCGGGCGCCAGGCCGGGAACGCACACGTACACCCCCCCCCCCCTCCACTGGCATTTACCTCTTCTGGCATCGCACTCGGTTTCTGTTTCGTTGCAACGTGTATATACGACACTCCAGCGAGCGACGTCGACGCGCATGCACTGTCGCACATCTCGAGAGCTCCCCATTTGTGTCTTTCTTCGTCATCGTTCGTAGACTCATGTGTGTAGGTGTGTGTATGTATGTGCGTGTGTATGCGTTACATTCCGGGGGGGGGGGAATTTACATGTTTCGAGCGTGACGAGGGTAATTGCTACACTCGAAAGTCTTCACTGTTGCCCTTACTTCTTCTGCCGTCGAACGAGAATATATATACACACATGTATACATCTATATATAGATGTATATACAGGTAAATAAAACATACTCAATTTTATCTAGCACCGTTTGTCAGTTTCTCGTGATCTTTCCGTTCGCTATAAAATTTACACAATTGGATCAAAACGTTTTTTCAAGTTTCGTCATCTTTCAAGTTTTTATAAATTACTCATATATATATATTTGTAAACAGATTCTCCATTTCAATACATATAATTTCAGACAGGGTAAAATAATATTATAAAATTTATATACGAAATTTTACAAATGTTTGTCAGAGAAATATCTCTAATATATTTGATTGATAATCGAAAAATTGAAATTTTATTTTTTTAGTAGAAAAATGACTTAATTCTGTCTGGAAATGGTACGATAGTAGGTAAAGCACTGCGAGAAACCGGAGCAAAATTATTCTGATCGAAAATTATAGAAATATGGTTAAAACTAGTTTTTTATGTTTATTTAATTTTTGTTTACAGTTTTCTTGAATTTGTGTCTGACGAATAATATTTCTAGTTAAAAGCTGGCAATGTTTTATTTACGAATGTATTTTTCGTTGATCTTATTAATTAATTTCCTTTGTGACAAAACAATAAAATGAACAGCTATTTTTCAAACATGACTAAACTCGGCTGGGGCACCATGTGAGAACAGACGCGAAATATTTTTTTATCCGTACGTAGGTCTTCCCGATAAATGAAACATGACGTTACAAGCAAATCTGAGACCATGAGGTCCAAACTGATGCTGTTATTCCAGAGAATTGCTCATATAGGTTATCATATGTGGGTACATATTACGGCCTGCGCAACTACGTTTTATTTATTTTTATTGGCTTCGAGGTACGTCCCTGTAAAAGGTAAAATTGCTTTTTGCCTCAAATCATGCCATCCCATACATACGATTGACACAGCTGTGTATGCGGGAAAGTTTCCTCTCCCTGTGCGCTACCAACGATGGGCTATACGAAACTTCAGCATAGTACCCTCTGTTTCTATAAATATATCGAAATTGGACGTACAAAAAAATTCACATAATCTATGTGAGGAACATTCGAGAGCTGATATAATAACTCGTACGAGATGTATATTGCATATCTTATTTCTATAATTACAGAGACGAAGTGAGAGTCGAAAGGCCCGAAGATTCTGCCTTCGCAGCAACTTGGAGCTGCGGTCGCTCCATGGCCGGGCGCCACTGGCCTCCTGGCCTCTGTCACCGCTGACGATATGGCACATAAGGGTGAGTCCAATTTTTTATTTATAAACAACAGTAACAACAACAATATTAATAATGGCTGGTTTATTATTGCTGTTATTATTTTTGTTGTTATTATTAAGATTATTATTATTATTATTATTATTCTTTTATAAATACTCATAGTAACGTACCTATATTTCTTCTCGCACGCTGTAATACTGGTCGAATCGATTATCACCATCGTAAAAAAGGTGCCAATATTTTCAACAAAAACGTTGATTGGTGTACCAAAAAGTAAGGTAGAATATTAAACAAAGTTGTGTTATGAATGGATCAGGGTGTGTGAGAATAAATACGAAATTAAACTTTGCTTTTCTCATCTTTGACAATGTTATTCTTACAAAAATGTGTAGAATGCGGCAAAATAAATATTCGTTAAATATTTACTTGATAATTGTTACGAGATCGTCGTAATTAAGAAATATTCTACGGCATATCGTTAATAAATATTATCCGTATAAACATAGTTCAATTCCTAAAATTATTCTCTTAAAATAATCGCAAAAAATATTCATCCAAAGATGGCGACGAAAAATTTATTTGATCGAAACGCAAGCACGCCATTGCTCCGTTTCCTCCCGCCAGAAAGCTTTGCTCACTGATAACGTTCGAAATACACGCACACACATATACGTACGTATATATCGTCGATGGACGTAGGACCGAGGCGTTTAACCCCATTAGTTTGTGAATGGAGGTCCATCCTCTTCGCTTCTTTCTCTTCTTTGCTCTTTCCTCTCTGACTCTCTCTCTCTCTCTCTCTCTCTCTCTCACCCCCTCGTGCCATATCTCGCAGGTCTCTGCCTTTTTCACCCCCGCGCCATTCGAGAAGAAGCTCCTGTGGCAAACTCTCGCTCTTCTGAGGGGTGAAAGCAAGGAACAGAAGGGAGAGATAGCGGACTCTCCGTCCCCCTCTTTCCCCTTTTCTCTCTCTACTCTCGCAAATGTCTCGGAACGTTTTCTATAAAGCGGCGTCGACGCGACCTTCTGCTTGCCACTGGGTGTCGGGGATCTCGTAGCTTCCATCGTCTTCGCCGTCCGTAGAATCGTCGGGACCGTCCCTCTCTCTCTCTCTCTCTCTCTCTCTCTCTCTCTCTCTCTCTCTTTCTCTTACTCTCGAACCGCCTGCGATCTTTCCTGTATATATAGATATATATATATATTGTCGCGGTACTCGCTCCCTCTCGTTGTTCGCCTTCACCTATTGATTTCCATTCTCTTACGCGCCTCTTCCACGTGATTCGCTCTTTCCGCACCCTGACGACGTAGTCGTCGTCGTCGTCGTCGCGGCTGCCTACCCCTTGTACGCCATCAGCGCAGTGCGCATACACGCGCGCACACAACTCGCGATTAAAGTTTGCATCGTCACACGCGAGAGGGACAGACGCCGAAGGAACGACTCGTCGCACGCACGATCGAGCGTTTATACGGAGCGTCCGTCGAGGAACGAGGGTATGGAAAAGGGATGAAGATATTAACGTTAAATTTGAAAGAATTTTTCATGAACGATTATTTGAGACTTTTCGTACCTTCAGGCGACCAAAAATGTAAACGGAAAAGTACAAAGATGAACGAAAAATCAAGTCTTAATATTTTGGGGATTTCTATTTTATCGGCTTATTAAAATTTGTAAGGGTCGAAAGGGTCGATTTAAATACCGACAGAAATGTGACTAATTTTTAAAAATTAATGAAAATCAAACATTTTGCTTAGCTTTGTATCAAAGTTATTCGACCACGTAACATTGCTTATTAGGTCGACAGTGCGTAAAAAATTCGTTTCGAAATATTAAAAAATATGGGCGCTAATTAAATAATACTATTAATGATTTAGATTCTTAGGGAAAAATTTCGTTGACGAGTCAAATTAGTAATCGGCAAAGATTCGGGTACGAGCTCGTTTGGATCGAAGAATCCACAAGTGAGTAAACATTCGCGTTTGCGGATAGGTGGCAAGAGAGAAAGTAGAGAAAGTAGAGAATCAGAGAGCGAGGAAAGAGACAGATGAAGCGAGACGTATATAGAAAAGCAGGAGCGAGAACGGCCAAGCCGCCGCGACTCAATGGATATCATTCTCCGGTGCAGGGCGCTTGAAAATCGTCGAGTTATCTGACCGAGTGCAGCTCAGTGGGGTGTGTAGCGTTAAGTTGGCGTTAGCTCATCGAATCAACCGCGATGGGCGCGACACGCTGCTGCTTCTGCCGCTGCTGGCCCATATAGCCAACCCCCACTTTCTCGTCGTCTCACCCCTTTCATCCCATCGCGACGACAGAGAAAGAGAAAGAGAGAGAAAGAGAGACGGAGATAATCGATTCTCTTCTCGTTCTCTTGGACTATCGAGCTCTTCAGATTACCTACCCCGCTCAGATATATAATATAATTCCTTATTTTCGTCAATGATATTTGCGTTATTTAACAAAAACAAACCATCGTTCTCGGAGAAAGCAATATGAAATTTTGCTGTCGTTCTCTTGACAAAAATTCAAATTTCAGAAAATTACAATTCTCGATAATTTAAGTGTAACGAACTTGTTTTTTAAATTAAATCTTACAATTAAATTGCAATTTATGTTCTATTTATTTCAATCACGTTTTTTTTAGATTATTGTAATAATAATTCGATTAGTTCTACATTTTATCGGCGAAATTTTAATCATTATGTTTTTCAATTTATCTCAAACACAAAGCACGGCTAGATATCTCGATTTCCCGCAGGAATAATGTTAATTCACGATCACAGTCTAGAATCCCGAGATCTCTAAATTTTGCGGTAAAAAGGTCTACGCGTTTGCGGCGACATCAAAGCCAGCTCGTTTTCTTTTCCAAGAGCCTGTGTACTAAACTCGTACACTATACATTTATATAAACATATACGATCGCACACGAGCTTGGGTATATAAACAGCGGGAAGATCGAGGAAAAGAGAAGTAGTAAGGTCTGCCGAGACTTTTTCTTCGAGACGAGAGGGAGGAAAACGTCAACCCCGGGCACGGCGGGGGTGAAGCGCGCGTTGCGGGATCTCGGAGACGAACGAAATAAGAATGAGAAACGATCGGGTGGATGGCGCGTGAGAATGGGGGGAGGCTTCGAAAGAAGCGCTGCTGATTCGCAATGTTCCAAGGGTGTGTGTGGGTGAGAGAGAGAGAGAGAGAGAGAAAGAGAAAATACGATATACCCAAAGCACAGGACGAAAAATTTCGATGGAGGGTGGTGGAAAAACGGGGAAACGTTGGCATTGATCGTTTCTCAATTCCGAGTGGATGGCGAGAGAATCCCCCACAAGAGTTTCTTTCGTTCTTTCTCTTCTTCTTGTTTCCTCTTTACCCCCAGCCCCCCACCCCCTTCCTGTCATGCCCTCCTTCGCCAACTTTGTGAATTTGCGAAAACGTTGAATTTTACGAGAATAAAAATCGTTCCATACGTATCTCTATATATATATATATCGAATTGGCCAAAAAGTAATTGGGTTTGTAATACACGAGCGTGTATGTCCATCCATGAGAAAAAATGCGATGACTTTTTAGCCGGTTGACAAATATATTTAAGTATATGAATTCGAAGATTGTGGAATAGATTAAAAAATGGTGCATACTCCGGTTCATCGGAGTGGTAAAATTTGCTTAAAAAATCAATAGGAGATTAATGGAGGGAAAAAATAAATGAATGCGATAAATATAAAAATGAAAATGACGTAGGTACGTATATAGTTTTGTACGCCAGTCATCATTCTTAATGCAATATACAACATGTCGGATTGTCGATAATTTTTTAAGGCGACTTTTTGAACTTTGATAAGACTTGAAAATATAAGGTCGATATAGTATCGACCGACATGATTGATTTTTCGAGGGTTAATCATTCGATTTTTCTGTTTTTTTTTAAGCATTGGACGAAGTTGAAACTATTCTTTGGGGTGAGTTTTCTAGACAACTAATATTTAAAAAAAGAACAGACGCGTTCCAAAAAAAAAAAGTGGAAGAACGTAATCGTGAAAATAACGGGCGTGTGACAGGCAGGTTCGCGAAAGTGTAATCGTTTCCTCGGCGCACACCTTGCCTTAAAACATCAGTCAGCGCTTCTTTTGATCTACACGGTGGGGTACGCACGCGAGAGTGCGCCGCTCCGCGAAGAGCAGACGAGATGCACGTGCTTCTTTTTTTTTAACTGATGTGAAGAGTCTCTCCCGCCCGTCCCGACAACCGTAAAGTAATTCTCTCTCCGTGACGGAGACGCTCGGCGCCTCGTCATCTCCCGACGCGAACGCCCTCGCGCCTCGACGACTCTTATTCAATTAATTCTCGCATAACTGCGCCCGAAAAAAAATGACGTCGTTTTTTTGCTTCTTCTTCGTATTTTTTTTTCTTTCTTTCTTTCTTTTCTCTCGTAATGCGAAAGCGTCCCGCGACGCTTTGCCGACGAGGGGTGCAAACCATTGAGATATAATCCTCGACCGCTTCAAAGGTCAACCCCTTAACATCCCCCTCTCGTCTCTCGCATAATACGCACTTTATAGAGACGAGGGATTCTCGCGTGTCTTAATCATGGAGTTTTCGTTGTCGCACGCACTGAAATTTGCGACTGTGGCTCTCGCGTTTGCGGAATTGCGAGTCATCTTATTTTTTTCAACCTCCGAGAAAATTTAATATTTTTGTCATTCGCGTACCGAGAATTGTCCGTAAGGAAGACGATTTCTATCATTTTCGCGTCGAATTATTAAAAGTAGTTCGATATGTCCAAAAATATAATTCATAAAAAATTAATCCCTCGCATATTCGTGATTTTTGTCTAAGGGATGAAAAAAATGGGTAACAAAAGAGGATATATTTTTTGTTTTTTTTTAATCGAACTTTTTGGACGTTTGAGACGCGTACTCTGGCTTGGCATCCGGTGAATTCGTCTGTGAAATTTTGTCTTCAGGCACGGGGCGACGTTTCCAGAGTTACGGGGTGGGGCACCAGGGGATGCTGCGGGGGGGTGGTTCGTCGATATATACGCATCTCATCTTCGTATGTGTAACTTCGAGTCGAGGTCGAAACGAATAAGGGGGAGATACGACCAAGCGATGCAAGAAGAGGGATGGAGAGTAAAAGGAAAGACTCGGGAAATAAAGATTCCTCTTGCAAAGTCTGAAGCGGCTCGTACGTTGGCTCCCTCGCTGATACATCTTACGCGTTTATACCTACAGCATGTTTATAAATGCGTACACACGGGGAATATTTTTGCTCGCACGAATGTTTCATTCTCCATGGACTGAAGGCAAAAAAAATATCCACCTTCCGCGAGCCTTTCGTCACTCAAACCTCGTTTTTCATTTTCTTTTTCCGTAACGTTCTCCGATCCTGTTCGAGAATTACCCACGGCGTGCGTGTATTTCGCGGAATTTTCCTCGGCCGGAAGCACAGCTTCGTAGAAAATACTTGAAAGCTCGTTCGGGACGTAAGAACGGAAACGAGGGTGAAATCCCACCCCTCCTCGCCCAATGGAAAACGCGTTCCCCATAAAAAAATAAAAAATAAAATAAATATTCGTTCGATTTCTCGAACGACGTTTGACGAAACGTTTTGCCGTTTGGGTATTCGGCAAGAAAATTCGTTCGATTACTTTTTCGTCGTGATAGTGCGTAGATGTAGTTTCGAAACGAAAATATATCGAGTTTTTCGATACACCGATCGTCATATATCGTTAGATTCGATCGGCGCTAGTACGAAATAACATTGAAATTACTCGATCAAATAATAAGTTTAAACGTATATCGATATAATAATAAATAAAAAAGTAATCAATTGTTTTTGTATGAAATAAATGAGAAAGTAATAATTCGAATGATTCAATAATGTTAAATTTGGTGATAATCAAAATAATTTTTTTTATTCGAATACATGTCAAAGTTATCTAGTCTTCGGAAATTACTGGTAAAAATAATAGACACGGTGAGCCAAGTGTCGTTTTCCATTTTCAAGTAATTTATATAATTCATCAAAATATTTCCAAAAGTCAAAAGAACATTCTGACTTTCGACTTGAGAATTAATTCCGAGACATGGATTTTCCAAAATTCAGAGAGAGAGAAAGAAAGAGATCATGATGATCGAAATATTCCGTTCGACAGTAATGTAGATGGTTTTTGTACGACAAAATTTACGTAAACTACCATCGTTCGTACATTTTGGCATTGAGATTCGCGATTGTAATAACACATGGCACGAGTCCAAGCTTAGCGCTGAAATCGTAGCGGCTTTCATCCTCGTTACGCATCAACAGTTGCTATGAATAAAAAAACACACACACAAATTTTTTTGAACAATTTTGCTGAGACAAGTACAAAATGGAACGTTTAATCCTTCCACGTCGAGACAATATATATTTACATCGCATATCAAAAAAATGAAACAAAAATTTCAAAAATTCGTCCAACAACATAAATAAATTTTATTCGGATCTAACAGTTTTCAGCTGAAACTAAGCCATTTTTTTTGTTCGCGTATCTCCGATCCATCGATGCACGTGGGTCAAACAACCCACGGAAAAATAGAGACTGGATGGAGAAAAAAGAAGTTGCAGAAACAGTCTCGTTCCTGCGGCCAAATAAATATTGTGACAAATCGTGGGTTAGCCATGTATATAGAAAGAGAGAAGAGCGCGCGAGCTAGAGGGGTGAAAGGTGGATGAAAACATTCAACCAAGATATGGGATACACGATCCTGTATATACAAGTACAACCGTATAACAAACGGAAAAAAGCGCGTATACGTGTGCTTGTGACCCCGTGGGTACACCGGCAACTGTCGACCTAATTTTCCCCTAAACGTTTTCCGAAGATTACATCTCGCTTCTCTTATTGTATCACACAAGTCTATGATGCTGCAACGCAATATATATATATTGGGTATAATCTGTATCTATGTAGTTAGGTAAGATCGGTGGTTCGTATCGTACAATACACATTTATACATTGCACAAACAGTAGTGTTCGATACATGAAAACCCCCCGTGCGAGACTTCTTTATAGTTGCACAGAAGTTGCGGCCACCCCATGCTACGAATCTATTTCCTATATATACGCTATATATATATAAAGTATGTGTATATAAAATAGATGAAGAATTTGCTCTTTACTCCACCGTAGAAAAAAGTACCGAACGTCAACATTTCTTACTTTCAAGGATTCTTCGTTGTGTGTACATACCACGCGAAATATTTTTCAACCCTCGACAATTTTATTTTCTCCAAGATTATTTTTGTTAATTCGCGTTGTTTGTAAAAATTCTTTCAACAAATGCATGTAGTTTGTACTAAATTTTTTTAATATATATGAGTTTATGTATATATATATATATATATTGCTCGTGCAGTAATACCAAACGAAATTCTTCGGGTATATCATACCCTGAAAAGATTTCGAGTGTCGCGGTTACGTCGTGGTAAAGACCATTACAAAAAGACCTCTCGAGAGATCCTCAAAAAACTTGAGCTTGTATATAGCACTACCTTGTCGTGTGGTCACACACAATAAATAACGATTCCACCCGCACACCTGCGGTCGAGCTGTATAATACCACCGAATGTGTACAACACACGCGAGAAAATCTCACTGAAAACTCTAATACTCACGTTTTCTTGGAAGCGTCGACGGGTTTAAGGGGTTGGTGGTGAAAACAACCCCGCGCCCTTATTCCTATACGCCCGTACACGTAGAGAAAAATTTGACGCGTCGGCTGACGGAGAGAGCAACAGAATCACGAATCTGGAACTAAAATTCTCAGAGCACTGAAGAGCTGACCCACATTTTCATTTTCATAATAACAAGGAACGAAACGACGTGGCTATAATGCGTATCCTCTGATACCTTTCGTTCTCAACGTCGACTTACATCAACTCCCTCGCACTCTAATTACTCCGTGTATATAGATATCAAATACATGGTCGTAACTTTGCGACACCTCTCCTCTAGGGATTACCCTTCACCCTTACCAGGAGGTTTGTACGGGTGTGCCTCTATTCAGTCGTACTGCCGAGTATTCTCTCTTTCTCTCTTTCTCTGTTCGTGCTTCAATAAATATTCGAGTGACACTCGAACATAATCTATCCCCTTCATGAAACCTCTTCCATCATATCTTCGATAATATCATCATTCCAAGTTTTATAAGTACCTACGACAATAATCATTCTCGTGATTAACTTCACGAATTGTTGGTCTGGTCCAAAACTAACTGCGTTTTTAATATACGTACGATGTGTCCATTTATTGAGAAAGAAAAAGAATTACTTGTTGGCCCACTTGATAACATGGCCGACGTAAAAATACAACTTTTACATTGATGAATGCCATCCGATAAAGTACCTACCATTGTTTTTATCATTAACTATCGATCATAGATCCTAGATAGATCAATCAAAATCATAAGTGTCAAAGTTCATTCGTAATCTCTCGATGTAACGCGAAGCCTTCGATACGAGATTACCCTGGAACAAATGCATACTTAAGAGGTATATACGGACCGCATCGCTGGTCGCAGTGGGTCGAGACGTGTCATCACCAGGATCAGGGGTCGTCGTAGGAGTCCCGGGGGTGCATGCCATACTGGAGCGACAAAACATCTCAAACCACTTCATTCCATTCCCATTCCCACAGGCTATAGGCTGATCATTCCGATACCAGCTCTAATTATGTCGAAAACGTGTCCCCCTGTGGCGCGAGCTCGGCTCGAGTACGGCGATCCCACTACATACCATATATATATATAGTGTTGTTCGAGCCCCCTCGGTCCTATGGGAACTCTACACGGCCATATAGCTCTTCGCTCTAGCCGTCTCTCTCGTTTACCATTGCCATATTACATGGCAAAGCACGGTGTAACGCGCCCGTAGCGCGAGACCACAATGCCCGTTCCGCCGCCGCCGCGACGTTGATGTCATTGTAAAAACCCCCCGAGGGCTCACCTTGTGTGATCGCAAAAACGATTGTGCCCCTATTAAGACTAGTCCCGTCGACCGAGAGTATTTCTTCTGTATTTCTTACGGGCCCGCGGCTTCACCACGTACCTTCTCTCTCACCATTTCTGTTTTTTCGTCTTTGTCAGTTATTCGTTCTCTTTCTCTTTCACATATTTTTGACTGTATGTATTCCCCTCGGTTCCATCTACTTTCCTTCTTGTATCGACGTTTTGCTTAAAGCCTAAATAACCCCACGACGAACAGAGAAAGTCCATAAACACCAAAATCCCGAACGCGTTTCGTGGAGCATTTCCCCGCGAAAGAGAGAACAGAATAATCGGAGAGACTCGTATGTATCGAATTCAGTGAATTTTCCATCGTTGCGATTTTTCTCTATGCCGTTGCACGGATTACACGATGAACACATGTCGTGTTCTCCCCATCGTACCGGTCGGCGAGATTGGCCTTTGACCGGTGCACGGGACTAGCAAGGGCGAGAGAGACGAAGAGCAAATAGAAAAAAAAATTGACAATTCGAACGAATGCAACTACCCTTGAATTACCGTGTGGAACCTGAAAGTTGGAGGCTCTCTGTTCCTTTACGTAACGTGTACGCTTTCTAGAATTTAATTTGTTTGATTTAATCGAGAAATAGGAAAACATTTAGAAATTGCTACATTGCGTTTCAATCGAAATCTAAAAATTCATGATCTTTCGACTATATCGCCATATGTAAAACCAAAAAGTTTACAAATCCTATTTCGACTATTTTTCCTATTTCGTATTATTCACTTTATAAAATAAAAATAAAATATCATATTATCGATGTAAAATAATATTTATTCATATTTTCCCATCGATAAAAAATACTTCCTCAATTTTTAACTACCCTTTAATATTTTCGTTTCAACCTCTAATTAACCTCTAAAATTCCGTTATTCTATTCCCTCAAACACTCGCTAATAATCGCTTAGTCAACATCCACGATAAAATAAGCGACGATGCAAAATTTGTCCCTGAACGAAAGAAGTGCCCCGTGGAAATAGAACGAGTAGACACAGAGGAGAGAGACCAATGGTGAACGTCGATGTTCTCGGATGGCACGACGACGATACACAGAGAGGGAGAGAGAGGTATGACGGTCGCTGGTGGCGCTCTCTTCTGGTCCACCGTTGGTTGGGCCCCTGGTGGATGGACCTTTTCCACGTAGTGCACCCGGAGAAGCGGCTCTGACAGATTCGTTGGCGCGGAATAACGCGTTTACGAGCTCTTTGTCCAGTCCCGCTTTGGACCACGACCGTCTCGTGCTGCCAGCAAGCCAGCAGCAGCAGCAGCAGCAACGGCGGCAGCGCCATCGGCTTACCAGCCCCGTGCGCCTACCTATGAAGACCCCTACCTACGTGCTCTCGATATATAATACGCGTACACACGTAGAGAACGTGGAAACATGCGAGACCTCGGGCGCTTTCGCCCTCTGTTCTCGACGACCTGGGCCTTCAACCTTTCTCTCTCTCCCTCTCACTCACTCTCTTTCTCCCACTAGCTTTCTCTCTTTCTATCTGACTCTCGCCTATGCCTCTCTTCCATCGTTCATGCCTGGCGCACAGGTTCTCTCCTTACTCAACGATCTGTCTCACTCAGACTCCCCGAACAGCCTGTTCTCCATCCCGCACGCAGGCCTCGCCTCTTCCTTCGTTTGCCCCCGAGAGAGAACCTCGGGTAATTGGATAATTCGATCCGGAAGCCATGGTGAACATCCTCCAAGCGCAGGATAATACCGCTTCGGCCTTCACCATGCCCTGAAGGCGTCTGGTTCCTCAACTTCGCAAAGAAGCCCTCGGGAAGTAACGATGCATTTTTTTCATATCTTTTCAATTGGTGGTTTACAACGTTAATCGTCCGATTCATACAAAACAAACAAAATTTGTTGAGCGGAAATACACTCATCCGAGAACAATAATGATTTTCAGGTGACGAAAAAAATATTATTTTGTATTAAGAAAAAAATGCCAATAAAAAATCGTTCCATACGATTTTGATTCAAGCAACGGACAACATTATTTGTTTGATTGCCTAGAAGTTAGCATTTACGAATGATATTTAGGTAAACAATTATGCGATCATAATCTTGCTGAAAAAGGGGTTTGAATGATTTTCCCCTGGTACAAAAGACGAGCGATTCGGATGTTCCATCAACAATGTCAGGACATTAATAACGCTAATAACTGTTGGAGCTCGAGAAAATTTCTTTTTCTTGAGGGTTACGCGAGAATGGATGCTGGTTAGAGGTACGAGAGAGATCAATGAGACGACAGACCCGAAACTCGCACAAATTTGTGAAGGGAACTCGATATAGGAAACAGACGAAATATATAACCGTGAAGCGGTCAAAGCAAGCGGCAGATTGGGCACAAACAGCAACAAATACTCGAGGTCCATTGTAACCGCCCTAGGGGGAGAAGTAGGGTAGGGGGTAGTTTTTCGGTCTTCCTCTAACAAGTCGTTCCTACCAACGACACATCAGCCGTCGAGAAGAAAAATGCGTCTACATCGAGACCGGGATGGAAATATTCCCTCATTTTGAAAACATGTCCGCAACAATGAGACTATTATTATTATTGTTGCTGTCGTCATGCTTCCTCTTCTTCTTTTTTGTCTCTTTTCCCCTTCGTAGATTTTTCCACTATTTGTCTCTGTTTCTCACATTATTCCACGGATGTCTCTCTCCTTTTCCCTCTCGCTCAATCCCGTGGCGGTCAGGCGAATAGCTGACCCTCGTCATGTCACCTACAGGGGGTGGAGACGGGGGAGCGGGTGTCTCAATAAACTTGAAACTCCTAAGCACACTCGAAAATAGCACGATGGAGATACAGGACCAATATAAGAGAGTGAAAAAGACAGGAAAAAATCTGGAGTGTGTTAGGGGATGAAAAAAAAAGAATTGGAAGAATGCGAAGAAGTTAGGAAGGATGAAGAGAAGAAGGATGAAGGGAGCCTTTGCATCGAACAGTTTCACCGACAAAATGGGCTTCACAGGAGCATCCCTGTCAGTCCTCGCGTACAACAACACTGTTATACACCGATGATGGGTACGTGGAAGGTAGACAGTGGCAGATATGTCGTACTAGAGAGCTTGGAGAGCATGTAGAAGTGAAGTAGTACCTTCGAGTCGAGGAACATCGGCACACAGAAAACTACCCCTCAGGCATATTGGAGTCCACACACAACAACCCAACTTGTCACCGGCCCGTTCCTAGACTGCATCTGGCCAATCTCATAAATTACCCCCCTGAGAGAGAAAGAAAAATACCGTCGAAAAGCGAATAGAGTGAGAACGTTTATGTATTATACGCGTTACACGCGAGATTCCCTCGAGTACCTTATTGTTAGTGGCGAGTTGGTTCATTCACGAAGAGAGTTATTGCTAATGTACGAGATGTTTTTCCGTATGTTTCCGAACCGTTATCATGCACAAAAACATATTCTAGCCTCTCAATACGGAATGTTCGATGTTTGAGTGGGTTTTATTCACACATTATTATTATTCTTGTTATTATTATTATCAATTTAGCGAACGAATTAAAGTCAATTTTTAATTAAATTTTATTCGAATGATTCGATTGGAATTCATTATCAAGCGAATATTTGATTGCGGGGTGTTGAGAGACGATTTCCATTAATGTACTCTCCAATTTAATCCTTTTCACTGAAATAAAATTAGAGAGTAAATTAATCGAATTTCATCGAATGTACTCGTTACCATTTGGAGTCAACGCAAAATGACTATTAGCCACAAACCTGATTTGGATTTAATTCATTTATAAATCAGATTCGATAAATTATTCACGGGATTCTTTTTATTTGCCGTCAATGAATCGTACGAATTTCGTTAAATTTTCTCGAGGTCGACATCTTTCTCGTGTCCGGAGGGGGAGGAGACGGCGAGGCACTCGAGGCAAGTGGGCATCTCTGAATTGGTCGCGGTTTACTCCGTGCCCTTAGCTACTTCAGTGCCAGCTTCTCACAGTGGTTTTTGGTATATATGTATATGTAGAGTGGCGACCAAAAGCGAATAGCTCTGGCACAGTAAGAGGGATCGTCCTCGTCGTCCTCGTTGTCGTCTCACTCATTCATTCCGCCGGAAGCACTTCTCCGAAGGGACACGACGATTGAGACGCGCTGAGAGTTCGCCTCTCTCTTTCTTTCCCTTTCACGCATTCCTTTCTCTCGCTCCAACCCTCGACGGTCAGGATTCTCTTAAAGCTCACGATCTCATTCATTTTTGCCGATTATCAAGAGCGAATGCCCCAAAAACCGATCATCATCGAACATAACCACTTTTCTCAATTTTTTCAATTTTTGTCTTCGTTCGTGGATCTAGCATGACATTTTGTATTTTATATTTCGACTCAACTTTGTTATTCCGTGACATACATTATTTATTTCTTCCGTTCGAATATCTAGCTCGTTACTTACTTTTTGAAACAACAATGTATACAAACTACACAATCTATACAAAAATTTTATTTATTTAGTTATTTGTTAATTTATAAAAATGTGACGACTTTTTGCACGGCTGATAAACTCGGCGACTATTTGATTTAAAAAAATGATAATCAATTAAATTAACGATATCGGATGTACAGAATAAAACTCGCATTTATTATACCAGTTTAGTCCGATATCGTTGGTCGATTCGTACGAGCGCTTTCTTTTCTGAGACCCGTCCCAATCGATTATCGTGCGCGATAGAGAGACAGGACCGCCTCGAAGAAAAGCTACCCGTATGTAGTATCGGCACTCTCTTACAGATATACATATATACACACGCCGGTGACGACGATGGGGATGATGAATGTGCCGTCTCAGCCAAAGCGTCAGCAAGGCTCTGTCGCTCGTTTGTAAGCGCGATCCGTTCTCTCGCTCTTTATCTCCCGACCTTACACTAGCCGCTTTATCTCTTAACGTTTTTTTCTTCCGACACTTTTTTCGATCTCGCTCATCTCGCTATACTACCACAAATCAACAAGCAAACTGCGATTCCCTGGGAAAAATCGAAAAATACTTCACTGGAATCCTCGAAACACCAAAACGAGATAAAATCATAATCCAATTTGAAAAAATACTTAACGCCTGCCCTTTATTGTAGTTTTATCTACTTATGTTTTTTATTTCAATATACTTTCATATTCGGCTTTTAGTATGAATGTAAGTATAGACACTTTCTAATTTGTCCCCTTTGAAACGAACGGTGTCTATCTCCCGAGTCAGTGCTTCGCTTGCGCGAAAGCGCCGCGCTCGTAACCACCTGGCGGATTTCTGGCGTATTACCAGAATCTTGCCGAGCGCGTTACGGTATATTATTAACTACGTTGTAAATCCCGAGATACGATCGTGAGCCGAATGGTTATTTATAAACCTGCTTTGCCCGATAGAGCTGGCGGTTCAGCCGATAACCGCACTATATAAACAACAGAGATTGATGTATCACACAAGGTTGTACCTGGTGTCTATTGCCGTGCTATAAGATCGATCGTTCGTATGTAACACGCCGAAGTGTTTATCCGCCCTACGGATTATATCGTCCGGCTATGCTGCTTCAAGGATTTACACCGTGTCTCTCGTGGAGCTCGCACATTACATCGTGTATTCTCCCATTATTCACTCGGCTCGCGTCGCGTGTAGACTGTAGTGTCTGCGACTCTGAACATGTTCAACACTCACCAGTGTGCCCCTGTGTCGCAGAGTGACCGTTGATCGCTTCCGTGCCCCCGGATCCGTCCATCGCACATTTTTTACACTACAAAACAGTATGTTTCCATTGTGTGTAATTTCTTTTTTTACTTTTTTTCCGATGGTACATTAACGTTATGAGCTAATAACTATACATGATACTGACAGTGATGTGCAACGTTGCACGGAGCGCTTTGCGTGTTCCACAAAGACTCTGCCGCGAGTGTATCTAATAATAGCCTTTCGATAAAAAAATGTTCATCCCGATCAAGACCAGACGTATTTTTTGCCCTTTAAAATTTAATCAATTTTATCGCTTTCATCCCTTCAAAAAATGTTTAAATACTTTTAGTTTCTGTTTGCTCTAATATGAATACTTCGTACAATAATAATTGATGTAAAATGGACTATTTTTATACACTTAAAAATCGTGAATATTGATCGAACTCGTACCAGGTTTGTAGCTTTCGCTCACTCTGACAACGGAACAAACAAAAAAAACGTAGATCGGGGTGCTGCTATGGCGAGGGACGAGAGTCAGAGATGTACGAATAAGGGTTGATGGAGCGATTGAGGGGTCGCACCAGTCGTAGCTAATGAAGTCCTAATAAACGAGACGAGAGATCGGAAAGAAAAAATGTGTGGAAGGGTACCAACTGATATTTAATACAAACGTTACAATATCAAAACACGTAACACGTGAATGGCTCCACTCGATGTGTGTACAACCTCTCTTTCGTACACAGTGTATTGCCCGTAATGCAAGCTGTCGCTGCTGCTCTCGATGTATAACGAGAGCCTCGTCGTACAGTACACAAGTGCCTGCCGCACGCTACTGGGGACCTTGCAGTGTATTTCAACGTAATGCATGTATAGGCGACGGTAACACAACCATGTTCATCCTATACTCGTGCTTATCGTACATATATGCACAACTACAGCGGCAGTTTCAATGCTGTTATAAGTTCACCCTTTTTAGCTTTATTTTCACCCGCGTCTATATGCATACAGTTAACCCCGCATCGCACGTCATTATACCTTTCATTGTATTGACACGTACGCCGTCATACAATACACAATGTTATCGTCGCTATATACCTATTTATGTATTATGGATGGTTAGTACGTTCGCAACGCTTTGTCAATCTAGCTGTATGCTAGCTTTTGGAACAGGCACGCCTCTATCGGCGCTCGCCCGCAGACTCAGGTGGAGAAAGAGGTTAGGCGGGAGAGTCAACGGTTTATTCGATTAACGAATTAATTCATAGGAGGACCAACTATTAATTGAATCAACTAGTTAATTACGCCATTCTGGATCGATCGATCGTTCGCTATCTGGATAGAAAAAAATGGCTGCCGGGTGATTCTTCAGGCTGAACACGTGTCATTTTCTCTCGCGGGGATATTCGACTATTTGTTCGTATCGTACCTCGGCGATTTTTCACGGGGTGCGGATGAATCTTCGAATATTTGTAGTTCTCGAATCGACGACAGCGAATATGAAAAAAGGTATAACAAGAAAAGTCCTACAATCTTTTGTAACAAACAACGGGTGCGAACGAGCGACACACCGTGAGTGCAAGCGACTTCATTCTATCGTCGGAAAATTTACGACCGATCCCAGTGACATGTTCGATATATATATATATGTCCTTTCTCTTTCTTTTTTCTCTTTTCCTCTGTTACTCCGCACAACACAGGGCAAGTATATATCGGATACAGCTCGCACGGCTATTAGTAACATCCCTTGTAGTTTTACGCGTCTCGTGGGCTAGTAACGACGAGAAAGAGCTCAATCATGCGTGAGGATCGAGCGCCGATTATATAGGCAATAAATTTTTCTGCGCTTCCGCTACCCTTATATACGTATATATATATATATGTGTGTGTGTGTGTACGGTAACCCCCTCATCAAGTCGCACAGGGTAAACCGTATATTCAATGCGAATGCGGAACCGACAAGATTGTGGACATTCTCAACATTTTTATAGATACAAACGATACATTTAATTAATTTTGAAATAGCAGACATCGGATTTTTTGTATTTAGAATTTTTTATCAATATTTCTTATGATTTCTATATATTAAAAATCGCTGATCCCATGTAATTTTGGAAATTTCGATCGCTTAATCGAAATTTACTTCATTTGCCACTTCATTGAATTAATGCAAGAATTATCTCTCGGTAATTTATTACTCGCGATTTTTTCATTCACACTTCAGACCTTGATGATAGAGGATATATAAAATTTGGGGGTCGGTGAAAATTCTTTTTCAATGTACACCGTGTGCCTTTGAGGAATAGGCGTGGCAAGCATCCACCACTTCACGGTTATTCCACCCTATATCTATATATATATATACATTCAAGTGGCACAGCAGAAGCCGATTGAATAAAAGACTCCTGAGGAATATAAGGAAACTCTCTCGCCCTCTCTTTCTCAGCCTATTCCTCGGCCGTCGGACTCAACTTTGCGAGTCGAGGGAAGTCTACGAGAGTCGAAAAGTGTGGAATTCAAGAATGCCAAGTCTGACTTGTCACCAACACAATAAGCTGAGGTTATCTACGACGGATTCGCCGCTCTGGAGTTTTTACCCCCGCCGTTATAGTGGTCCGGGGTAAAATCGAGAAATCTCCCTCCCTCTCGCTTTACCCGTCTGCCTTTCTCTCTCTCTCTCTTTCTCTCTGGACAGCAGCAGCTTTTGACTAGCACACTACAAACTATACAGATATATTATACTTATATAGAATCCTGAGGAATAAAAGAAATAGACTTCGGTCTCGACGAACCAGCGAAAAATACCTACATGATGTATGACTTCGTATACGCAGTAACCATTGTCAAACTGTCGATGAAAAAAACGTTTGGAAAAAAGGTAGCAACTTATATTTCTCGCGAGTATTATGTAATAATAGTATTGAAAAGATTGTGAAGAAAATGGAAGACTAGATTTCGCACCGCCCTCCTATCAATTGTTGGTCACCCTCTGGCTGGTCGATGACACACCCATATAATTATCATAACGTGGAATGCGTTAACATAAACTCGGAACAATGCCGATTGATTTATGAACCAAATTCTTCTTTTTGTAAAATTGCAAGGAACACAATTTTTATTTACAGAAAAATATTTTACATGAGCCCAGAATTTTGTCCCCAGACAAAATTATCACACGTTTCACAATACTAAACAACTGACGCCCATTTTCTCCGCATCTAGAAATTTTGCTATAATTTTTGTTAGATGTTGAATAAAAGTGGATTTTCTTTGAAGAGCAGATGAAGAATAAAGCTATTCGGTATTCAGCGATGTTCAATATTTTGTTATTTGCTCTGCAAAGTTCTCCAGTTATTTCCCTTTTATCATTGATTGTTTGTGTGACAGCGGTTTTCTTCTTCATTTTCAGGTCACAGCGGTGTCAATCAGCTGGGTGGCGTCTTCGTCGGTGGTCGTCCGTTGCCGGACTCAA
The DNA here is from genome assembly GCA_964017225.1 of Netelia inedita. Lineage (NCBI taxonomy): Eukaryota > Metazoa > Arthropoda > Insecta > Hymenoptera > Ichneumonidae > Netelia > Netelia inedita. The sequence goes on along the minus strand of OZ024922.1, from coordinate 32,870,221 downwards.
CGAGGCAAAAGATCGTTGAGTTGGCTCACTCGGGTGCTCGACCATGCGATATCTCGAGGATATTGCAGGTCAGCAACGGCTGCGTCTCGAAAATCCTCGGCAGGTTGGTTGAAATACTGTATACTTACAACCAATTTAACTATAAATACATGCGCGTGTTTATATAATATTTTATACATTTCCAATTACAATTTTTAGTCTTAATTTTACTTCTAATTAGAATTAAAATTTTGTTCCATCATTATTTTGGATTTAAAAAATGCTAATTTCAAATTGTTCACTTTTTTTCTTGTCGCAATACCAAAAGGTAAAAATGGTAAATGTATCACAATTCTTTGGCCAAATATCTCGGTATCCGTGGAACTACCTATATAAATAAATGAAAACGAACAAAACGCGCAAGGAGTAAGTATATGGCGAGTGGAACTCGGACTCGCCACAAGAATGTGAACCACGCGTGGCACGGTCCACTCTATATATCTCTTCCTCCAGTTTCTCGTGTTCTCTCCTCTCCAGCTATACGCTTATACATACGTGGTACATATCCACGCCTCGTATATATTCTCGCGCACCCTGCATTCCTTCCCGAGGTTGCGTAATAACGCACTTAATCTCGACGCATTAACTCGATTGGCTGGACGCTGCGTTGCCTGTATTGCTCCGGTGTACTTATGCGACAAGGGACGACGACGACCAACCGGGTGACCTTCTCATCTCGTACACCCCTTGAAATTAATTATCGCGATGAGATTCTCAAGTTTCGCAATTTAATATCGTCACTCGTCCCCATTCCGATGTTTATAAAGCAATGTTTAGATAAATATGCAATATGTGAAATATTCAAACCAGAAATAAAATTCTGGTAAAACACAATTTGTTGAGACTTCAATTTTTTGGAGCTTAGACGGAATATTTCTTTTGAATTATATTTAGGATCCAAAAACTGCTTAAGCGTTTTATTTAAATATTTACTCTTACTGAATTGAACCGCAAATTATTATTGTTGCAGGTACTATGAGACTGGCTCAATAAGACCTCGAGCAATAGGTGGCAGCAAGCCGAGGGTCGCGACTGCCGAGGTGGTGGGAAAGATTTCACTTTACAAGAGCGAGTGCCCGTCGATATTCGCGTGGGAGATAAGAGATCGGTTGCTGCAGGAAGGCGTGTGCACCAACGACAATATACCGAGTGTGAGTATCAAAATTATATTTTTTGTTCTCGTCATAGAAATACGTTTTTAAGAATAATTTTACGGGATAAAGAACCTTTTTTTCTACTTTTTGGCAAAATGTGCGATCTTTTGCAGAAATAATGATGATAAATTAAGTACGGCGCGAGACAAAACGAGGGGGATAAAAGGGCGTAGCGCTCATGCGCGGGGAAGAAAATGGCTTCGGACAGCCGAAGAAAGAGAGGGTTAGAGGGAAGGGTGAAAGTGGTAAGCAGGCGTGTATTTTCAATACAGTCGCGTTGTCTATTCGTGTAAAAAACGCCCTGGCTTCGTATATACATAGGTAAATACGTTAACTCGCGGATAAGACGGAGAAATACCGAGGAGATGCGAGGTTTCTTTCGTTTTTCGCACAAGGGTGATATCCGTTGTGCGTTGAGCGACGACAAAACTTACGGGGTGTAGAACAAAACTGCGAATTTCAAATTTCAAATTTCAAATTTCGAATTTCGTATTTCAAATTTCGAATTTCGTAGGCATTTAAATTCGAAGAAATTTTCTTCCTCGTGATTATCGACGAATAATTCGGATTTATATCAATCATAATACTTTTATTAATTTAACGGAATACAACTTCTTCTGCTCTTCACGCTCTTTGTATATAATGACGAATACTTTTCATCTTGTATTTGTCAATAAATAATGAAAATGCAATTACGTAATATTGAGTTTCTTTCTTTCGTGGAATATCCTGATTTTTTTGCGTGCATATGGGAAAGAGAAATGTAGATTTATGTCATAAATTGTGCGTATATATGTATACATATATACATAATAAGGAAGGAAGGTGTCATGGAGGTTCCTAACGGGTCGAAAGCTCGCAAGACCCTCCGCGTTGCCATGGATATTTGCATGCGTCCAATAAAGAGTGGCTAAAAGGATCTGTCTCTTTCTCTCGACTTGCTTAACGTAAAAAGTGAAAGAGGGAGGAGGGGTCGCCCTGCGACGAAAGTCTTCTCCTTCTTCTTCGTTTTTTTTCCATTCCTTTCGCATGCCCTCGCTCGTCTCGGTCGTTTTTTCTTACCTCCCCATTTTTTTTCTTCACTCTTCCTTCATCTTTTTCTTCACTCTTCGACCCCCTCGGTATAGCAAGCACGCCGCTTCCGTATCTCTCGGGCCTCTCGCGTCTCGTAATCGCTACGAGGAGGTAGGTGCTCGCGAAAGGGGATGCTCTCGTGGCACCCTTCGTTGACGTCGTAGTCGTCGTCGTCGCGTAAGCCTCTCGCGCGTAGGGTAGCAAAACTCCATCGCAAGGTTGCCTTCCAAAACGAACGAGGAGGAGCTTTCTATCGCCACGGTCTTTCTCTTGTTCGATCGTGCGACGAAAATGTCGGGACGTTCTTCGCATAATATTGTACGTTTTGATAATATTTGACACGTTTATGAGCATTCGGGGGTGAGAATGAAATTTTTTATTTTTGCGATTATCAATTGATACAATTATCAAAAAGCAATAAAAAATAATTATGAACTCAAATCTAATTTTATCGTTTACAAATCGTGAACATAATTGATGAAAAATTGATTGACTAAACAAGCCCATTTAATCAAATTTTAATTGTAGATTAGTTTGGACTACAATTTTGTTTCGTTTGCTATGTAAAAGAATACAAAATACTTATCAAATCAGAATACTCAAGATTTCATATAAATTTCATCGCAAAAAAAATTTCATGGACTTCCAAAATGACAGAAAACACCCTAAAAAAAGGACGACTCTTTTTCTATCAGCGTTTAAGTCAAATTGAACATTCTTTCCGCGACCCTCTTTAACCTCGTCCACATTAAAAGAAATCTCGCGTTTGATAAATCAGGAGCGAGAGAGAGACAGAGAGAGAGACAAAGAGAGAAAGAAAAAGAGTGAGAATTTTTCAAGCTGTTTTAACAAATTAAACGAGTGCCCTCCAGCATGAAGAGAGAGTCGTGTACAGTCTCGAGTCGTAAGGGAGAGTGGGTGAGAAAGAGAGGGAGAGAGGAAAAAAGAGGGAATCATGGGCTTTTGCTGCGTGGTTTGGGAATTTAGCCGGAGGGAGCGCACGCGGCACGAAAAGGATCAAAGCGTCACGGTTAATCCGCCGGAGATTCGAGCATCCCGGTACGCCTTTCCGGCCTCTTTCTGCTCGTTCGCATCTCGGCTGCCTCTCGTGAACTCTTGTTGTGGCCAAGATTAACGTTTCTTTAATGGCCCGTGTAATATTCCATTACAAGAGAAACGCCCGCGACTATCCCCTATACGTGTGCATACATATATATATATATATATATATATATGTGTGTGTGTGTATAAGCGAGAAAGGAATTTATTATCCTGGAAACTTCACAAACGCAATATATATTTGCCGAGTAGAGGAAATTACAGGCTCTCTGAACTCGAGGTGTACACACAATCGTATTTGTGAACGACTTCCGGAAATTAACGCAAAATGTTCCGAAACTTTCGTCGCACGATCCAATTGGGATGTTTAAAAATACACGTTTGATACTATTTGTTTACAATTTTTTAATACAAAAAGGGACAAAAAAAAATATGTTTCGTCGAACCATGTTACTAGCAAAAATTTCCAATCTCGACTGTTCTCATTACGTTCGATTAAGACAGGATTGAAATAGGAAAAAGGTATAAACAGATAAGCTCTCTTGACTCTCGTTCCCCGAAGTGAGACAATTTTGCAGAATAAATTCAGCACAAGCGTGATTGTGCCCCTTCTTGGATTCGCGTTGGGACTATGTCGAGGGGGAATATGAGAGGGTAAGGACACGAATGAGGAAACCGAGAAAGGTAGAGAATGGCGATGAGTATATGGAAGGGATGAAGAAAATAAGCGTGAATTTTGCAAGGATGAGGAATATATAGAGTCGACGAGAATGGAGAACGAAGGGTGATATTGAGAGACAAAGATGGAAGAAAGAGAGAGAAAGAGAGAGAGAGAGAGTTACATAGTCGACGCCATGGTACGCCATCAAGCCCTCTGCCGTAGAGCTACGGGAACATATTCCAAGCGAGTCGTGGTGATTGGGGGGAAATTTCATTATTCTCAGACATTACCCCCGTTATTGTAATGCCATCAAATTGGATACGCTCGGTACACGTCCCCCCTTCAGCTTCCTTGTCTCACTCACTCTCTCTCTCTCTCTCTCTCTCTCTCTCCCTCCCTTCCGCCCTCCCTCCGTCTCTACCTATCTCTGTCTTTCTCTCTCGCTCTCGTTTCCTCTCGACCAACCCCGAGCAGTCGTCTCCCGACATTTTCTTCCGTTTTTACCTTTTTTTTACCACGTTTTCGATTTTCTCACTTTACGTTCCGCGAGTTCCGCTCACGGAGAAAGCGAATCTCGAAGAAGATGGCTGCAGAAAACCAGAGACTCTCTCAATTTGCCATTGGCTTCTCCTATTCCCTCGCACTCTTTCTCGCTCTCTCTTGCTCACTCCCTGTCTCTTCCTCTCTTTTAGTCTTTTCTTTAAATTTCCTCGTCGTTTCTTATCTCATCTGTACAAATTATAATAAGGAACTATTATCCGAGGATTTCGCGCAGCTAAAAATTCTCGATGAAAGCATCCCCGTAAATGGGATGATATGGAAGAGAGAATTAAAAATATCGAATCACCAAAGTTATGCTAAACCCGCAAAAATGCGTGTGATATCAAAAATAATTTTTTCGAGTAATCATTGTCAGGATTGTCGACACCCCGAGGGGTAAAAAAATCAACCCCTTCGTTGTTGACTTTATCACAGTATAAAATTTCACTTTTGACACATTCCCTGACAAACTTTGATTACTATTTTTCTTAACTCGATGGAAATAATTATAATTCGATAAAAGCAGATGGCTCGACGAGAGAAAGAGAAACAAAATTATAGGGAAACAATGGAAATATATATCTATATATGTATAGATTAACGTATAGATACGAAGTTGTAACTCTCGTCGGACACGACGGGAGCGAGAATACTCGCGCGGATGAATAGATTCGCGAAATGTCTCGCGAAACGTGGAAATCCCGTGTGACGTTAACGTGTCCGCACACGCCGGGATTTGAATCTGGCTACCAGCGAGCGAGGATTGGCGGCCGCGTTATTGGTTTACTCGCGCCACTGGTCACGTGCCAGTGGTTCTCCGGTATGCGAATCGAACGTTCTTTCTTTTTTCACTCGATTAGCTTGATTTTTTCCCGTTATACCCGCCACCCAACCCCATCCCCACCCCCATTTGAACGTGATTAAAATATTCAGAGAGTTGATAAAATCAATATCGACTCTGTTTGACTCAAATTCTTGCAATTAAAAACCAACAAAATCTATCAATTTTATCATTTAATACACTGCGAAATATTCCGTCTTATCATTTTTCTTTAAATTCAATTTTCATTCTCAGGCAGATCGTAGATTTTACTAGATAACAGTTGATTTTCTCACGACCCGTTAATTTTTCTTACTTTTCCACTTTTTTTTATTTTCAGAAACATAATTATCGGAAGTAATTGCCATTATTTAGCGACCCATTCACCGGATATATATTAAAGCTCGAAGAACCACTGGTGAGAGCGAGATTACATTTGTCGAGTCAGCCATCCCCGACCTGTACGGTCACACTCGTCGGGGTTTGCTCTCCCGGGGTCGACGTCGAGTTTCATGTCGATTCAACCGCTATCCTCGGTTCTCGTATACTTGGTGCCCACGTCACAGACTGATCCTCCTCACCCTCTCTCTTTCTCGCCAACACGCCGTTTTCATTTCTCCCGATACATAACATGAGTAATATATATATATATATATATATTTCTCATAAATATAGTATACATCAACCGTATCTCTGCTGGTTGAGCCCTGTCGCGAAACTTTACAACGACGTTGCTACCCCCGTAGCTACGAAACTCCAAAGTCATCCAAACGCGACAGAGAGAATAAACCACCCCTACCGTTACTATTGAGAACTGAGAAACACGTCGCGCGGTAATTAATAGTCTCTACGGCTATCGCGTACCCACTTATTCGTATAGACCGTAAACGGTCAAGATTCGACCCCTTCGTCCGTATATTATGCGCACGTATATATATATATTATAAACTACCCCTTGTAATCGCGAGTATGTACAAACAGTGTCCGAATCTCGCCGACCACCCTTACCAATAACCTCTCACCAAAAGCTACGTGCATCACAAAGGACACGCCCCGAGAAAAGCGGTTTCGGGTCAACGAGAGATATATTTCCCGTCGATGAACCGCCGTCCCCCCCTTTATCCACACGACTTTTCGCATCTTCGACGAAACGATATACTTATCTTTGCTGTGAGAAAAATCATCGGGGTGTAGGGGACGAATGACATTAATTTATCGTTAGGCGAATTCGACTGTGACTTTTAGCAGGATGTTATTAATAAGAAAAGTTTTAATTCGATCGATTAAATCAATAAAATTGTTTCGAGAAAAAAATGATAAGATGGATACGATCGTGTTTTTTTCATGCACAAAAATTATACGGATATTGAGATGTTTATAGACGTAACGTGGATTTTTTACAATCTTTGCGGAGTATAAAAAATAAGAAAGATTGAAATTGTTAAATTCTATTCGCGATTACGAAGATTCGACGATGACTTTCCATATTATGATCGAATTACTGATGAAATTATCGGTGTGCATGAAGCGACGATTTTATTCGAAGAGTCACAAATTTTTTTAAATCAAATCATAATTTAAATAGAATTGCATAAATTTTAACAATCACGATCGCATACTTTTTGTATTTTAAAAGTCAGAGACATATATTTTTTCAACGTTGGGCATCGTGCCGCCATACGAATTCGATAGACGTGCTAAAGTAACCGCAACAATGCCGGCTACGTAATGGATGGGCTTAGAAACCCGAGGCGAGTGAATTGTTGGCCCCACGTCCTTGCCTCCTCTCTCTCTCTCTTTCTATCTCTCTCTCTCTCTCTCTCTCACTCTCTCTCTCACTCTCTCTTTATCGTTGGATTTCTAACGTTGGCTGAAGCGAGAGAAGTGAAGCTGCGACACCCTTTGCCTGTTCTACCCGCGTAAATCAATGCAACCCACCCTCCTTACCACATCTCGTAGTCCTTGCGCTCGCGGTTCGCCGGGTTCTCGTGCCTTAGCTATACCTATATATATATATATATATACTTTTGGTACTGGCTACCAGGGTTCTTTACTCTTCCTTCGGTGAGAGCTCGTCGCGATTTTCCCCGACTCTTCTTCCTTCTGCTCGGTTATAGAGAAGGGCGGGTAGGGGGTTAGGAACGACCAGAGGGTGAGTTAGGGGGTGTCGGAGACGTCCGGCTACTGCATTATGTATTTCTCACCGAACCGGCACCATCGACTTTCACAGCGTAGTATATACCACCCCTGGCTAAAGACAACAGCAGTCTTCTACTTCTTCTACTTCTACTACTACTACTACTTCTTTTTCTTCTTCTTCTTCTTCTTCTTCTTCTTCTTCTTCTTCTTCTCCCTTTCCTCGACGCTCCGAAGCAGCTCGAGTCTCGTTTCTTTCCCCATCTCCGCCAGCTCATGCCACTTTTTCTTCCTTCGTTTCCTCAAACGTTTTCTCAGCTTACAGTCCTTGGCACCTCATTGGTTAATGGCAACCTCTCGTACTCTCGCGATAAATGTTCGTGCGAAAGTTTTGTTTAACGGGAATTATTGATAATGGGTGAGTGCCCACAGTTATTTCTCCCAAAACGAATAATTTCTACATTTCTTTCACGATTCTGAACTTGATTCCTCCATTTTTTTTAGATTAATTTTTTTAGTAGACAAATTGTGATAAATTTCTCATTTTCTATTCAATTTTGTTGCCAATCCTCTCCCTACAGATGAACAATAATAACCAATGAAAGTAAATTATGTATTATTTTATTAAAATTCTATAACTTTTTTCTATTTCGTTAAATTTTTATTGTCATCTCATTTTTTTAACTTCATTTTATTTCCCTAACGTTTTATAAATGATTAAAATTATTTATACATTTTTCTTGGACTACGTGAGCTAGAGTATTTTTTTTAGCAAACCAAAATAATCGACTTTAAGAGTATGAAAAGGCAGAAAAAAATCTGGAGTCTGGTCGCTCGTTAAATTGCCAGTGTCTGTACGACTTTCGTTCGAAACAGCCGTGCTGCTGTCTCGTCTCTCACTCCGTTTTCCTGGCGCGTTTCTTATCCGACACTTCTCGAGAAATCGGCAGGACACCCTCGATGCGAAACGGGACGCGTTCCCACACCACGAAGAGAGCGTATCACATCTTTTTCTTTCCTCTCCCTTTTTCCTTCGTCTTCCACTCTCTCCCTTCCACCACCAATCTTTTCTATATCACCCCGAGAGTTTCACAGAGTCTGCCCGATCCTTTTTAATCAGCGATCATGAGTCCGAGCGATTCTTCGCCGGAGAAACATATACGTGCCGGAGACACTAAAACCTACGACCAAGAAGAATAAATACGTCGTTGGATTAATTCCAGTATAGATTGAGTGAACGTGGTCCGCGCACTATTTTCCATTTTTTCTTCACTCGCTCTCACAGCGAGTCACCATCACTCCCATTTCTCTAAGGGAACTATTTCTCTAAGGAAACTAGATCCGATGAAAATAACGAACTGAGATTAATCGACACTGATAACGAAATATTTCCTTGTTTCAACAATTACATAAAAAATCATTTCCAAGTCAATTATCTGTTCGTTGTTTCAACACCCACTGATTCAAATACTGGAGAATGATTTTTTTTTAAATAAGTCAACACCCACTGATTCAAATACTGGAGAATGATTTTTTTTTAAATAAGTGATTGTACGATCGAATAGTTGACAAAATTTGCCACATTGTATTTATATATATATTTTTTTTATTATCATTTTTTGTAAGCTATTCTTGATCGTCGGGGGATGGGGAGATTCTCTTCGTGGTCAGTTGTCTCATTCGATGAGCAGCCGAGCGAGGTCTCTGTGTATACTTTGCCGCGTTCTACGCACACACACACGCTTAATTCGTATACGCAGCTTCACTTTTATACACCAGAGACACACACACTCACATCCACACATATATTCATGAATATATATATATATATGTGTATATTTATACATAGATCGATATAGCCTGATTGTGAGAGATCTCCAATAGCGAGGACGCAGCACACGTCACACACACACGCAGAATATTTCCGACCTTCGTCTCGTAGAACAGATCGACGAGAAGACTCGTTCGTTTTTCTTCTGTTTCATTTCTTTTTTCTTCTTTCTCTTCATCGCTGAGAAATAAGACAGCGTATCATCTTACGCGGTGTGTGTCTCGTGCCCTCTCGTGGCATGGTCGTGCGAGGCGGCATTGTTTCTGGAAGCGAACAACGTCGAGAGATATTCGACTGTAAGTTTTTCTCCCCCTTCCAAACCGCCCCAGATTTTTTTCTCTTATTTTTTTTTCATTCGATTTCTCACCGTTGACCGTTCCCCGCTTGTTTTCTCCGTCGGGGAACGAACTCGAGGCACGCCCGTGCCTATCTCGCGACGATCTCTCGTGGCTCGTCCCGTCCGCGGAGTTTCACCCCCGTCACTTTCCTTTCTCTCTCTCTCTCTCTCTCTCTCTCGCTGTTTCTTTTTTTCTCTTGGCCAGGATCGTAAGGACCTCGATCGATCGGTCGAACGAACGCGACGAGGACAATTCCCTATCGCGTTCTCTCTCTCTCTCTCTCTCTCTCTCTCTCTCTCTCTCTCTCTCTCTCTCTCTCTCTCTTGCGCGCACTCCTTCGCACGCTTCGTCGAGATTCTCTTATTTCACCTGCCCACCCCCCGCCCCCCCCCCCCCTCCTGCAACCTTCCCACCAACCCTTGATATTTTGAATTTATTTTTTCTCCATCGTTTCATTTTTTTCTGTTCTTTTTGTCTTCCTGTTAGTTTCCACTCTGGAGTTCCCATCGGCTCGCGTTCTCTTCCTTTCTCTCTCCCGCGACGTTCGCGCTCGGACGAATCCGATCGAGCGAGCGTTTACCCGAGTCGACGGTCACTGCCTCGATTTATTCCACCTTCCTTTTCTTTTCTTTTCTTTTCTTTTCTTTGTGCTTTTTTCCTTTTTTTCCTCATCCAGGCTTCATCTCTGACAACATTCGTGCTCCGATACACGCATTCTTTGATGATTCGCCGATATACGATGGGCAAATATATATATACTTTTTTCTTCCATCCCCCTCACGTCTATCTCGTGTTGGTTTTTAAAATTTTTTCTTTTTTTTTTTGTTATAAAGTCTCCTCACGCCGTCTCTCGAATTCCTGTCTTTTTTTTCACTCTTCCCCGAAAATGTCAGGATACGTCTTCGAACTCTTTGGCAAGTAACCCTCTCAGCGGCTGGTGAAAGAGCTCTCTCGTCGTCCAAAAAGCCCGAATGCAAAATTGCACGACGGGGATTCTCTCACGTACATATATATGTATATATATACACATAGAAGATATGGAACGGTTGATACGCCTGCTCTCTAGCCAAGGACCATATACTCACCAGCTTTTTGCTCTCCTTTCTCGTCGCGACGTATGAGAGGCAATAACGTCCGACGCGTGGCGTTCACTCGACCT